>OY757944.1:34627533-34695033 GCA_963585895.1 Sepioteuthis lessoniana
CAAAGAAAATAATTTCAAATAAGATTTTCTATCATGGATTCCACCGGGAAAGACTTCTATAATGGGAAATTTGAAGGTTTGAATAAAGTTCATCTTTTATAAATTGAAGAAGCGTTTGTGTAATCTTATAGACGCTGGCGTGTTAGTATAAAGACTTATCTATATATATGTTCATATGTGTAGACCCGTGAGTTGGGGTGAATACACAAATGTGTCGATCAATATACGTTCAGGTGTAAACATATGTGTATTGGGTTGACCATAGATATGTGTATATACATTTGTGTATATACGTGGTGCATTCAATACGTTTCCAGATTTTTTTTTTTTTTGTACAGGTATTTAGAATTATCGTATACTCTTGAAAATTCATTATGTTATAGCTATCTATCTTATGAGATGACTGACCAATTTTTATAGTTTCAAGTTCAAATCAACAGATACAACAGCAATTGGAATACACCCTACTAAAGCCCGATTGTCACAGCTGGTGAATTTCAAAAATGCAATCTAAACGTGAGGACACTTTAGAAGAACGATATACAATAAAATTCTGTTTTAAACGTGGAAAAAATGATCCCACAGAAGCTTATGGAATGCTTCAGACTGCTTTTGGAGCATCTTGCATGAATCAAGCATCAGTTTTTGAGTGGCATAAGAGATTAGAGGAAGCCAGGGAGTCTGTGAGGGATGATGAGAGGTGTCGTAGGAGAAAGGAAGTCAATATACCACAGTTGATTGGCCAAAGGGTTAGGGTTAAGCTTAGGGCTACTATATTGAGGTTTTAAGGGAGTTCAGGAAGAGATTCCTAGAGAAGAAGCCAACACTCTTCAAATCGGGTCATTGGCATTTCCACCAGGACAATGCACCAGTCCACAACTACATCTTTGTCACAGACTATTTGACCAAGATGGGCATCAAGACATTTCCTCACCCTCCCTATAGTCCAGATATTGCTCTCTGTGACTTTTGGTTATTCCCTAAGCTCAGAGGCTGTCGTTATGAGACAATTGAGGAGATGAAAGAGACTGTGACGAAGGTCATTGACACGCTGACACAAGAGGACATCCATGGGGCCTTCGAGAAGTTGTTGGAAAGGTTCAATAAGTGCATTGCAGCACTACTAATACCACCACCACTACTACTACTACGACGACGACGACGACTACCACTACTACCACCACTATTACTACTACAACAACAACTACTACTACCACAACTATCACCACTACTACTACCACCACTACCACTACTACTACTACTAATAATATTTTTTTATTTCCTGGGTCCTTGATTTTAGAAACCATTTATAGTAAATCAACTAAAAATGCATTTCTACGGTAAATTAACATAGAAAAATCTTTTCAATTGTTTTTTCTTTTGTGAAATAATTTCCATTTCATTCTTCAGGTAAAATCTTTTTCTATTCAGCTCTATAGCAAAATTCTTCCCAATGCTTTTCTTTAGTAAAAATCACTTCCAATGCATTTCTACACTATGATAATTTACAATGCATTTCTATAGTAAGAAATGTCCAATTCATTTTTACAGTGTAATTTCCGATGCATTTTTATTGTTAAAAATAAGGTCTCATGCATTCCTATCGTTAAATTCTTTTTAATGTTTTTCTATTGTCAAATAATTCTTTAATGTATTTCTCTATAATAACAATAATAATAATAATTTATTTATTTCTTCTTTTTTCCCCCCAGGTTTTTGATTTTAAACGTCAAATAGTGCTCGAAACAGTGGCACCAAACCCAATAGCCGTTTCCTCCTGCCTCCCTCAGCATCGTTTTTCAACCCGAATGCCATCTTGATACCCTCAAGCACTGACGCCAAAAAACCGTTGCTTTCAAGTCATGTGACTAAATTAGTCATAACCAAAGTCACCAAAGAAAAACAAGTGTAAACCTTGAGAATGAAAACTCCTCAGTGTCTAAAACACGCCAACGTTTCCGACGAAGAAACCACGAAATCTATCACAAATTAATCAGGAAAAAATTATATATACAATTGAAATTGCAGACTATGTTTCATGATTGAATATAATCACCATCAGTAAAACTTATTTAGAAACCTGACAGATCCTCTTCACTTCAATACGAAAGCAAAATTTAACTTACAACCGTAACTGCAAATTTTAACATTTTTCCCCCGTTGATGTATCTCAGGGATTACAAATCTTAAACAAACGGTTTGTATCCGGGCCCTTTTTTTTTTAACCTTTCTGCAAAAGAAAAACAAAAGAAAACAAAGCAAAAACAGCTTCTGTGAAATCTAAGAGTTGAATATTTAAAATGAGCTAAAGGTCAAAGCAATAACTGTTTCCAATTGAATAAAACTCACTCAACCAGTGTGTTTGGAAAGAAAAAGAAAAGAAATTGCATAGAAACAAATATCTTACAAAACCAAAGGCTCTTCTCATCTCAAATGAACAAGGTCTAACCCCAGACAAAAAGTCCATTTACTACCCTAACAAATCGAACATCAAACAAAATTATTTTATTTTATTTTATTTATTTTAACTCATTTAAAGATATGTGATTTTTATTTTAAACCTACAATTATACCTAGACATATTCATTTCTATTTCTTTGTGCCTCTTGAAAATGCTTCTACATTCTCAAGAAAAAGATTTTTCATGCCTTACACTATCAGGCACAGACACACCTCTATAGGGAATAGCTGGGCGAGATTGGCTTGTTAAAACTAACTCAATACGCTCAGCGCACCAGTAAACGAAGTTGTTTGAATTGTTCTTTGTTCAATTCAAATCCAAATTAAAAAAAAAAGAGAACTTATATTCTCTTTTATTTTATAAAACTTTTTAGAATTTACAAAGCTTTGATTGATCTGATACACAGGTTTTAGGCTAACAATACCTGCCGTTACCTATGTGGTCACCCATCTAATTAGTGAACAGGCTCACTACTGTCTTAACCTGTTATTTATTAAACTTTGCTTAGTCTAGTATATTGGCTTGAGGTTGCTGACAGTGCATGTACGAAAGTGGCCACCCCTCTAAGTAGTGACCAAGCTCATCATTGCTTTAACTTATTTACAAAGCCTTGCTTGGTCTTGTAAACAAGCTTTAGTTTGCTTTCAGTACCGCTTGTTACTTAGTGGTTACCCTTCTAAGTAGTGACCAGGCTCATCACTGCTTAACTACCTACTTTTACTAAGTGGTTACCCATCTAAGTAGTGACCAGGCTCATCACTGCTTAACTACCTACTTTTACTAAGTGGTTACCCATCTAAGTAGTGACCAGGCTCATCACTGCTTAACTACCTATTTTGACTAAGTCGTTACCCATCTAAGTAGTGACCGGGCTCATCACTGCTTAACTACCTACTTTGACTGAGTGGTTACCCAAGTAGTGACCAGGCTCATCACTGCTTAACTACCTACTTTTACTCAGTGGTTACCCATCTAAATAGTGACCGGGCTCATCACGTGCCACGGGCTACTAATAATACCTGTTTCTTAATGGTCACCCACTTAAATACTGAGTTGATGCGTTGCTTAACTTCAATAGTCTAGCAGGAACCAAGGCTTTAAGCGTGACTTCTTTGCAATTCTTTTCTCAACACCATGTTCGGATTCATTCCAAATTGACTGGTAAAAAAAAGACTCTACATACATCTCTCTCTCTCTCTCTCTCTCTCTGTCTCTCTCTGTCTGTCTGTCTCTCTCTCTCCAGGTCTTTAAGACTTGTCAAGTTTTCTGGAAGATTAGATTCCTCAATCCTTGCTTGATTTACAGAGATTCCAGGAACTGATTCTTATTATATTGATTTATCGTCGGCAAAAAATTATTTAGAGAATATTTTCGTTACCGCTTGAGTGTTCAATCGAATTGTCTGTAGAAAAGTGGCCCTATCTATCTATCTATCTATCTATCTATCTATCTATTCTTTCGAATTGCAGAGAGATTATTCAATCACATGAATGCATTGTCAGTACAGTGTTTTCTAAATTAAATTTAGATTTTAAAAATGTCCGACCATTTTTCAAAATGAAGTTGCTGTGAAGCCTATTTAAAGAGCCAAATATGCAATGGAGATAATCGACTGTATATAAAAACTAAAATTGCAACCAAAGGGAAATCTTGTACAATATGCACAACTATTATTAGGATTTATTTCTACTTGTATTTTCTTTCATCTTCTTTTTAAATCTTTAGTCTTTTTATTTTTATGGCAACTCGCTCAAAACGTTATCACAGAGAGCAACGGTGTGTATCAAAGATAGGTATAAGGATATGCTTGGGTGAGACACCTTTTGCTTGGGGGGAGCTGTTTTCCCAACTAAGCTACAACTCTTAATTGTCAGAAGCTTAAATTTTCACCTATAACTCATCCATTTTCTCTCGGTTTCTTGGGTGTCATTTTTTTTCATTTTCTTTTTACATACCAGTTGTATTGGTGGCATATTTTGTTCATTTTTTGATTAAGCAATTCTTATTTTTCTTCAAAGTTTTGTATTATTCTATTTTCATTTCAACTCTGTAAGGTCATCTTTTTTATGATAATCTATGTCAGAGTTAATAAGATATAAATCACATCACCTTTAGCCAAAAACCAAAGCAGCTGCTTTATCAACAAAGCCACGTAGGCCTTTGGAAGGCGCCTCTGGTTGTGTAATGGTTAGCAAGCTCGGCTAGCAAACCTACACGAGTGAGTTCGAGTCTCATTGGGTGCCCCTTTCATATGGCCTTGTGCCACATCTAAGCAAAAAGCTTAGTAAATTTCCACGTAGGCCTTTGGTTGTGAAGGAGACGTGTCTCTGTCTCTCGTTGGGAGAGTGTTTTTTTTATTGCATCCACACCCCAGTAATATCTTTGATCTATTATTTGTATTAGATGAAATACTGAGAATCATTATTTGACTAGAATTTTCTTTCATTCGTTTTTTTTTTTCTTTAGATTTTTTGTTGTTGTTTTTTAACTCTATATTTAATTAATATTTGTCTACTGAGATATACATGAAGGTTAATTTATATATGTATATATATTTTTATATATAAATACATTAATTCTTTTATATATATATATATATATATATATATATATATATATATATATATATATATATATATATCGTTTTAATTCAATGTGAATTCAATCACTTTAAGAAAAATTAACTTTATATATAACTTTATATATATATATCGTTTTAATTCAATGTGAATTTAATTACTTAAAAAAAATTAACTTTATATATAACTTTATATATATATATCGTTTTAATTCAATGTGAATTTAATAACTTTAAAGAAAAAATAACTTAAAGAATTACTCTTGCTTAAAAGAACTTTATCAGTGAAATTTTGTTTCCCTTCCTACCTCTACGATTATCGCTTTTATTTGTTCATTTTCTTGGCATAATTTAATCGTTATATTGTCTGGTATTGTTTCGTACATTCCTCAAAATTTTAACTGAATATATCATGTTTTTTTATAAATAATATGCATCAATGATTTTCTTGTTGTATTGTATTAATTTGTGTATCTATAGTATAAAAAGATAAATAAATCTAAAAAAAAAATTTCAAAAAATAAAAAAAAAACTAGAAACAACTTTTAGATATTTATTAAAAATATATCTCGCGTCCCTACTCGTGCCGAAAATTAAATTAATATTTTTGTACACAAATCATTAAATCTTAATGTAAAAATCAAAATATTTATTTCAATAAAATATTTAAAAACCCCATGAAAATATGTGACACAACCAAAAATGTTACGTGAAGAATATCTTGATTTATCAGAGGTGAAAATTATTTAAAACTTCGTTAAAACAAAAAAAAAAGTATCACAATCTTAAATTCTACTTATTGTGTATACAGTTATACAAGTTAAAAAAAAAATTCACATTTTCCATCTTTTTTTTTTTTTTCTTTTTTTTAACAAGAACAATCACTAAAAACCAATTTACCCAAGAATTAAAATCATTCAATCAGCCCCAAGAAAATAATAAAATATTTATTTTCCTCCTTTGAAGCCAGAGGTCTTCTGTGTCTAATTCTGTACGCAAACACCTCTTATAACAGATATTTAAGATCTATTTTTGTTAATACCCTCAGACTTGAATTCTTACAGTGAATAAAAAATAAATAAATTATAAAAAAAGCAGACGTTACAAAAAAAAAATCAAATTAAAAATAATAAAAATAGATACAAGTTGATATTGAATTATACAAACGCCCAGTCAAAAATAAACGTTGTAACTCTTTAGTGAAAAGAAACCAGTCTTTTCCCACTCTTACATTTATAGACGAATACTCACAAAATAATCGGATATAACATAACAAATTCTAACTATTTTTCATTCAGAGAAATTAGAGAAATAAACAAACAAACAAGAAAATAATATTAAAAAAATAGAATAAAAGTAAAAAAAAAAAAAAAAAATATCGCAAAAACAATTTGTTTAAATATTGATGAAAGATTAAAGAAAAGATATTTTTTCGGTGTGAGCTTAGAAACCAGATGCAAAGAATACGATTATCAGTAACAATGAAACTATTAAAATAACTCTACCTGAACTGTTTAGAAATAAAACATTTGAGAATAAGCGAAAATTTAAACAACAGCTATTACAAAAAAACACTTTAAAAAATAACATCGACATATTCATAACAGCAAAATAGTCATTGATACTACTGTGGGGAAAATATTAAGAAGGTTGTAATTATGTGATAATAATATTTACTTTAAGAGAAAAAGTTAAAAATTTAGTTAAAAAAAAACATTGAAATAATATTTACTTCGATCTTAAGAGAATGAGAAAGGCTAGATATTCATTTTAAAAGAAAGAAAGAAAGAAAGAAAGAAAGAAAGATTTTTTTCTTGTATGAAAAACAAGTGAAATATATTTGAAAGAAAGAAAGAAAGAAAGATTTGTTCTTGTATGAAAAATAAGTGAAATATATTTAAGAAAGAAAGAAAGAAAGAAAGAAAGAAAGATTTGTTCTTGTATGAAAAATAAGTGAAATATATTTAAGAAAGAAAGAAAGAAAGAAAGAAAGATTTTTTCTTGTATGAAAAATAAGTGAAATATATTTGAAAGAAAGAAAGAAAGAAAGAAAGAACCTTTTTTCTTGTATGAAAAATAAGTGAAATATATTTGAAAGAAAGAAAGAAAGAAAGAAAAAAAAAGAAAGAAAAAAAGAACCTTTTTTCTTGTATGAAAATAAGTGAAATATATTAAAGAAAGAAAGAAAGAAAGAAAGAAAGAAATTTTCTTCTATAAAAAATAAGTGAAATATATTTAAGAAAGAAAGAAAGATTTTTTTCTTGTATGAAAAATAAGTGAAATATATTTGAAAGAAAGAAAGAAAGAAAGAAAGAACCTTTTTTCTTGTATGAAAAATAAGTGAAATATATTTGAAAGAAAGAAAGAAAGAAAGAAAGAAAGAAAGAAAGAAAAAAAAAAGAAAGAAAAAAAGAACCTTTTTTCTTGTATGAAAATAAGTGAAATATATTAAAGAAAGAAAGAAAGAAAGAAAGAAATTTTCTTCTATAAAAAATAAGTGAAATATATTTAAGAAAGAAAGAAAGAAAGAAAGATTTTTTTCTTGTATGAAAAATAAGTGAAATATATTTAAGAAAGAAAGAAAAAAAGAAAGAAAGAAAGAAAGAAAGAAAGAACTTTTTTCTTGTATGAAAAATAAGTGAAATATATTTGAAAGAAAGAAAGAAATACTTTATCTTGTATGTGTGTTTTCTTCTCTGAGTGAAATATATTAAAACAAAACGTTTTTTTTTCACGTATAAAATTGGTCGAGATTTTTTAATCCTTTACATAAATATATTCAATTATCTTTTAAAAATTTAAAAATACTTTCCTTTTTAAATACGAAGAATTACTTCATTCATTTGTATAGTTTGTAAAAAAAGCAATAAGCTGGAATTAAAATTATCTTTCTTAGAAAATCTTATAAATCTTGAAAAATATTTTTCAAAAATTATCATTTGTTTGAGAAAGATCCGTCATTTAGTCTGTAGTGAAAACGAAAAAAAGGGAGATATTTTCATGGGTCAGGAATTAAAGATAATATTGCTGATAGAATAGGTTTATTTTATGTGCAATAATATTTTGGGAAAGTGAATTGTCTTTCTCAAAATTGCGTTTTTTTTTCGTTTGTTTGTTTTTAGTTAAGAAATATATTTTCTTTCTTTTTTTTTCAATTTTAAGCGGATTAAAATCTTTTTTAATCCGAGAATATAAGAATTTAGCTTATTGTTTAAAAATAAGCAGTAAAGAACGACTGTATAAAAGGATTTACTTATTAAAACAAATTGACAAAAATAAATCTATAAATCCATAACGATTTGGAAAAATAAAAATAAATAATCACGGAAAAGAAAACTAATCTTAAAAGAAATAAAATTTAAATAACTTGATTTATAAATATCAAAATTTTCGCAACCCTTCGCGTAATAAACTTCACTCTCTAATATATATATATATATATATATATATATATATATATATATATATATATATATATGATTTTTGTCTATTAAGATAATATATTAAATATTATTTTTCTTAACTCAGTCATTTAGAAGAAAACATATCGAAGACAATTTCCGTTGAAAACTGAATTGACAAGCCAACAGAAAATTATTTTCGCTGTTGTACTGATATTTGAATAACTAAATATTAAGATATCAGCAGATAATTTTAATGATTGTAAAGGATTTCTGATGAAAATGATCTGTAATGAATTTACTTGTCTCGAAGTAGGTTCTTTGTAACATTTAAACGGCTTCAACGTTACAAAAAAAACCCAAAAAAAACACGAAGAAGTTGTAATCTATTTGAGAAATATAAGAACGTTACATTAAATATCTTTAAGTAAGTTCATAATTCAATCTACTCAAGTCTTTCATTTTAGACTTTTGAATAAAAACTGTCAAGATGTCTTTGCTTTAAAATAGATAAACTTGGCCAATAATATATAATTTACACATAACTCATATATGTATTAGATATATCTATTTATATATATTTATATATCTATTATAGTTTTAATTAAACTAATTATGAAATAATGATATATATGAACTGAAAGAAACATTAAAGATATTTATCGTCAATAGAGTGTTTTTACTTTTTTTTGTATAAAGAGCTCTAACCTTAAAATCATAAACGATTGATATATAAAACATTTTAAATAACATTGATTTATTTCTTAACTGGATCTTAGTTTTAAAAAGTTAACTAGAATTATTAGCTCTTACGAAAGTGGAATTTTTTTTTATTTAGGAAAAAGCCATTCTGTGATATCCGATTAATTAAAAATACAGGTTTTTCTACTCTAAAACATTAAAAAATCATCGACCAAAGATTTCTGTAATCTGATGGCTCAGAGTTAGCATATAATTTCTTGATATAAAAATTGCCATTTTTATTTCCAGATACTATATTAAGTCTCTAAAATCTCTTGTCTTTTTTTTCTGAAGAGAGAGAGAGAGAGAGAGAGAGAGAGAGAGAAAGAAAGAGAGCTGTTAAAAAATTTAAACGTAGAAATGCTTTTTATAAGTACATTGGGAACAAAATACTTTTGCGAAGTTATCGAAAAAACAACTATCAGTTTATCAGTTGAGGAAGCTTTTGAAAAAAGAAATTTGATACCTTGCTACATTCACTAAAATAAAATTTTTAAAAAAGACGTATTCTCAACACTTTTTTCTTTTCCGATGTGATTTGTCGCCTCTGTCTGATCAATACGATTGACTTTTGTAATTTTTCATTTTTTTTTTCTTTACCATTGTAACTCTTATTGCCTTTAGAAAGAAAAACACTAAGTAGAATTTTAAATATTGAATACTTTAGAGTTTTCTTCTCTATCGTAAAATTGTCCGATTTTGTGGAATTTATTTTCACACAATTATTAAATATTTTATTTTTAATCCTATATCTTAAAAAAAAAAAGAAAAGATAGTATTCTGTTCGCTTTTCTTTAAGTGTCTTCCAAAATTTTATCCGATAAAACGATCAATCAATTATTCATTGTATTTCCAAAGAGTTTTGAAAAAAAGTTTTTCTTATTAAAAAAATTGCCAATTGTAAATTCAATATAATCTTGTACGGGTTATTTTAACGATAATTCCAGGCTGGTTTTGTAAAAATCCCCATTAAAAAAGAGTAATTACTCTAATTAAAATTATTAAATTTCTGTAATCATTATACTTTTGACCACACACACACACACACACACACACACACACACATATATATATATATATATATATTGTTCTTCGATGCGAATGATCTGAAGCGATATATATATTTTGCATGGAGTGAGAGAAAGGGTGGAAGAAGAGATACTGCAAAACCAAACTAGATAGATCGATCGATCGATCAATAGATAGATAGATAGATAGATTGAAATAAACTGAAGTGTACTGATAAAACAAGCCTTTTTGATTTTCCATCAGAAAAGAAAAACAACTTGGAAATTTCAAAAGAACAAAATTGGAAATTATATTCTATAATTTATAGAAAGTTTTACCCCAGTTAAAATTTCGAACATCAAATTTTACGATTTGCCCAACTCTCTTAACCCAGATACCGACTGCCTCGGATTTCTCGCCGACACATGTATCAGTTTGTCAAATAAGCAGTAAAATTTGACAACTGAACGGTTATTGTGTTCATACTTGTAACAGCCTTGCGTAGTGTAATGATTAACGAGCTGGGATGGAATATAAAGGATAGTGATTTCGATCCTCACAAGGTGCCTCAGACATAAAGTACTAAGCACGAAGGATAATTTGAATAGTAAATATAAATGAAATATCAAAAATCTCTGTCGAACATCTCGTTTGGTGAAATAGTAAGAAGCCTTTATTTTGTGGGCTCGATTTTTCTCTGGGTTCCCCCACAGCTAACTTTGGTATATAACTATTCTAGATCTGAGTCGCAAGCATTTAATTGACTTATCGAAGTTTATAGTTAATATCTAATTAAGAAGAAAAAATTAAAAACAAACAAGCAATAACGCTATTTTTCTCAACATTTATTTCAATCATAAATCTTAAATGCATCAGGGAGGTCTTCATTGCCGATTTCGGGTTATTTCTGCATCGTATCGGCTCCGACAGTAACCCCGGCATAAGTTTTGTCTTATTTTCTTTCACTTTTTAATTCAAGTTGCTTTTTAAGATCGTCATTTTTTTATAAGAAATAATTCATACGAAACTCTCAGTGAGACTCGAAATTACGTCTAGTTTGGCCACTCGGAAGACAGGTTGTCCGTACCAGCTGTATTTTCAAACGAAGTAGTAAGAGCACCTACTATGTTTGAAGTCTAAATCATTAAACCTATAACGCATCCTTTATTTCGTTTCTCGATTTATTAGCACCATATTTGTTTCAAAACAACAGTAGTGCTTATAATATATCTGGTTTATTTTTTTAATTAATTGCATTTTTCGAGTTCTCACAGAAAAAAAAAAAAAATCTCGACAGTTGACAGTTATTTTCGAGATAGAAATTAAATTTTATTTAGTTTAGAATTAATTTTGCATATTAAGTTATGATTCCCTCAATTATTTGCGGTAACAACAAATTATATTAATATTATTACCTTCAGGAATCAGAGATCAAAGGAAGAATCGATACCATCAAGACCACAGCACTATAGACATCAGCTTGAATACTTAGGAGAGTCCTGGAGATTTGCTGTCAACCAAACCATTGGAAAATTAGCAGTTAAAACTAATGTGAATAGCTCTCAATAATAATAATAATAATAATAATAAAAATAATAATAATGATAAAAAGCTGATCACCCTTCCTATCGCTCAAAATTCAGTCAAAAATCATCAGTTGGAGCTGATGTAAAAAACTTATGTTGATAATCCTTATATGATTTCAACCCTAGCAGTGTTGAACCTGAAAAGAATGTTGAGGAGAGACTTAAAAGCCTAAGGTGACTTACTGTCGGTTGATCAATGGCTCCTTCGAAAGATTGTGAAATAATTTCTGCTATAATAATTATGAATAAAATCTAAATGATATGAACAGAAAGAGATACTAAAAATTGGTCGGTAGTAATTCATTTTTCTCTTTGTATAAAGTACACACATCAAAAATGAAATTCAAGATTGGGATTTGAAATAATCCTAAATATAAAACAACATCAATTTTTTTTTAATGGAATTTTAATGTCTAAAGAAATATTCAGGACAATTAGTTTCAACGAAAAAAAATCATTGATATCTTTTTTAAATTCAAAACAAGATGAATCAAGTCTGTGATATATTCTTTTGAAAGAGCACGCTTTCTTTTCAGTCCGTCTGTTTAGAAAGTACTTGTTAATACAGTTAGCACACTTACCTTAAACCAGTGTTTCTTAACTTTTTCTTCTTCAAAGCTCAATTTTGGCGCCAAAGACTTTCAAACCAATATGAGTACAAACAGAAATGGCATATAACAATAAATTCATTTTATTTACAAAAAGAAAATGTAGTAGAAAATATAAAACCTGACTAATGACTCGACGGCTCCTGACATGTATCAGTTAGTCAAATTGAACTTCCAAATTTTCATTCAGCTTCAGGCATTGTAAGTATTTTATTTATTTATTTATTACACATCATTGACTGCAGAAAATCCTTCCCAAACCAACAACTTCAGGCTCATTGAAAACATTTCTCAGGCCCACTTGTGGGCCTAAGGGGCCCGTGCTGAGAGTAGCTGGTTTAAATTTCAAAGAATTGTTAAAAGATATGCAATTCTGATTACTGTATTAACAAGAGCTCTTTTCACACGTTAATACTATCAATTTAATCCCCTCTATGTAATTTTGTTGGTAGAGAAAACAAAAACAAAAACAATGTTATCTGTTTTTTATGCTAAAAAGAAAAGAAAAACAGTATACACACAAAGGCTCATTTGGTACTTATAGATATACCAGCTAATTCTGTTTGTATTTACAAGGTCATCTTTTTAGTGGAGTACACTTGGTTTGAATTCAGAGTTTTCTTCTTCTAAACTAGTTGCCCAACCAAGGTTAAAGAACCCAATCTGCCCTAATCTTTACCCAAAGCTAGTCTTGTAGGTCAGTTACTATTGAGTGGTGAGTTTCATCTCCTCCGGGAGTCATACTCATAGCTTTAACCTAATCAAAGCTTAGCTAAGCTGAGCTTTTTCAAAAGAAAAATATGTAATGTAATGTGAAGGTTAACGAGCTAGACTAGCAAGCTATTACTAGTGTGTTCGATTCTCACCGACTTCACTGTACTTCTGGTTTTGTACCAGCCTCAAAAGCACACAGACAGAAACACAGTTATATATATATATATATATATATATATATATATATATATATATATATATATATATTATAAGTGTGTGAGTAAGTGTGTGTTTAGTTTTGTAAATATTGCATTTAATAACTGACGTTTAAATGTCTTAAATGACTTCGAAACATATAAATATGGTACCGAGGAAATAAACGCCACAAATTGACTAAATCAATTGGGTGTTTCCTCGAGAAACAGAGCAGACTTGGAGATTGTCATTGAAAATAATTTTTTAAAAAAATGAATGAATAAATAAATAAATAATTAAGAAACTAATTTTATTGCTCTTAAAAAAGGAAAAAAAATTTAATCTAATTTGTATTCATCGATATCTCTGTCTGTCTGTCTGTCAGTTTCTCTCTCTCTCTCTCTCTCTCTATATATATATATATATATATATATATATATATATATATATATATATATATATATAAGCGTGTGTGTATGTGTATGGAATCTTGATCGGGCTACTTTCCAAGTGAAATAATCTTATTTTATTTTTGTAAGACATACAAACGAGATTACGCCTCATATTTCATGATGTATACATATATATGTACATAGATATATATTTAATGTAGATCTCCCAACAAATGAAAATTTCTTTTCAAAAAGGCGCCCACCTTTCAGGAACTCGTTAAAAAAACTGATACATATACCATTGAAAAAGCTACATACCTGTATTAGCATACAACAAAAAAACAAACATATACAAACTTATTATTTATAACTTTTATTTACCAATTTTTTCTCTCCTACGAACAATATATATATATATATATATATATATATATATATATATATATATATATATATTTGTGTATTCATGTATAAAATACAAGTAAAACATATTTATTAAACTTTAACCATATACCATTATCATTTTCTGCCTGCCTCTGCCTATTTGTTTCTCTATCTCCAAAACCTCTAATACTCTCTCTCTCTCTCTCTCTCTCTCTCTCTCTCTCTATATATATATATATATATATATATATATATATATATATATATATATATATCACCTCGACGACACAGACGTTTTACAAGTCGTTATTTAAAAAAAGGAACAATACAAAACTTTCTCTTTACATACCATACATATATATACACACCCCAAAAAAGGACACACACACATATACTTATATATATATATATATATATATATATATATATATATATATATATATATAATCATTATTATGTATATATAATTTACCCATATACATAAAACAAATACACATACCGTTACTGGTGTCTGTCTGTTTCTCTGTCTGTCTGTCTCTCTCTCTCTCTATATATATATATATATAAAGTTAATATTCAATTGGATTTTTCAGTTGAATATACACGCATAAGATATATATATATATATATATATATATATATATATATATATATATATATATATACATTTAAATTCGTACATTTGATATAAATAAAAGCAAATAAATAATAAATTAAGCTCTCTCTCTCTCTCTCTCTCTCTCTCTCTCTTATACACCCTCCCTACACAAACAAACAAACACATATATATTTTTTAAAAAAGAAAACATTTAATTACACTCACACAATCGTACACATATATTCATATATACAAACTACTTTATTGTTTTTTTTTTTTTTTTTTTGTCTCCACACTGGACTACCAATATATCTGATCTACGATAACGCCTTCGGCATTGAAACAGAGTGTTTATTCGACTGTGCAAGAATCTCTATGCAAAAAAAAAAAACAAACATTGTACCGGACGTGATGTTGGACTTTAACAAGCCTCTAACGCCCGGCTGTTAATATCTATGGAACTCTCTCTGATTATACACTGGATCTATCAAAATTGCTCTCGACACTTCGCTCAAAGGATTCCATTTGAATGATTCATGTCTACAATTAAAGAGTTTTCAAGTTAAGACACGTTTATCGATAACATATTGATAAACAAATCGATGCTATCGGCGCCAAAAATATATGCATGGATATATTTGTTTAAAAAGAAATTAATGTAACGACTAAAAATGCCAGAAAGGTAACCAGAAAAACGAATAAAAATTGTTACCTAAACTGGAATATTTCTATGTGTGAAATTGTTGAATTATTTCATCTGTGAGACAAAAAAAGGCCAGCGATTAAGTTATAAATAGATTTCTTTGTGTATCTTTGTTCCTCTAATTGTAACAATGATTTTTATTGGTCAATCCTTTTCACCAATCAATTTATAGTTTGATAATAAACCCCTGTAAAAAAGACAACAACAAAAACAAAAAACAAACGAACAAACAAACAAATAAACAAAGGAAAAAGGGGTTATTAATTAACTTTATTCATACAAAAATATTCATTTTCTTATTTTTTTTCTTCTTTTCTTTTCCTTTTTTGCATATAACAAAGAATGTTTTAAAATAAATTTGCATATTTAAATGGCGGCAACTTTTCTTAGACGTTTGAATGGACGAACATTTTGAACTTCAAAATTAAATTAAAAAAAAACTCCTAAAAAGAAGAAAACAAAATAGAAAAAGACAAATATTCCTAGTGCTATAATTTTTTTTATCACTCCCGCCAAAAAAACAAAAACAAAAAAAAAAACAAAAACGCCATCTTAGTAGTCTTCTGAACGTTACGTTCTGGGAAATATAATGAAACAGGACGTATACAAGAAAAAATACCGTTAATTGATGAATATTTCCCAGAGATCTGTTTTGGGTTTTAAACAATAAATAATAAAGAAACAAAGAAAATATCAACAAAAAAAGCTAAAAAAGAAACAAATATTAACCAAAACAAAGAAAAAAAGGACTCAATAAGCAGGGAATTAAAGAAAGAATCGGAACTAAAAATCGGTTCGGACCTAAAGTGATTTGTTGTCACTTAGACTCTAGGGAAACTCCACTAGTTGGAACTGGTGTGAAAATCTCGCAAAGAAAAAAGAAACCAATAAAAAGAAAACCTAAGATAAAAAGAAGCAAAGAAAATAATATCAAGTCGAAGGAAAAGAAACAAAAAAAAATATTAAGGAAAAAACTCAAAAAACAACAACGGAGAAAAAAAAAGAAGCAAAAACAAATAAAGAAAAAATAAATAAAAAATGACGAAGAAAAAGAAACAAAGGAAATAATGATTCTAAAAAAAGACAAAAAAAAGCACAAGAAAATGATATAAGACTTAAAAAAGTAATGTAATAATAATAATAATAATAAGAAGAAGAAGAAGAAAATACTGAGAAGAGTCCTGGAGACTTGAGCGGACTTGCTGTCACTCAAACTCCAGCGAGAAACCACCAGTTAAAGCTGGTGTTAGAAACTCTTAAAAGAGTAATAAAAAAAAGAAGCATATTTTCGATCTCTGTTTAAAGAGACGTCGTACCTTTAAATTTCATCGTCATTAAGTTTTTTTTTTAATTTAACCAAAACTTTTTTAAAAAATGCATTTAAAAATGATTAACATCACTCACAATTTAAAAGTCGATTACGACTTTGGAAACGCGAGTGATATGCAAAACTCAACCTCCAGTACTCCCATCGAACATTCAGGGGGAGTTTTATTTATCGTTCGGGCGATAACCATGGTTACCATTATGGTGACTGCCGTATTTGGTAATCTGTTGGTCATTATCAGCGTCTACAAATTCCACCGCTTGCGAGTGCTTACCAATTATTTCATCGTATCTCTGGCTTTTGCCGATCTCTTGGTAGCCTGTATGGTCATGCCATTTAGCGCCGGTATCGAGATTATGAATGGACAATGGTTTTTTGGTCAGTTAATGTGCGATATCTTCAATGCAAATGACGTTTTATTTAGTACAGCATCCATCTTGCATTTATGTTGTATAAGTATGGATCGCTATCTCGCCATAATGTACCCATTAAAATACGACTCGCACATGACCAAAGTCCGTGTGATGCTCATGCTTATATTAACGTGGGTCTCTTCCGTATGCATCTCCTACATTCCAGTTTATTCCCAGCTATACACCACCGAGGAACACATTCGAAACCTTCACAACGAAACCAACACTTGTCTCTTCGTTGTCAATACTCAATACGCTGTGATATCGTCGTTTATATCTTTCTGGATTCCTGGAGCCATCATGGTCTTCTTGTACGTAAAGATCTACCTAGAGGCACGGCGTCAAGAGAATGCGATACAGTCGACGGTAATGTTACACACTAACTATCATAGCGGTCTTCTGGCCAATGGGGCACGTTACACTGACCCCTCAGAGCAGCGAAACGAACGAAAAAGAATCAGGCGCGAACACAAAGCCGCCAAAACTCTAGGAATAATAATGGGTGCTTTCCTTGCTTGTTTTGTGCCGTTCTTTACCTGGTATGTAATTACAACAATCTGTAAATCGGCTTGTCCTTACCCTAAGGTCTTAGGTTCGATCCTCTTCTGGATCGGCTATTTCAACTCATGTCTAAACCCAATTATATACGCTTACTTTAACAAGGACTTCCGTAACGCTTTTAGTAAATTACTTAAACTTGAAAATCTCAGTTGTCTCCAACGGGATCAGGACGTTCTCCATCTGAATTACGCGACAAACCTTTCAGATTACAAAGACTCGACCACTCTTCATATTGTAGACAATAGGAGGCATGATGTTTGACCTTTCCACCTATAGAAAATTGAAATCTTGGAACTTGAAATTAAAAAAGAATTTTAAATTAAAAAAGACAACAAATAAATGGGTGTCATAAAATACTTACACTGCTCAGATTTCTACTTTCTGTGGTGTTTAAATTCACCCTCGTTCGCGTGTCTGTGTTGTTTGATAGTTTTATTGATTGTAATATGAATTGCACAAGACATTAATGGTTTTGTTATTTTGTTCTTTTCTTTCCGATATTTAATGTTTTAACTTTCAAAATGAATAACATGATTTGTGAATTGTCGTTTATTCTTTAACTTTTTTTTATTTCTTTTATTCATTGACGAAATATACTTTAATTTTATCTATTAAATTATTTTACAGCATGTACATTATAAGATCACATTCATTTAAATATCCCATTCTGTCTCGTCAGATTTATTTTTTACAGCGTATTCATATCTATCTATCTATCTATCTATCTTGTACATTTTATTCCTCTTTCTCAAAATAAACACACACACACACACACACACACACACACACACACACACACACACACACACACACACATATATATATATATAGGGATTTACGCGCTCCGTTACTTTTAGAGCTGCTCCTGCTCCTGATCACACTCCCCAAAAATTAGAACTAGCTCCCCTCACGCTCCTCAATTCTAAAATGGAGCTGTTCCAACTCCTTTAAAAAAGGAGCGGCTCTTTTTCAGCGCTCCATAGTGAAAATATACCTTCTTTCATTAACGTTCTATTTCATCAATAAGTTGTCAAAGTATAAGTGAGGGCGTCAAAGGATCTCATCAATATGGGTAAGGATGTCACTTTAAGTGTAAGACTGTGAGACAATATTTGACAAAATCTCGCTAATATTTTGAGATTTGCTAAAAAGATGGGATTTCTTGCTCCTCAAAGAGAACATATCGGACAAAGCATAAATTTTTGTCGCCTAAGGTATAAAATAGAAATAGAAATCCTTGAAATATTTTAAAACAATTTAAATGTTCATTACATTAACAACCTAGTTTTTTTTCAGGGGAGGAAAATTTGACCCGATATTTGTTCAATCCCATTGTTTCAGCCAGATATTTTTGTATGAAATTTCAGGACATAAACTGGATCTCTGAATAATAGTTTATTGACAATTTGTTGATATTTTTCGGCCATCGTTTATTCAAAGATACACTTTATATTTCAAATCAAATACCAACATAAATACTCTGTTAATGGTTTTTTTAAACAAATCAGATCGATTTATCAAAGTTAATTAACCTTTTTTCAAATTATTATTAATAAAAAAGTAAATGATTTAAATATATCTACTGTAATCATTTCCAAAGAAAAAACTATAGCGAACCTTATTTCTTTGAAAATTAATTATTAATTATTTATTTTGGAAGGGAATTTAAATTTGTTCTAAGAAAATAATGTTTTACTTTTAGACTTTGCACCCGTGATAATTTTCTTTTTAAAGAAAGCAGTAAACATTTCTCCAAGAGAGGAGAGACAGAATTTAAATATCACAAAATATGAGTTTATAAAAAAATCAGTTGAATTATTTTAGGGTGAAAAAACATTCTAGTCAGTATTGGAGTTAGCAGGAGAAACTTGCGAAATAAACTTTGAGCAGCAAAAACCTCAAATCTTTTATTTTCAAAAGATGTGGCAATATGTCGTATTATTTTTCTGGGGTGGGGAACATATATAATGGGTAGGGGTCAAATGGCTTCAAAACGGATTGGGGATAGCAATTAGCAGAAAATTTGAATGATTTAACAAATGTCTATTATAGGTTTTGAAATATTGGTGTAAAATAAAACAAAGAACACGTATTCACTATTTTTTTATTAAATTGATAATTTGAAAAGATACAAGAACTTAACTCAGAGAAATATCGATATTATTTGCTTGAAAACAACAGGGTAGTAATACATAAAAATACTTATTAAAAAAATTAACATTTCTTTAGTTATTGTCCATGAAAGATTTATTTTTAGTGATAAAAATACAAGTCATAAATAGGAGAAAAGTCCAAATCTAAGAAAATGACTTCATAGCCTTTCTACAGAGTGACTGACTCCTTTGATGAGACTTTTTTTACAGACTGTCTCCTGTCTTCTTAGAAAAATGGCCCATCAGAAATGCAACAAATCATGCTTACTTCTAAACAAAAATCTAAGAAGTTCAAATTTCTAGGCTTTCATATCTAATTTTCATGTGTAACTCCCTCCCTCTCTCTCTCTCTCTCTCTCTCTCTCTCTCGGATACATTTAATACAGTTATAAAAAAAACCCTGAGCTAGGCTCAAACTTTCTTTTCTTTTCTTTAATGTTAAAAAAATTAGAATAATTATATATATATATATATATATATATAGAATAAATTATTGGTACTTGCGAATTTAAAGGAGGAAATACCAAGAGACATATGTAAAATGGGGAGATTACAATATATGGAATTTATTGAAATCGCAAGGGGCCCTTTCATCTGACATTTGTCAAGCGACAGCAATCAGAAGTCGTTTAAAAAACAATGTCAATAAGATTAATTAAAAAGGGGGCAGCGAAAAGGAGAATGATAGCAAGACAAGGGGGGTAGGGAGAAAAAAAGCCTTGAGTCAAGCAAGAAATATCTCCCAGTAATTTACGAATTTTTCAAGTACTTTTGGACCCCATCAACTGGAACTCAAAATACATTAATGCCGCACCTTGAAAAACAGAAAAATCCAAATTAAAAACACTGACATATTATACAAAGAATAAAAAAAAGAAAGACTGCAACTTACCTATATAAAAATTGAGAAACCTTCCTTAAATAAGATCGACTTTGGACTATTTTGTTATACCCATAGCACATTTTTTGCCAATTCTTCTTCTTAAAATTCTTCCACATGAATTTTTTTCTTCCCTGAAGTTCTTCCTTTTTATCTTTATGTAAATGAACTGGACTCATCATTGTGTTTGTCATTTCACTATTCCCTCTCTCGAAGATTGCTCTAGGTGGAACCTATTCGGAAAAATACGGCGCCTTCCTAAATTCATTCCATCCATAAGTCAAATGACTCATTCAAAGACTTGTACAGATCAATGATAGAGTTGGCAGACACGAAATGGCAATCTTATTTAACTACATATACATCATTGGATTTCATTATTTAAGCCGTCTAGATCACCCCTCTATGTATCTGTCTTTTTGTAATATCTATCTATCTATCAATCTATCTATCAAAGTGTGTGTGTGTGTGTGTGTAATATGGAAATGTATATTTAAGACAGTATGTTGTGTATGACAGTATTAATGACAAATCGAAAAAAACCTTTGGTAAAAGACGTATATTTTTTTACCGAACGTTTTCAACGGTAAATATAAAAAGGAATGTTTTTTTTTATGTTATGTTGCTGTTGGTAAGAACGTAGCGTTTGTTTTTGATTTAACGTTGTTGTTTGTTTATGTTACGTTCCATAATGATCAACTGAATAGATTGTTGAAATTTTTCAGATCTTTGATTTATTGTTCCTGTGCGAAGAATAACTGCCGATTCTATGGCTAATCGTTTCATTTTATTGGGCATACGTTTTATAGTTTTTGCTCCCTAACTCTCTATATTTCAGATATATCAATGACATCCGATTACTCTATCCACATAAAGAGAAAATATCAAAAATAACTGACAAACTAAACAAAATAGCAAAAAAAAATATCAAAAATGACTGACAAACTAAACAAAATAGCAAAAAAAAATATCAAAAATAACTGACAAACTAAACAAAATAGCAAAAAAAAAAAAATATCAAAAATAACTGACAAACTAAACAAAATAGCAAAAAAAATATCAAAAATAACTGACAAACTAAACAAAATAGCAAAAAAAATATCAAAAATAACTGACAAACTAAACAAAATAGCAAAAAAAATATCAAAAATAACTGACAAACTAAACAAAATAGCAAAAAAAATATCAAAAATAACTGACAAACTAAACAAAATAGCAAAAAAAAATATCAAAAATAACTGACAAACTAAACAAAATAGCAAAAAAAATATCAAAAATAACTGACAAACTAAACAAAATAGCAAAAAAAATATCAAAAATAACTGACAAACTAAACAAAATAGCAAAAAAAATATCAAAAATAACTGACAAACTAAACAAAATAGCAAAAAAAAATATCAAAAATAACTGACAAACTAAACAAAATAGCAAAAAAAAATATCAAAAATAACTGACAAACTAAACAAAATAGCAAAAAAAATATAAAAAATAACTGACAAACTAAACAAAATAGCAAAAAAAAATATCAAAAATAACTGACAAACTAAACAAAATAGCAAAAAAAATATCTAAAATAACTGACAAACTAAACAAAATAGCAAAAAAAAATATCAAAAATAACTGACAAACTAAACAAAATAGCAAAAAAAAATATCAAAAATAACTGACAAACTAAACAAAATAGCAAAAAAAATATCAAAAATAACTGACAAACTAAACAAAATAGCAAAAAAAATATCAAAAATAACTGACAAACTAAACAAAATAGCAAAAAAAATATCAAAAATAACTGACAAACTAAACAAAATAGCAAAAAAAAAAATATCAAAAATAACTGACAAACTAAACAAAATAGCAAAAAAAATATAAAAAATAACTGACAAACTAAACAAAATAGCAAAAAAAATATCAAAAATAACTGACAAACTAAACAAAATAGCAAAAAAAATATCAAAAATAACTGACAAACTAAACAAAATAGCAAAAAAAAAATATCAAAAATAACTGACAAACTAAACAAAATAGCAAAAAAAATATCAAAAATAACTGACAAACTAAACAAAATAGCAAAAAAAAAAATATCAAAAATAACTGACAAACTAAACAAAATAGCAAAAAAAAAAATATCAAAAATAACTGACAAACTAAACAAAATAGCAAAAAAAAAATATCAAAAATAACTGACAAACTAAACAAAATAGCAAAAAAAAAATATAAAAAATAACTGACAAACTAAACAAAATAGCAAAAAAAAAATATCAAAAATAACTGACAAACTAAACAAAATAGCAAAAAAAAATATCAAAAATAACTGACAAACTAAACAAAATAGCAAAAAAAAATATCAAAAATAACTGACAAACTAAACAAAATAGCAAAAAAAATATCAAAAATAACTGACAAACTAAACAAAATAGCAAAAAAAATCACATTCACTTATGAATATGAAACTAACCCTAACCCTACCCCACAAAGACATTTTACTTCACCGTAATAAAATGATGAATTAAAATTCAGTGTCCACTGCAAATCTATAAACTAGAATGGCCTAATAAATGTTTATTCCTATCGTGTAAACAAACTAAAATCCAGCATACTCTTAGGTTTTTATTTAAGAGCACAAAGAATCTACTGTCCTGAATATAAAGACAAAGAAGAAGAAGAAGAGGATATAAAATACTATCGAACTCTTACACAAACCTATATATTTCATACTTAAAACAAAAAGAAAAACCTACAAAATATACAATGACAACACCAATCAAACGAAGAATATTAAAACCAAAAGAATCATTCAACCAACAAACATAATAACCAAAAACGTCAATTATAAACTACATACAAATTATTAACAGCGCATCAAAAACATATAATATATCAAAAAACAAAAAAGTAAATAAAAATAAAAATACCACTTTAGGAGTTTATTTAATCAGATGTACAGTTTGTGTAACATATTGACCCCGGTCAAGCCGTCAAAATTGGAAATGCACCTGTGTAAATAACAGGTGCATCCGGTCGAGGAATATCAGGATATAACCTTGACCGTAGACGGGTTGAATAAGCGCGATTTGTGACGCCCACAAGAAGGTGGACGACGAACAATTATATAACCCGGATGAAGACAGAAAGTCAGTCAGCTGGAGATAAGATGCGGTAGAGAAAACCGGCGCCCAGCAGAGGGGGTCCTCAGGACCCCTGATTGAGCAGTTGAAGTTCAGATCAGTTGGAGAGAAGATGCTGGAATAAGGACCATGTCTCAGAGAGGGTGGGCCCCAGGCCCCCGGTTGAGCAGCCCAGGAGAACGGTAAAGAAACGCTGTTATGGCCATAAGAGTGGGGATCAATATGTTGCAGTTCTGTTCGGTCTCCTACTCACCCCTCTCACAGTAAAACCTTTAGTAACCCTTTCGAACCCTTTTAAATAAAGTGAGAGGTATATTTTTCTAAAGAACTGTGTCGCTCGTCTTTATTGTGTAGTCGTTATGATTCTGCCTGCATATGTGTATGTAGAGTGGTCATGGCTATATAACATTCGTAATAAACCATATATTGGAGAAACATCCAGACCTCTCAAAAAGAGGATTTATGAACATAAACAAGCTCTCTTAAAAAAAGACACTAGCTATGCCCTAGTCCTACATAGAAATTCAGAAAACATAATTTTGATCTAAAGGGAGGAAAAATTCTAGAATATATGCCCAATGAAATGAAACGATTAGCCATAGAATCGACAGTTATTCTTCTCATAGAAACAATAAAACAAAGAGCGGGAAAATTTCAGCTATCTTCAACTCGCATTCAGTTGATTGCCATGGAGCGTAACATAAACAAACAACAACGTTAAATCAAAAACAAACGCTACGTTGTTACCAACAGCAACATAACATAAAAGCGAGTATTCCTTTTCAGATTTACTGTTGAAAATACTATGCAATATAGCGAAACGTTCGGTAAAAAATAAATATCTCTAACCAAAGTTTTTTTTTCGATTTGTCATTGACACTACACAAAAAGAAAGAAAGAAAGAAAGAAAGATATGAAAGAACACACACACACACACACACACACACACACACACACACACACACATATATATATATCTTTGTTTTCTCATATCTTTCTTTCTTTCTTGTACATTTAATTTCTCTCTCTTTAACACACACACACACACACACACACACACACATATATATATATATATATATATATATATATATATATATTTCCATATTTCATTCCATCTAGTTCTATGAATCTGACTTTTTATAATCTCTCTCTCTTTCTCTCTCTCTCTGTCTTTATATATATATATATATATATATATATATGTACATATAGGTCTTTCATATCTATCTATCTATTTTAGCTTTTTCATATCTCTCTCTCTCTCTCTCAGTCTTTTCCAATTTATCTATGTATCTATCTACAATATTCCTTTCATAACTGTCTATCTATTAATTACATTATTTTTATATCTATCTATCTGAATTTGTCCATATTATCCATCTCTACGTGCTTATATGTCGGACCATCAATCACATAATGTACAGACCAAAGGTATCCTAAAAGAATCATACTTGTAAACGATCATTGAATCATTTCATTAACAAATCTCATCAATAATCTAATTTATATTTCGATGTTCAGTCCAATCCTCTTCAGATAACTCTATGATAATGACTGGATTACAGCTTCGCTAAAATCAACCGTAAGTCTTTTTTTGGTAATCAAATATTTATTGTTTACCAGTTGATTATTTCCAGAGTAAATTTTATCGTTTTCTAATTGGCATTCAATCAAAATGGGTCAAATGATTTTTAAAACAGGTAAGTCATTTTAAATGTTTGTTTTTTTTTGTTTTCAGATCAAGCAATTTCATTATTATTATCATTATCATATTACATAAGTCAGGCGTTTGATTCTTCTTAGAGGAGGAAAATTATCTTTATCAACAAAAATAAAACACTAAAAGCAACTACAAACATGGCATCAAAATGGTTAGTTTGAGGGAGCTTCAGCTGACCAGATTGATATATCATCATCACCATCATATTGTGCCGCCAGCACGGATATCCCTAACCCTCTCTCGCCACTTCTCCCTATAGTCCATCACCCCTGGCAGGTCTTCAGGGCTACCTACCGTATCCTCACAGAGCTGCTGTATGTATGTTCGAGCTGGTCGTCCAGCTTTTGCTCGTCCATGTGCGGGGGTCCATAGGAGTACATCACTTATGAGCTCGTCCCTGCTTCTCCAGAAGTGTTCTGCATGTTTGGTTCGTCTAACTTGGATAGTTTTCGTGATGGGAGGTAGGTGGCCGTATAGCTGCTGCTTTTTGGGGTGTTGGGTCCGGGACTTGTTCAACATTGCTCGCAGCATTCTTGTGTACTTGCCGTCTAGCTTTTTCTCCAGCCGTTTTGTTAGCGTCCAAGGAGTGCATCCATATAGCAGTATCGATACGACCGCTGCTTGTAAAAAGCTGCGTTTCATTTTATCGGCCAGGTCTGACTTCCATATTATCGATAGTTTCTCGATAGCTGTCCATGCCTTCGTTAGCCGCGTGTCGATGTCTTTTTCGTTTGATGAGACACTGCTTCCAAGGAAGGTGAACTTGTCTACTAGTTTCAGCGAGCTTCCGTCTAGTGTGGAAATGGAGGAATTGATATTATATTAATTAAATTACCATGACTAGAAAATTCGGCAAACACCCACATGCGACATACGGAACACTGAACAGCTGTTTCGACCTTATCGGGTCTCATCAGCAGTGCATATCGTGATCTCCACCATTGGATATCGAACCAACAACCACAGAATGCAGAAGCCGAAACTCTACCACTTGGCCACCGGTCCATATCACACATAAGTGGCCCAGTGGTAGAGTTCTTCGATATCCAGTGGTGGAGATCATGGTATGCACTGCCGATGAGACTCAACCAGGTCGAAACAGCTGTTCAGTGTTCCGTCTGTCGCAAGTAGGTGTTTGCCGAATTTCCTTGTCATGGTAATTCAATTAATATATATATATTTAATTTTGTGTTTGTGTGTTAGAGCAGACTGATATCTCGGGTTTGGGACATAAATTAAAAAAAAATTCAATATTGATTCTATTCCAAGTTCAATTTTACAATGAGAAGCAAAAATATTTACCATTTTGTTTTTTTGTTATTTTAAAGTTTTTAATCATCTATATGCTGACCCTTATCTGCTTAGGGAAGAAGAAATTCCAGTAGCGTAGTGGTTAACTTGTTGGACTGTGACATCGTAGTAATTGAATACGAACTTCAGTCGCACTATTACTTTCACTTTCACTTTCACTTGGGAAAGACATGACCCCATCTACCGGTTAAATAGTACCACTACTGTTTTACAACAAGGATGGCTTTAAATAACCCACAAAGATTTATATGCCATTAAGCAAATATATTAAACTTTCTCAGCTACACAATCCTGAAGCATCAGCTTGAAATTCTGCAACCCACGTTTTGGCTTTGCTTTTAGAATTGGACTGATTTCATGACGAATAAAATATTAATTTGTCTGCGACTTACATTTAAAGTCTTGAGCCTTCAGATACACCCAGGGGAGCTAATCACAAGTTTAAAGACTTGAGGAAGTAAGCAGAACGGGAATAAATCGCCTCAATTCAATATAAAATAAAGAATTAAACAAAACTTTCCTTTTTTTTATTCAGTTGTTATTTACTAAGATTTTTTTTTATAGTTTGGCACATTCGTCTAAAAGTACTTTCAGTCACTTGGGGGTCACACATCAACTTACTTGCTAGACTTATCAATACTCACCTTCTGTAATCTGTCAAAAACAAGCAATTTTAGGTTCAAGGGCGCCTCTGGTGGTTTAATGGTTAGTAAGTTCGACTGGCAAACTTACACAAGTGAGTTTGGGTCTCATTGGGTGCCCCATTCACATGGCCTTGTGCCACATCTAAACTAAAAGCTTAGCAAATTACTACTTTCAGGTTCTCTTTATCTAGGGTTCTTTGTTTATGGACATATCAACTTTTCAGGGTTTTCTAATACAAAATCCATCTTTGTATGTGTCAACCCATCCACACGAACAGGATGTGACACAAGGTCATCATGGAGAGAGTCTCCGTGTGGAATCGTGATATAGTAGTGTTCAAACTTCAATCGCGCTATAATGTTTATTTTCGGACTTTGGGGAAAGGCATGAACCCTCTTATCCCTTCCTCCAAATATAGGTTAAATGGTACCTCTGTAGTTCTGTTATAAGGATGCTTTTGGCTTTAAATAAACCTCAAAGACTGATATGACATTAAACAAAGAAACCTAACTAAACTAATCGAACCTTTATGAATAATTTTCTTAACTCCCAAATTTTTATTGCTTGGATCTATTTTTATGCGTTTAAATGTTGATTTAGATAACTTTTGCGGAGAGTTCTTTTTAATAATGTTACACAAAGAAAAAATATATAATGTTATTTAGTTCCTATGAAAATAAGCTTTAAAACTAAACGAAATCCTTCTCACGACATTTGGTTTATTTGTTTAATGGCATATCAACCTTTGGAGGTTTTTTAATACCAAATCAATCCTTCTAGAAGAACAGCAGTGGTACTATTTAACTCATAGCTGGAAGGACAATGAGGTTCATACCTTTCCCAAGGGTATTTGTCCGAAAGTGAACGTCATAGCACAACTGGAATTCGAACTCGCATACTACGATTTCGCAGTCCATCGCGTAAACCATTACACCATGAGGACATCCCCTCCTTGCAACATGACAGATGCAAATAAGGAAAATAATCTGAAACTAATTTCGGATATTTTTGTTCCTAATTCAGCAAAGAATCTAATTTTTTAAAATCTCAAATTAACACCTAAGTTTTAACCGTAAATATTTTTTGTGTTTATTATACGAGGGAAATTTAATAATACGATATCAAGCAGAAAAGATTCGAGACACATCTAAACTCTGTGTGTGAGCGGGGGGTGTACGTGGGTGTGTGTGCATTCGCGTGCATTTGTTTATGTTAAAAAGATTTTAGAAGGGATAGGGGGTAAAATTTGATGAAGTGAGTCATACTAAAGCCAAATTTAGTATTTAATTCGGTGATGTTTTTAGGGGGCTTTAGGGTGCCATTAAACGGTGAGTTTAAACAGTAGGTTCCGCAGCTTTCTAGTTCGGATGCTGATTCGAAAAGATAACACAGACAATAAAGTTTTTAAAAAGGAATTTTATACAAAAGAAACGGAAAAGAAAGGGAAAGAAAAGATAAAGTGTTGCAAATTTTTAAAACAATTTGCGGGAAACTTATCTGAGAGAGTGTGGGAAACAAAGTTCTTTGAATTTGAGTAGTTTTCTTGTTTTGATTTATCGAAAAGTTTCAGGGTCCTTTGAATTTCGTGTCTTCTTTAAGGTTCTTTTCCGCAGAATTTTCGGTTGAATTTTCTTTCAGTTGAATTTTCTTGGTAGAAATTCATTAGTCGACCTTCATTTATTTTTATTTCTTGGGAAGCTTCATTCAAGAAAAGAGTGACGAAACCCATCTGCTAGCTTAAGTTTTTCGTGCTATCAGTTCGGGTCCCCGAATTTGTACTGGGGGTCAGACTAGTAGTTCTTGACAAAAAGAAGGAAGTCGCTTTTTGGTGCCTCACTGTTTGGGACTACTTCTCCCTTCTCTACTCCAGTCAAATCAAGCGCCGCACATGGTCAGCCGATTTTTTTCTAAGAAATAATTTTTTATAATGTACGCATATCTGTTTGTTTGTTTGTTTGTGTATAGGGTTGTTTGTTAGTGCTGCGTGTCTGTTTATGTGTTTATATCCTTGATTGTGTGTGTGTATGTTGTATCATGTGTGTTTGATCATTTGTGTATGTGGCTGTGTGTGTCTTCAGTATGTGTCCTTGTCTGTGTGTGCGTATGTGTGTCCTTGTGTATGTCCTGGTGTGTGTGTATGTGAGTCCTTGTCTGTGTGTCTGTGTGTGTTGTTGTGTGTTTGTGGTTTTGTGTGTGTGTGCACGCGCGTGTCCCTGCGTGTGCATGTGTGTGTGTGTGTGCATTGTATGTGTTTGTTCGTTTGTGTATGCAGTTGTGTGTGTCTCCTTGTCTGTCTCCTTGTGTGTGTGTGTGTGCGTATGTGTCTCCTGCGTATGCCCTTGTGTGTGTGCGTATGTGTCTCCTGTGTATGCTCATGTGTGTGTGTGTGTGCGAGTCCTTGTGTGTGTGTGTGTTTGTGTGTGTGTGTGTGTAGATCTGTGATCTGTTCCTTTGAGGGATTAACATCGATGTCTCAAGTGGCAACTGAGGCAGGCGCTTATCTCTTTGAATCCTTTACACCGCTATACCGGTGGTACTTTCATCCCCACTTTACACACGCTGCGTCACCGTTTTCCGGTGAGGAGATCATATTTAAACGGCAAAGGGTAGATTTTAGCTCAGGGACTCTGTGCTCCAAGTGTTAACTTAGTTTAAAGCCATTTGTTCTGAAAATGGCTTGCGGAAGGATATTTTTCTTTTCTTTTTTTTTGTTTTTTTTTTGTTCATTTTGTCAGTTGTCAAGTCTTAGCCAGCACAGGCACGGAGATTTGAAAACTGTATTTTAAAAAAATGTAGTTGGACGCTAAAATTCTAATATTTTAAAGTGTTCATGAAAGTAGATTATGAAAGAAATATGAACCCGAGTATATTGATGGCTTGGAGTCACCAGTAGTATATCATCATCATCATCATGATCTTGTCGTGCCATCAGCACGGATATCCCCGATCCTCTCTCGGCTCCCCTCCCTAACGTTTATCGTTTCCGGCAGGTCTTCAGGGCTAAACACCGTATCTGCATAAAGCTACTGTATGTAGGTTCGAGCTGGTCGCCCTGCCTTTGTTCGTCCAAGGGAAGGGGTCCAAAGAAGTACATCACTTATGAGCTTGTCCTTACTTCTCCAGCAGTGTCCCGCATGTCTGGTAGGTCTAATTTTGATAGTTTTCGTGATGGGTGGTAAGTGGCTGTATAGCTGCTGCTTTGTGGGGTGTTGCCTCCAGGACTTGTTAAATATTGCTCACAGCATTCTTGTTGCTTTCGTTGCCGTCTAACTTCTTCTCCAGCCGTTTTGTTAGCGTCCAAGTAGTGTATCCATATAGTAGTATCGACACGACCGCTGCAGGGAAGAAACTGCGTTTCATTTTATCGGTCAGGTCTGACTTCCATATGACCGATTGCCAATTGACAGCTGTCCATGCCTTTGATAGTCGCGTATCGATGTCCTTTTTGGTTGATGAGGCACTACTTCCTAGGTAGGTGAACTTGTCAACTAGTTTCAGAGAGCTACCGTTTAGCGTGGAGAAGTCGCCTGTTTGATTAAAGCACATATATTCCTTTTTGTGTGCATTGACATGGAGGCCAATGCCCGCAGCGGCTCGTTCCAGACTGTGTAGTAGGGTTTCGGCTTGGACGGGTTCATTTGTCAGAAGCGCTACGTCATCGGTGTAGTCGGCGTCGGTAATTGTTTTTGCGGGGTACCTTCTGCTTCTTTCCTTTGTTAGCTTGAAACCATTTTCTTTGATTTTATCCAAGGACCTTATAAACACGTAGTCTAGAAAGATGATAAAGAGGTATAGGGCTAGTGTGTCTCCTTGCAGTACTCCTGCTACAATGTCGAAGTAATATGTGTTTCCATCCGGAAAACGTACTGTCACTTTGGTGTTTCTATAGAGAATTATTATGGCTGCGACGGTTTCTTTTGGTAGGCAGTATGCTAGAAGAATTTGCACCATCTTCCCTCTGTGAATGGAATCAAAGGCCTTGGTAAAGTCGACAAATAGTATTGTTGCCTGTAGGTTTTTCGCCCGTACGCCTTTAAGGATTCTACGGATAGTCAACATTTGTGAGGTCGTGAAAGTATTTCTCCGGAAGCCATTTTGGTTCTTCCTAAGTATGTTCTCAATTTTGGGTTCTATGCGGTTGTGTTGTAGGGCATTGTATATTTTACCTTCTATGGACGTTAGTGTTATACCTCGGTAGTTCTTGGCTAATCTGAGGTCGCCCTTTTTAGGGAAAAGGAGGATGCATCCCTTCATCCATCAGTCTATCGGGTTTTGATTATATACTGCATTGCAGTGTCGGAGCAGTATGTCATAAAATTGTCTGGTCTTCCATACTTCTGGGGAAATTTCTTCAAGCCCTGCGGCTTTCCTATTTTTAATTTTTCTTAGTACTGAGTCGAGTTCTACTAGAGTAAACGGTTCTAGTTTAAGGGCTAATTGCTTTCTAATAATTCTGGTGATTGGATCATGTGTAACTTTTGGTAGGTTTCCGAGTAGATTCTCGAAATGTTGTTTCCACAGTTTTATTCGTTATGGTTGTTTTGTGGCTTTCAGTTTAGCTTTGGCAGTACACTTCCTTCTGCTCACTTCGTTGGTCGTTTGCCATGCTATCCTAGATTGCCTATCTTCCCCTGAGTCCCTAATCTTATTTGTCTGATTTTATTCGTATTCTATCTGTTCTTTTAGGTATATGTTTGCTAATTCATTTGTGCCTTTTTTAGTTTCATGGCATTTGTGTTAGTTGGGTTCTTCCTATTACATTTGGAAGCAGTTTTCACGTCTGCACGCTTTTCTCTAGCCGCTAATGTCTCCCATGGGACTCTAGATTTAGTTCTATGTTTAGTTGGTATGTATTTCACTGCTGCTTCTAAGTGGGCGTTGACGAAATTCTCATATTCGTCATTCGGAGTATGTGTTTCCATTTTCTGTTGTGCATCGAATTTGTTTCTTAGTGCTATCGCATATTTATTTCTAATATCCCTGTTATTTAGCAGGGCCCAGTCATAGTGCCTGGTGATCGTTTCCTTCGTAGGTTCAGTCGTATTTTTGCCGCGCTGATTCGGTGATCAGAGAACACACTCTCGAATGAGGAGTAAGCCTAGCAAGTCACTGCGCTATTATTCTCTTTCTGGTTTACAAAGACGTAGTCAATTTTTACTTTAGTATTGTTTGCGTATATGTAGGTCCATAATTTCCCCTCCCTTTTTGAAAGTTTGTATTGAGGTATGTGAATTAATTTTCTATCGTGAAATCTGTTAGATATTGTCCATTTCTGTTTGACGAGCTGTGTAGGCTAAATTTGCGGTTTCCGTTTTTCCCAATTTGGGAATTCATGTCTCCGCCAATGACGAGAACGTTGAGTTTCGGGATGCTACTTTCAAGCGCGGATAGCTCATCATGGAAGGCGATGAGTTCAATTTCTTCACTAACATTGGTCGGGCTGTAGCAGGTGATTGTTGCGCTGGGGCCGCCATTAAAAGTAGCTATCATTATCCTAGGCTATCATTATCCGATGGTATTTAGTGATTTTTGGCTCGTGGTCCTATAAGCATACCTACTCTTCCTATCGTGGCATTGACAGATTTTTCATGCTGATGCAGTGGCTAGCGTCCATCCATTGCCAGAATCGTGATATTTGATATCCTTGCTATGTGTGTATCTGTGTTCTTGAATGCATATTATGTATAACTTATGTTCTATAGCCGATGAAGTAAGCTGCGGTAGTTGTCCTCTTCTATTTAAGGTTCTAACGTTAAATGTTGCTATATGTATTGTGTGGTTACATTTTAGTAATTTTTGTTTGAGCTCTGTAACTGATTATTCGAACACTGAGACCAGGGCTCCAACCTCAGCTGAACTCCCCCCTTTTTTACCCGCGCGAACAGCGATGTGGTTTGAGTGTGGGTCATGGTTATCTTTCAATGGCTATTTTTATTCTCATCCATAGAAGCCAAACTTATTGATGAGCGGCAGTAGTTCCCCGATCGAACTAATCGATCCTGACCGATGAACCGTAGGGTTCATACGCCCAGGACCAGGTTAGGCATTGCATTGAGCCGTCAGACGATTTACCCGCTTGTCTTTACGTCCGCCATAGATTCCGTGAATTTTTTTTTCTTATTCATTAAAATACTTTATTCTTTTTTATATTTCTTAGCATCCTTATTGGCATTCTATTTTACGTTTGCTTAGGTTCTTGGGCTCAAATAGTGTTAGTTTCTTTGAGCAGGTTCAATATCAATTTGGATTTACGGTAAAATTGCCTTTTTATTTAAGGCACAGTTAGTATCCAGCAGTGATTTTACAAAGAAAATACAATTTCTAAATAAAATCATTCATGCATTTTAAATGATAGTTTAGTAAACGACAATATGTTACTGACCAGTTTTGGACTTTTGTCTTTGGGTGGAATATGCTTTTTCTTTCTTACCTTGGTTTATGATGTTCTGTCTCGTGTCATTTTATGGACTTAAAAAGAATTTGGTAGGACTACTGCTTGAAATGGGAAGGGGAGGAAGAGGGTCATTTTGGTATTCGTTGCTACCCTATCTTTTTGTGGGGGGGGGGTTCCTTCCTTTCTTTCTTTACTTAAGCTGAATATCCTACACTAGTATTCGAGTCTGTAAATAATTTTACCCAAGTTTTAAAATAGGGTTTTATGTAACGAAAGTGTTAGCTTCTTTGACCAGGTTCAATATTAATTTGGATTTACGGTAAAATTGCCTTTTTATTTAAGACACAGATAGTATCCAGCAGTGATTTTACAAAGAAAATACAATTTTTAAATAAGATCATTCATGCATTTTAAATGATAGTATTGTAAACAACAATATGTTACTGACCAGTTTTGGACTCTTGTCTTTGGGTGGAATATGCTTTTTCTTTCTTACCTTGGTTTATCATGTTCTGTCTCCTGTCATTTAGTACATATATATATATATATATATATATATATATATATATATTTGATTGAATATAATAGACATTTTTTGTCTACATATTATTTTGTTAATCCTTTCGAATTGCCGTATTGATTTCATAATATTCGGCGGAATTCATTGATAAATCTTCCATAATTAGTTATTTCCCAAGTACTTTCTGTCCATCATCAGGGGAGAATGTATTACAAAAGCGATGTAAGTTTTGTATGTACATTACTACTTTGTAAGAAGAAGAGCGTCTGTACTGTTGTATTGTGTAGCGTTTACTTTTCTCGACTTCGGACCCAACTGCCATTTATTTCAAGGATATACCAGCATCAACAAAAATACAGAAATTGTCTTTAATTGGAATCATTATGAGATGAGGCTTCTTAATCTGAGAATTAATTTTTTTTTTATTTATTGTGGACTTTTTGTCGTCATCTTAGTAGTTTTTGTGTTGTTTCTTCTTTCTCTATGTTTTGGCCAAATTTCACCTCTGGCCTTCTTCAAGTGATTTAACCGCGACCTTGGATAGGAATGCTGAGTCTTGTAACCGTATCCCCAGTAATTACTGCCTTCCATAGTTGTTGTCTATCGCATCACGTTTTTGACCAAGTAAACCTCTGGCCGACTTGGGTAGGATTTGAAACCGCTATCTTCTGACAATGCTCACCTGAAACGTGGTGCTCCATTTTACCCTTGATCCTTACCTTATAATGCTGAGAGTTAATCAAGGTAGCATCAAGTACCATTTTTTGAGTCTTTCGTATGACTCGACCAGGGATTGAACCCAGGTCTCCCGGGCTATTGGCGAACTCTAAGAGGTTTATGGTTCTTAAGAGCTCACTTGGTAAGTTGATGGACGACAAAATGTTTCAGTATTGTTAAATAGTGCTCAATATCAATGATAGAGCACACACACACACACACACACACACACACATATATATATATATATATATATTTAAAAAAAAAACAATCTTTATCAGGAAAATTTAATATTCTTTTTTGAATATTTTTTATTTGTACTGATCTGAATTATTCCCTATCACGGATTTACTGGATTGATCTGCAACAGACTTCCTGGCATGGGCTCAAGTTAGGATGGGTTGACCTACAGAGAAGCCCTACTCCTGTTTCTTGATGTTTCTAACACCTACTGGTTTGACCCCCTCTTCCCTTGCCGGAGAATTTTTTTTTCACATATGAACAGTAATTCCACATTTGCTGTTCTGCAACTTCAAGTATAGCATGTTAAAAGTCATCTGATGAGACGGAGAGTAGAGTAATATTCTCCGCCGAAATAAATTTATTATGACAACTTAACCGGCTTTGAGTTTCCATCTAATTGCACTACACACACACACACACACACACACACACACACACACACACACACACACACACACACACACACACACACATATATATATATAACATCATTATCAGTGATAGAGTATCTACTTTTAGAAATACATACATATATTTTATCTATATATATATATATATATATATCATATTACATGGTACAGTCTGTATGGTTGTGTAGGTTTTTGGGTATTATGGCATACCAACCTTTGTCGGTTATTTATTGCCGAATTCATTTTTATACAAATAAACTGTTTTATTTCAATTCAGTACACAGTTTAATTGTCAAAAACATTTCTATTTTAAGCTATTCAGTTCAGTAAAACAGATATAATTCAAATAATTTAGTTTAGTATAAGTATATTTTTCTTTACACGCATTTAATGTCAAAACGGTTCTATTTCAAGCAATTCAATTTAGTATAAGTACACAGTTTAGTTCTACTGGACCCATAGATGGGCCCTATCTGGTGTTACCACTACCAGAGTGGACCTGAGAGCGACGGCAATGAAGGGGTACTCCGCATTCCCCAAAGCTCCAGCATCACAGGAACCTTACGAGTAGATTATTTAGTGTCATATCAAGGACACTCGTTGGTGGGAGGTCTTACCCTTCCGCAGAGGTGCTGTTGGTGTATTTTACAGCCCTAGCCGACTAGGCAAAGCTAGGGTCTGTGACCCGGCGTTTCATGCAATCGTCAATCGTCGGAAATTGCTTATTGCATGTAACCCAGGGTCACAGACAGTACCATGTAATGTACAAGAGTGATTCAAGTCTCATTGAGTACCCCATGAAAAAGGCCTTGTGCAACACATATTCTCTGACGAAAGCAACAAGTTGGAAACACACACACACACACACACACACACACATATATATATATATATATACATATATATATATATAACACGTATGTAAGAACAAAATAAATAAATTTAAAAAATACAAATCTCTTCGTGGACCTACCTATTTCAAAATATATCCTTATTCTTTCTTTGGAAATATAATTCATGGAATATTGTCTGCAACCCTGAGTTTCATGGAGTTTTTTGCAAAACAACAATAATCAGGCAGTTAAGAAGATGGGATTATTTAGTGACAATCAACACTCTTATAATATAATATATATATATATATATATATATATATATATATATATATATGTGGTGCATGCAATAAGTTTCCAAACTTTTTTGTATAGGCATTTAACATTGTCATAGACTCTTGAAAATTTAGTATGTTATTGCTGTACATCTTATGAGATGACTGACCAATTTTTATGATTTCAGGTTTAAATGAACAACTACAGCAGCAATTGGAATACACCTTACTAAAGCCTGATGGTCACAGTTGGTGAATTTCAAAAATGCAATCTGAGGAACGATATGCAATAAAATTCTGTTTTAAACTTGGAAAAAATGCCGCAGAAACGTATTGAATGCTTCAGACTGCTTTTGGAGCATCTTGCATGAATCGAGCATCAGTTTTTGAGTAGCATAAGAGATCCAAGGAAGCCAGGGAGTCTGTGAGGGATGATGAAAGGTGTGGGAGGAGTAAGGAAGTCAATACAGAAGAGTTGATTGGTCAAAGCGTTAGGGTTAGGGTTACTATGTTGAGGTTTTAAGGGAGTTCAGCAAGAGATTCCGTCGGAAGAGGCCAGAATTCTTCAAATCGGCTCAGTGGCATTTCAAGCAGGACAATGCACCAGTCCACAACTCCATCCTTGTCACAGACTTTTTGACAAAGATCAGCATCAAGACAGTTCCTCACCCTCCCTATAGTCTAAACCTTGCTCCCTGCGACTTTTGGTTATTCCCTAAGATCAGAGACTGTCGTTATGAGACAATTGAGGAGATGAAAGAGGCTGTGACGAAGGTCATTGACACGCTCACACAAGAGGACTTCCATGGGGCGTTCCAGAAGTTGTTGGAACGGTAGAACAAGGGTATTGCAGCTGGAGGAGATTACTTTGAAGGGGACAAGAGTGCCCATACGAAAAAAGTCTGGAAACTTATTGAATGATCCTCGTATGTGTAATATAGTACGTAAGTAAAGTTGTCTCCCTTTAGTTGAGGCTGACCCAAGGGCTCCCTTTTCAATAGCTACTACACCAAGGTGTGGGGGAGGGCGTTAATCCTTATATAAAATATATAATATAATCCTTATATAAAATATATATATAGTTTGGTTTCTTTGTTTAATGGCATATTAACATTCATGGTTTATCAAATGCCAAAGCAATCCTTTTAGAAAGACAGTAGTTCCACTATTAAACCCATAACTGGGATCTAAAGAGGGTCATGCGTTTCCCAAAGGGTAGTTGTCCGAAAGTGAACGCAACAGATTGACTGGAGTTCGAACTCGCTTACTATGTTGTTGCAGTCCTGCACGTTAGCCACTACGCCACGGAGACTTCCTGTAATATCGTTTGAAAAGAAATGTTGGACTTTTGGAGACGGAAAAAGATGAAAACATTTAAACAGAGCAAAAATTAGTTTCCTTTGTCATGAAGAGAAACCCCATTATTTTCAATGACAAATAAATAAATAAAATAAAAATTAATTAATTAATAAAATATTTAAATAAAATAAATCAAAATAAAATTAAATTCATTTTAAAACTGATACTTTTATTTTATTTAATTTTTTTTTGAAAGAACCGAGGACAGTCGACAAAAAATTTCTTTTTTTTTTTCAACATTTAAAACATTTGGTGGACAAAATATAGAGTGTGGTTGGGGGAAATGTTGGTTTATTTATTCATTTGTTTATTATTTGCGGTTGGTGAATAAAATGTGGAGTATGATGGGGGGATGTTTGTTTATTTATTTATTATTTGTGATTACTCGTTGTTTGAATGCGACCAGAATAATTATGGCAGAGTTCCATTCTGGAGAAGGAATTGTCAAAAGAGACGTAACTCTGACAACTGAAATAGCCAAGGCTCATTCCACAAGAAGACATAATTAACTATTGTTGTCTGTCTCGTTTCCTAAAATGTATCTCGTCCGTTTTTTTGCCTTGAAATAAAACAAGCACGAGAGTAGACTTATTCAATCCGTAGCACATCTTGACGTCTAATGTTCAGGAACCGAACATTTACTAAGTGTTTCATACGTATAGTCGTCTAGTAAATTCAGGCAAAATCTAATAAATTCATTAAACTAGTGTACATAGACGTACTTATCTTGTTTACCAATCCATTTATTTCATGAAAGAATACATCGACACAAAAACACAACCTACATAGACATTTCATTAGGCATTTTGTCCTGATTTCAGTCTGTAAAACACAGGAGACTAGAATTAACAGACTTTTAGAGTCCATAATTCTACCATTCATATTTACGCTGCCACAATACTATTTTTAAGCAAAACCTTTTCTTATTCGCATATCTCCTATCATTACACACACACACACACACACACACACACACACACACACACACACACACACACACACACATATATATATATATATATATATATATATATATCATCATCATGTCGTGCCGCTAGCATGGATATCCCTGACCCTCTCTGGCCACTTCTCCCTATCGTTCATCGCCTCTGGTTGGTCTTCAGGGCTACATCCCGTATCTTCACAATATATATATATATATATATATATATATATATATATATATATATATATATATATATATTGAAATGAATAAGTTCGCAAATGATTTCGAATTAGGTATTTAGTTTTTACTATAATGTCATATTCTTGGGCTCTATAAGTGTGTCAGACTTTCGTCTTCTTCAAGAGATTTTGAATGGTTAAGTTAAATTTCGGTTGTTGTTTTTATTTTGAAGATTGTTGTTTAATGGCATATCAACCTACTTGGATTATTTAATGCCAAAGCTATCTTTATAGAAGAACTGCAGCAATTCTATTTAACCCATAGGGATAAGGGAGGATAAGGGAGATGATACATTTTCCAATGGTATTTGTACGAAAGTGAACCGAATAGCGCCACTAGGCCCCCCACCTCATAGGCATCAATACTTCCAGTATTGATGCCTATGAATGTCCAATCGGAGTTGATTGTCCGTAAAGAGCGCAGCTCTCTCTATATATTCGGATATATATAAAAGTGTGTAACCTTTTGTGTTTATGAGCAAACATCTAAGTATATTCATGTATAAATACAGTAGATAGATTTTGTTTAGCAATTGTTTAATTCCAGATTTAGTTTAGTTGGGATTTATGGCATATCAACCATTGTAGGTTATTAAATAGCAAATCCTCTTTATACATATATATTAAATATATATGATTTGGTTTGGTTTGGTTTTATGGCATATCAAGCATTGTAGGTTATTTAATGCCAAATCCTCTTTAGACATATATATTAAATATATATGATTTGGTTTGGTTTGGTTTTATGGCATATCAAGCATTGTAGGTTATTTAATGCCAAATCCTCTTTAGACATATATATTAAATATATATGATTTGGTTGGGTTTTATGGCATATGAAACATTGTAGGTTATTTGATACCAAATTCTTTTTATACATATATATTAGATATATATGATTTGGTTTGGTTTGGTTTTATGGCATATCAACCATTGTAGGTTATTTAATGCCAAATCCTCTTTATACGTATATATTAGATATATAGGATTTTGTTTGTTTGGGTTTTATAGCATATCAACCATTGTAGGTTATTTAATTCCAAATTCTCTTTATACATATATATCAAATATATATGATTTGGTTAGGTTGGGTTTTATGGCATATCAACCATTGTAGGTTATTTAATGCCAAATTCTTTATATATATATATCAAATATATATGATTTGGTTTGGTTGGATTTTATGGCATATCAACCATTGTTGGTTATTTAATGCCAAATCCCTTAAATACATATATATTAAATGTATAAGATTTGGTTGGGTTTTATGGCAATATCATCCATTGTATTTTATCTAATCCCAAATCCTTTTTATACATATATGTTGAATATATAGGATTTGGTTTGGTTTAGTTTTATAGTATATGAACCATTGTAGGTTATTTAATGTCAGATCCTTTTTATACATATATATTAAATATTTAATTCGTAAACACATTTTGTAGATAGCATTTTTGAACAAGCCTGGGCTCTTTCGCGCAATGTTAAATGATCTTAAGTATTGTTATATGACAATCACAATTTAACATGTCATCTGCTTGCAGACAGTTTGTTCTATTTGACTCATATTTGACCCTATCAAATGCTACCACTCCGGGTCAGTATAGACCTTGGAACAATAGCAATGAAGATGTACTTTGCATACTCCCTTACTGGAGCCTCACTATCAGATGGTTTAATGTCATATCCAGAACACCCATTGGTGGAGGTCCTACTCTCTGCAGAGATACAGTCGTTGAATTCTACAACCCTTGCCGACTTGGTTACGCAGATATCTACCTGTGAATGTCGTCTTGGAGTTTATTTTCCGTAGAGACCAATGTATGTATTATAATCATAGAAGGAAAATCCTATACTTTTGAAAACCTAAAAACAGAATTCATGATAAATAGAAATTTAAGTTGCAATTCAAAATGTTTAGTCAACGTAATCAAATGTATTAAAATAAAAAGAAGTATTCATCTGATGAATCTACTCGCACAAGCTAAACCCCTGTTACCTAGCCTGGAATCCTGGAACGAGCAGCAGGTGGCATAGGCCTCCATGTCAACGCAGACAAGACAGAATACATGCAGAGGCGACATATCTGTACTAAAGTGTGGTCCTTTAAAACTAATAGACAAGTTCATCTACCGCGGAAGCAGCGTCTCATCAACCGAGAATGACAGCAACACGCGACTAGCGAAGCCATGGACAGCTATTGACTGATAAAATAAAACGAAGTCGGCCAGCCGAGATAGCAAAGTCCACAATTCGGCAAGCCTGTGCGTGTCATTCTCCAGGACCGATTAAGAATTGTTTATGTGTGTTATTTTCTAGGATAGGTGCTGGGTTGTGCATTTACCATTTGTTTGTATGGTCAAATCTAAATTTCTTGCACAATTCCCAGTGGATCTCCTTGCCCACCCAGTTGTGTCTAGTCTTATACTCTTTCTGTCTTAGCGTACTGCATTTGCTTATGTGATTGATCGTTTCGTCTCTATCCCCACATAATCTATATCTACAGTTTTGCTGCGTCTTATGGCATTGTTTTGTGCTGCTATTAGGAGAGATTCAGTTTCTCTTTCAAAGTTTCTTTTTCTTATCCCCGTCTATGGTGAGATGTTGCTGTAATCGGTCTTCTCCTCTACACTTTTGTATCGATGCGTCCACACTATCTTCACTACTGGCAAGTCGTCTTCCTCCTTCTTTTCTTCGTACATGTAGACTGTCAATGCCATCTCTAGGATGAAATGCCTTATGCATGATCATTAGTTTTCTTATTCTCTCGTCCATTTGTTTAAGTCCTTCTCTGGTCCACTTCAAGAATGGCCTCTGTGAGTGTTTAACACCAGTATTTGCTGGTGAGCTTTCACTGGAGCCTAAGTGACAGCAAGTCTCCAAAGATCACCAGGACTCCTCTCAGTATTCTGTCCGTTCTCAACAATGCTGTCGTTTGGGTGGTTTCAATTTTTCCTCTGATTTCCAATTCTTCCAGTCTCTGGCCTAGTCGGCTGGAGCTGCATTACTGACTGCATCTCAGCAGAGGGGTTAGACCCCACCAACGAGTATCCTGAATATGACACTAAACAATCTGATGGTGAGGTTCCAGTAATACTGGAGCTTTGGCAAATGTGGAGTACTCCTTCATTTGTTATATACTCATCAACAGCATCATAACGACACAATAATAAAGACAGACGCAATGACAAAGACAGACGAAGGAAGACTTCTTTAACAATATTTACCTCTCACTTTATTGCAAGCGTTCGAAAAGGTTATGTGGGGTTTTACTGTGAGAGGGAGTTGGAGACCGAACATAAACTGTAATATCTTGACCCCACTGTTATGACCGTCACGTTGTGTCTTTCTTGTTCTCTAGGGCTGCTCAACCGGAGGCCCAGGGCCCACTCTGCTAGATGCCAGCTTTCTTTACTGCATCGTATCAGCATCTTCTCTGGACCCAAAACTCCATCGGAGTTCCCGAGGGCCCCCTCGGTCGGGTGTGGCTTTCCCTACCTCTTCTCGCCTCCAACTGGCTGCAACTCAACTGGCTCGTCGAACGCAACTGAGTTATATAATCGTTCGACGCCCACTCGATCTTTGAAATCGAATGTTTAATCGTCATCAAGTGGAAATAACTGTCATGCAGTTCAGATGTCACTCTCTTCCGGTGCATCAGTCTATGAGTGTACCATGGGAATTTTTTAGCTCGTCCCATTTCATCAGCCAATTTCCGCCCACGCGATTTCCTCTCATAACTGCCATTAGAATGTGTCACCTCCTTCCGGTGCATCACCTTGGAATGGCATTTTTGGCCGGGTCAAAAGGTCAAAATATAACACATTGCCATCACTCCCAGGTTCACTCAAGCCCGGAGTGGAAGCAACTGATTGGGTCAAATAGAACTAAACTCTTTTATCGTGCTAAACTGAATTGTTTGAAATAAAACTGTTTTGACATTAAACTCTGTGTTTCATCAGTGTACCCTGGATTACATGCAATAAGTAATCTCCGACGATTGATAATTGCATGAAACCCCGTCGGCTAGGGCTGAAAAATACACAACAGCACCTCTGCAGAGGAGTAAGACCTCCCACCAACCAGTGTCCTAGATATGACACTAAATAATCTAATCGTAAGGTTCCAGTGATGCTGCAGCTTTGGGGAATGCGGAGTACCCCTTCACTGCCATCGCTCTTTGGTCCACTCTTGGCCATAGTGGTAGCATCAGATAGAGCCCTATCTATGGGTCCAATATAACTAAACCGTGTTCTTATGTTAAATTGAATGGTTTGGTGGATTTAGCATTAAGATATTTGTTGCTGTCTCCCACCAGACAGGACTTGACACAAGGTCAAAAGCCCGAAGGCCGATTAAAGTGGGGATAAAAGGGAGGGAAAGTCGGGAACGAGCCGAGGCTTGAATCCTGCTGGTCTATGTAGCTCATCGGCTCACTTAGTGCAATGTGAGCCTGATGTGCTAAGCAGTTTCACGAACCCAAATGAGGGACCGGGCACAGATGCCGGGTTATAGCTTAAACTAGACAGCAAGGTCTAGTGCTATACATAGGGGACAAAGGTTGCAGCTTGCCCACCCGAAGGTGGCCCAACCGAAGCCTCGAATCTACTACTGTTTGATACCCCATCCGACACGAATACCAGACGGCCCAGTCAAAAGGCCGGGGAAGTATGGGTGGATTTAGCATTAAATAACGCAAGAAGGTTGATATGCCATTAAGCAACTAAACCAAATCAATCTATCTATCACCGTCAATTTAAAATTGCCTTTCTTTATCTTTGGAATTAAATAACCGACAAACGTTGATAGAATTGAGACTCACGTGACCAAAATAATGCAAAACATTTTTTTTTGTTTTTAGTTCTCGAGCAAAGTTGAAGTACTTCTTTATTTTTTCGCATTCTTTTATTTTCACTTTGTGGTCCACCGGAACGGTAAAATCAACTAGTTCTTTTTCTTTTTTTTTTTTTTTGTTTTTGCCCTGGGGTGGGGGATTGATCGACCACTATACTAGAACGGCTACAAAATCACACAATTAGCTTCTTTCTCATCCCACTAATGTCTGGGCTTTTCATCAATTTGTCTACGATTGTGAAGAGTCTCTTTAAATTTTTTTTTTCTGCTGAGAAGAAGGGCTGACATTTTCGACGTTTTTTTCTTTCCGTTCTGAAGAACAGAAGACGCCACTGAATAGGCAAAGAAAATATCAATTAGTGACCTTCTGTATCGTTCTGATATGATTGAACCAACTGACGTACAAGATCAGTATTAAAAAAAAAAAAAGTAGTGCCACAGGCTTTTATTTTTCAGGTTGGCAACCCTGATTAAAAATCAAATTATTCAACCCCACTTGTCTATCAAGTCTCACTATCACCACCAGTGAAGTGATCATAATCCCCACCATTTCTTTACGATGTAACGATAGCTCATTTATATCCAAAATTAAATTCAGAAAATTACATTAAATATTTGCATGTTTTGTACGAGAGGTGAAACAGCTGTCGTCTTAAGAAATAGACATGTTGACCCGTGTTCAAATCCTGGACGAAATCGATAGCGTTTCCCATTCGTGATACTGTCCTTTTAGAATTTTAGTTTTACATAGCTTAAAAACTGATCTTATGTTTGACCCAGCCCCTAAATATTTACCGACAAACCATTCGCTTACAAACCCTATATACAAGATACATACGATAAGTTTCCAGACTTTTTTCGTATGGGCATTTAACATTGTCGTAGACTCTTGAAAATTCAGTATGTTATTGATATACATCTTATGAGATGATTGACCAATTTCTATGATTTCAGGTTCAAATGAACAGCTACAGTAGCAATTGGAATACATCCTACTAAAGCCTGATTGTCACAGCTGATGAATTTCAAAAATACAATCTGACACTTTAAAAGAACGATATGTAATAAAATTCTGTTTTAAACTTGAAAAAAAATGATGCCACAGAAACGTATGGAATGCTTCAGACTGCTTTTGGAGCATCTTGCATGAATCGAGCATCAGTTTTTGAGTAGCATAAGAGATTCAAGGAAAGCAGGGAGTCTGTGAGGGATGATGAAAGGTGTGGGAGGAGTAAGGAAGTCAATACACCACAGTTGATTGGCCAAAGGGTTAGGGTTAGGGTAACTATGTTGAGGTTTTAAGGAAATTCAGGAAGAGATTCCTTGGGAAGAAGCCAGCACTCTTCAAATCGGGTCAGTAGCATTTCCTCCAGGACAATGCACCAGTCCACAACTCCATCCTTGTCACAGACTATTTGACCAAGATGGGCACCAAGACAGTTCCTCACCTTCCCTATAGTCCAGACCTTGGTCCCTGTGACTTTTGGTTATTCCTTAAGCTCAGAGGCTGTCGTTATGAGACAATTGAGGAGATGAAAGAGGCTGTGACGAAGGTCATTGACACGCTCACACAAGAGGATTTCCATGGGGCCTTGCAGAAGTTGTTGGAACGGCACAATAAGTGCATTGCAGCCGGAGGAGATTACTTCGAAGGGGACTAGAGATTCATGTGTGTACTATCAATAAAAGCACCCATACGAAAAAAGTCTGGAAACTTATCGTATGCACCTCGTATATATATATATATATGTCAAAAACAGCTTACATCATTAGTTCTAAAAAGGACTTTTTTTCGGTCAAGTCTTGTCAGAGAACACAATGACAAAAGCAAGAAAGATAAAGGAATATAGAGAGTTGATCGGTTCTTGACGAAAAGAAGAAGAAAAAAAAAAAAAAAGAAAAAACCCATAAGGGAGGATATGAAAAAAAAAATTTCCAAGAAAGTTTGTGTGGTAGGAGCAAAAAGCAACGAGAACCACTGGCTGCTGTTAGTGAAAATAGACGTCCTCATCGGTCAAAGAGACCACGCTTGGTGTGATGTATGCGTAGAAGAGGAGGATAGCCAAGCACGAACCTGTAACGTCAGCTAATGAAAACCTGACTGTAGTGGCGGCTGAAAGGTGCCGTATTTTCCATTAGCTAGTTTTTTGGTTCTATATAACAACAAATTTCTGCTTCGGAGCAAAAGTAAGGAAACCCCAGATCTGACGGAAGTGAAAGAGGCAGCAGGAAAGAATTATTATTATTATTATTATTATTATTATTATTATTATTATTATTATTTACTCATTAGAGTTTTTCACATCAATTTTAGTTGATGGTTTTTCACTGGAGTTTGAGTGACAGCAAGTCTCCTCAAGTCTCCAGGACTCTTCTCAGTATTCTGGCCGTTCTCAATAATGAAGTAGTTTGAATGGTCTCCACTCGTCTGCCAACTTCCAAGTCCTCCAGTCCCTTTAGTAAACCTTTAGTAACTGTACCAAAAGCACCAATTACAATTGGTATAATTGTCACCTGCATATTCCACAGTTTTTTCAATCTTCTAGCAAGGTCGAGGTACTTATCCTTCTTTTCACATTCTTTCAGTTTTATTCTGTGATCAGCCGGGACAGCAAAGTCGACAATTTTGCAAGTTCTCTTCTTTTTGTTGATTATTATTAGGTCTGGTCTTCTGGCCGAGATTACGTGATCCGTGTGTATGTCAAAGTCCCATAGGAGTTTATGCGTGTTATTTTCTAGGACAGGTGTTGGGTTGTGCATTTACCATTTGTTTGTATGGTCAAATTTCAATTTCTTGCACATCTCCCAGTGGATCACCTTGCCCACCCAGTCGTGTCTAGTCTTACATTCCTTCTGCGCTAATTTACTGGATTCACTTATTATGTGATTGATGGTTTCATCTCTGTCACCGCATAGCCTATATTTGCAATTTTGTTGCGTCTTATCTATTCTTGCTTTGATATGATTGGTTCTTATGGCGCTGTTTTGTGCTGCTATTAGGAGAGATTCTGTTTCTCTCTTAAAGTTTCCTTTTCTTAGCCATGTCCAGGTTTTGTCGTGTGAGATGTTGTTTATTAATCGTTTAAAACGCCCATGGAGTTGTTTTCCTTCCCATTTTTGTTTCCTAGTTTTTGTCATCCTTAATATTATTATTATTATTATTTACAATGACGTCAGCGAAACTGATTTTGTGTGCTTATTTCCAAAGTCTTTTTTTTGTTGATAATTCGGTTGTCGGGTTAGGGTTTTTTTTTGTTCCACAATCATCATTTGTTTTAGATCTGCTGATAATACTGCAAGTGAACTTATTAGGAAAAAAAACCTACAAAAAAAAACCCAACAAAATAAAAAAAAAAATAACCAACGCTTCTTGGTAATTATTCTCTTTTCTTTTCCCCACTTGGTAGATTTTTCTTCTTTTTTCCCCTTTTCTTTTCATTCCAAAATATTGCAAAACGTGTGACCCACATTTGTATAATTGCCAGGTGAAATTTTTCGATCATAAAACTTAAATCATAATTACTCAAATTAAAAGTATAAAGTTACCTTGAGGATCTCTACTTTATCTAACTTTTTAGTTTTTCGAAGTCCAAAGAACGCATTTATGCGAGACGGCCATTATTTCTTTGAAAATGCGTTCAAGTATATTGTACTTTTTCTCCGGGAAATAATTTGTAAAATATAATTTTAATAAAAAAAGGAATAATGATTAGTTGTTAAGAGTTTAGAATAAATTTTGGAAATTTCTCGACAAGATTATCATAAAAATATGGCCATATGATCGTACATACTCTCAAAATAGTGCTAAGTATCTTTTACAAGGCATGAAACAAGTCTAAACATTTTTCATGCAGGTAAGGATAGAAAAGTGAGTGGCAGCAAACGTTGTATCAATGGGAGAGTGGTTGAAGGGATTAAAATAATTTTCTAATGGGCAGTACATTTTATTGTTTTCTTTCTTTCTTTCTTTCTTTCTTCATTTTTTCCTTCGAATTTTACGGTTTTTTTTTATTTTTCTTCTTTTTTTTTGTTTTTCTTCTTTTTTTTCTTCTTTTTTTTCTTCTTTGTTTTGTTTTTCTTCTTTTTTTTTCTTCTTTTTTTGTTTTTTTTGTTTTTTTATTTTTCTTCTTTTTTTTGTTTTTCTTCTTTTTTTGTTTTGCTATCGTTTTTTTCTTTTTTGTTATCGTTTAATATTTTCCTTTCTTTTTTTTTTTGTTTTCAATTACTTTCGTTTTTACTATGTACCAACTCTCTCTCTCTCTCTCTCTCTCTCTCTCTCTCTCTCTCTCACTCTCCCTCTCTCTCTGACACACACGCTCTCTCTCTCTTTCTCTCTAACACACACGCTGTTTCAGTCGCTGTCTTTCTAACACACACGCTCTCTCCCTCTCTCTCTGACACACACGCTCTCTCTCTTTCTCTCTCTCTCTGTCTTTCTCCCTCTCTCTCTAAAACACACGCTCTCTCTCTCTCTCACTCTCTGTCACATGCTGTCTTTGTCTCTGTTTCTCTCAATCTCTGACACACGCGCAGTCTATGTCTCTCTCTGTCTTTCTCTCTCTCTCTCTCTCTCTCTCACACTCTCTCCATCTCTGTCTCTGACACAAACGTTGTCTCTCTTTGTCTATCTTTTTCTCTCACTCTTTCTGACACACACACACACACACACACACTCCTCTCTCTCTCTCTCTCTGAAACACACGCTCGCTCTCTCTTTCTCTCTTTCTCTGTCACATGCTGTCTTTTTCTCTGTTTCTCTCAATCTCTGACACACACACAGTCTATGTCTCTCTCTCTGTCTTTCTCTCTCTCTCTCTCTCTCTCTCTCACTCTCTCTATCTCTGTCTCTGACACACACGTTGTCTCTCTTTGTCTCTCTTTTTCTCTCACTCTTTCTGACACACACACACACACACACTCCCACTCTCTCTCTCTCTTTCTATCCCCCTCTCTCTCTCTCTCTCTATATATATATATATTCGTTTTTCTTGACTCATTTCACTTCTTTTTTTTTAGTCTACTATATATAACCAAATGTATTCACAAACCCCCTCGCATAAAAAGAATGGGTAATGTTTCTTTTGTATTTCTTCTTTTTCACTTTTAGCGATAAAAAAAACCCATGCCTTATCAGAGAACATAAAAGGGTTACATATCTTACTGCCCTCTCGACATTTGTTTCTATTTCTGTCAACAATAATCTGAAACACTTGGACCACTGGTGTTGTCCACTGGCCGCTCTTGTAAATTTATTCAATCACGGTTAACTTCTTTTTTGTCTTGGCCTTTTCGAGAATCTCGCTTCGAAAGGTTTTGGACATTACTAGAAGGTAAATGCTAATTGAGCTGGGCCAAAAATCAAGCATAGATCAAGCAAGGAAAAGGTGAAATGTGTAAGATAGACAGGTGTTTAAGTGCTGACTGTGCATAGACTGTTGGTTGGTTGAATGAGTTTGACGACATGTCAATCCTTGTTCGGTAAATTTATGTGCAAGTCAGTGAAACAATGTCTTCCGTAATATACCGTATAAAACTGTATTTTCACAATCATTTTAAACAGCTAAACACTTCATACTTAGTTGTAATATCAATGTTTTAAGATCCTATATATTTATAAAGTTTAAAATCATTTTAAACAGCGAAACACTTCATAATTAGTTGCAATATCAATGTGTTTAAGAGCCAATGTATTAATAAAGTTCACAATCATTTTAAACAGAAAAACTCTTCATATTTAGTTGCAATATCAACGTTTTAAGAGCCAATATATTGATAAAGTTCTCCATCATTTCAAACAGCTAAACACTTCATACTTAGTTGTAATATCAATGTGTTTAAGAGCCAATGATCATATTTACCCAATTCCTCGATTGTAGGGCTGTAGAATACACCGACTGCACATCTGCAGAGGGGGTAAGACCCCCCCAACGAGTGTCCGGGATAGGACACTAAACATTCTGATGGTGAGGTTCCAGTAATGCTGGAGCTTTTGGGAATGCGGAGCACCTCTTTATTGCCATTGCTCCCAGGTCCACTCTGGCTTGAAATGGTAGCACCTGATAAGGGTCCTATCTATGGGTTAAATAGAACTAACGGCATACTTATGCTAAACTGAACTGTTTGATTAAACTCAATACCTTGAAATAGAAATGTTTTCATAATTAAACCGTACTTACATTTAAACCGCGTGCTTATACTAAAATTAATTATTTGAAATTGAACTGTTTTTGACATTGAAACTGTACTTACACTCAACTGAATTGTTATATATAACTGCTTGAATAGTTTGAAATAGAAATGTTTTTTGAGAATTAAACTGTGTACTCATGCTAAACTGAATTGTTTGAAATAGAACTGATTTTTGCATAAAAATGGATTTGGCATTAAATAACCTACAAAGGTTGATATGCCTTAAAACCCAACCAACCAAACCAACCAGCTCCTTTATCACGAGTAGGATGCGAGTAAAAATCACTTTTAAACAGAATAAAACAGGTTTGAATTTAGAATTTTTCTTTTCCTTGATTGATTTCTGTACCACGAATAAAGAGGCTACGCCAAACTCCTTTTTGCTCTGAGAAGCAGGGGAAGAAATAGGTTCATGTCTTTCCAAAGGGTATATATACTGGAAATGAAACACAAACTCGGATCACTGATTCTCCTATTTTCTAACGATAACCGTTTCACCAAGAGCGAATCTTGGCAATCATTTAAAACTTCCGTGTTTTGCAATAGGCGACCCTAGTTCAAATCCCGTACGCAGCTGTTCATTTCAGTTCGCACTAACGGCCTTGAGAAAGGCATGAAACCAACTATCCTCCCTCTAGCAATGGGTAAATAGTTGGGCAAACCAGGTTCTTTAGCCTTGGTACGGAAATCAATGTAGGAGAAGGTAAACAATCCAGCTTTAATCCGTTTAAATCCTGCCCATAGATGAAAGCTTGGATGAATAATCCATTAAGAATTAGCCTCCTTTCAGAATTATGCCATTTCCGGTCAAATTTAAAATTAAATTATAATTTTGTCAGGCCAGCGAGGCACCGAATACTTCTTTTTAATCATTGCAATCAATAAAACACCAACTGTAACGACTGTCATATATATATATATATATATATATATATCATCATCATCATCAAGTCGTGCCGCCAGCACGGATATCCCTGACGATCTCTCGCCACTTCTCCCTATCATTCATCGCCTCCGGCAGGTCTTCAGGGTTATATCCTCTGTCTTCACATAGCTGCTGTATGTAAGTTCGAGCTGGTCGTCCTGCTTTTGCTTGGCCATATGTGGGGGTCCATAGGAGTACATCACTTACGAGCTCGTCCTTGCTTCTCCAGCAGTGTCCTGCGTGTCTGGTTCGTCTAACTTGTATAGTTTTCGTGATGGGAGGCAAGTGGCCGTATAGTTGGTGTCTCGTTGGGTGTTGTCACCAAGACTTGTTCAATATTGCTCTCAACATTCTTGTGTAGTTGCCGTCTAGTTTCTTCTCCGGCCGTTTAGTTAGCGTCCATGTTGTGCATCCATATAGCAGTATCGATACAACCGCTGCCTGGAAGAAACTGCGTTTCATTTTATCGGTCAGGTCTGATTTCCATATGATCGAGAGCCTATCGATAGCCGTCCATGCTTTCGTCAGTCGTGTGTCGATGTCTTTTTCGGTTGATGAGACGCTACTTAATATATATGATTTGGCTTGATAGGCTTTTATGGCATATCAACCATTGTAGGTTATTTAATGCCAAATCCTCTTTATATATATATATATTGAATAAATAGGATTTGGTTGGGTTTTATGGCATACCAACCATTGTAGGTTATTTAATGCCAAATCCTCTTCATGCATATACGTCAAATATATATGATTTGGTTTGCTTGTCTTTTATGGCATATCAACCATTGTTGGTTATTTAATGCCAAATCCTCTTTATACATATATATTAGATATATATGATTTGGTTCGGTTGGCTTTTATGACATATCAACCTCTTTATATTATTCAATGCCCAACCCTGTTTTAACATATATATTAAGTATATATGATTTGGTTGGGTTGGGTTTTATGGCATATCAACCATTGTAGGTTATTTCAGACCATATCCGTATATACATATATATCAAATATATACTTTGTAAACATAAGTCAACAAAGATAAATTGTTCCAAGTATTGTTATATATCACTAACAATTAAACATCGGTCATTTGTTTACACACAGTTAAATGATGAAATAGTTCTATTTCTAACAATTCAATTTAGCATTTCATTCGCTTGCACTGAGTTTAAATGTTAAACCGTTCTATTTGACCCATACATAGGACTCTGTCATGTTTTAGAGTGGATCTTGGAGCGATGGAAATGAAGAAGTACTCTGCATTCCCCAAAGCTCCAGTATTACTGGAGTATCACCATTGGATTGTTTAATATCATGTCTAGGACACTCGTTGTGGGGATTTACTTTACTACGGAGATGCAGTCAGTGTATTCTACAGCCACTGTTGATGTGTAAGACAATATTACATAATTTGATATTATTTCGTTGGATAACTTAGAAAATATTTTGTTTTAATTCTCGTTGACCATTCTGTTTGTGATTTGAAAGCCACACGGATGAATGTGAAACGTTGTCTAATGCGGGAAGATATACTTTACAAGTTCGAACCCAGCTATAATCCCCCGAAAAAAACTCCCAAAATCTGTGTGAAAGATGAAGGCGTGGATGATCACAGGACTGTAACTAGATGGATCAAAAAAATTTGCTCGGGTTGCAAGAACCTTAACGATGAAGGCAGGTCAGCTAGGCCTAAAAGCGTGGATTCCTGGATTCCGAGGAGGCAAATCCAGTGTGGAACACTCAGAGAGTATCAGGCGAGCTTTGCGTTGCATAGTTTAGTGTGGTTCATCATCTTCATGACCTTAGAAAAAACATCCGGAACAGCCGAAGTGTGTTTCACGTACTATCAAAATATTGCAAAACTTTTGACTCACTCTTAGATATTTCTTTATCAATAGTTGTGCGGCCCAGTCAGGGTTAGATTTACAGCCATCTTGATTGAGCCGAGAATTTACAGCCATCTTGATTGAGCAGAAATATTTGTTTTGAGAAAGGACAATAGTACAGTAACCAGATGATTGCTAAAACCTCGACGATGAGGTAAGTTCAGGTAGGTATAAAACCTTGGATAGTCGGTTGTATTGAGATAATTGGTGCGCTGACACGTTGTGCATTGCTTCATTTTCTGCGTTATTTGAAAGCAACACAGGGGAATGTGCAACGTTGTCTAATTTGGAAAGTTATGCCTTACAAGTTCGAACTATGCTATAAAGTCCCGAAAGCAAAAAAAAAAAAAAAAAAAAAAAAAATTGTGTGAAAGGAGAAGGCCCAGATATACACGAGACTAACTAGATGGGTCAAGAAATTTTGCACAGGCTGCAAGAACCTCAACGATCAGGCCAGGTTAGGAAGTTCTAAAAGCGTGGATTCCAATAACGTGCAACAGGTCATAGACGCAAATCCGGCAAGGAACACTCGGAGTGTATCAGGCGAGCTCGGCATCTCACAGTTCAGTGTGGTTCGTCATCTTCACGACCTCAGCAAAAGCAACCAACAAAAATCGCGTGCAAGATGAATAGGCAGATGATCACAGGATTGTAAGTAGATAGGTCAAGAAATTTTGCTCGGGTTGCAAGAACCTCAACTCAGGGTTGGACTGTGAGAGGGAGTTGGAGACTGAAAAAAGACTGCAATATATTGACCCCCACTCTTATGGCCATCGGCGTTGTGTCTTTCTCGTTCTCCTGATGCTCAACCGGAGGCCCGGGGGCCCAGCTCTCTGCTGAGTGCTGGCTTGCTCTACCACTTCTCGCCTCTATCTCGTCTGATCTCCAACTGTCTGACTTCCTGTCTTGACCGAGTTATATAATAGTTTAACGTCCACTCAATCGCCCACTCAATCTTTGGAATGGCATGTTTGATCGTCATCAAGCGGAAATAACTGTCATGCAGTTCAGAGGTCACACTCTCCCGGTGCATCAGTCTATGAGTGTATTATGGGCTTTTACCTTGTCCCATTTCATCAGCCAAATCCGCCTACGCGATTTCTTTCGATTACTGGCCATTGGAATGTGTCACTTCCTTCCGGTGCATCACTTTGGAATGGCATGTTTGGCCGCGCCGAAGGTCAATATATAACATGCTTCAATCCATAGAGCTAAATCCGATGAGTATCACATTCCTAAAATATTGCAAAATTTTTTAATTATACAAATACATACGTTGTAAATGAAATAAGCTTTGCAGTCCAGTATATATCTGGGGCGTGGCTCTGCAAAAGGAACAATGGCAGACTTGGGGCCTTTAGGCTCCTAGTTTCGACTAGGCTACCCTAGTTTTGTCTCCTTTGTAACCCACGCGTCTAGTTTAAGCTGTAAACTGGCATACGTGCCCGGACCCACACTTGGGTTCGTGAAACTGCTTGCCTCATCAGGCTCACATTGCACCAAGTGAGCCGATGAGCAGCATTGACCAGCAGGGTTCGAATCTCGACTCGTTCTTAACCTCCCCTCCCCTTATCCCCACTTTAATCGGCCTTCAGGCATTTGGCCTTGTGTCAAGTTGTGTCTGGTGGGAGGCAGCGACAAATAACACCCACATGTGACACACGGAACACTGAACAGCTGTTTCGACCTTATTAGGTCTCATCAGCAGTGCATACCGAGATCTCTACCACTAGAGAACGAACCAGCAACCTCAGAATGCAGAAACCGAACTTCTACCAACTTGTCCATGCCACATTAAGGCCGAATCAGCTGTTCAGTGTTCCGTATGTCACATGTGGGTGTTTGCTGGATTTTCTAGTCGTATTAATTTCTCACTCTCTCTCTCTCTCTCTATATATATATATATATATATATATATAGAGAGAGAGAGAGAGTTAATTAGGAAACAATTTCCGATTTTAGAATAAACTTTTATTACTGAAATAATGAAATCTAACGCTATTTCTCTCCGTCAAAATATGATCCCTGAACATCAATGTATTTTTGCCATCAATTTACAAGTTTATTTATACCTGTATGTTAAAAATCTGCTGGTTTTGATGCCAAGAAATCTTTAAATACAGTTTTTACTTCTCCTTTGGTGCGGAATATTTTTTGGTTTAAGAAAGTGTCTAGGTGCTTGAAAAAAAAAGCTTATCAGTGAGTGAGAATATTATGGATTGGACAAAGTCTTATACGTCAAGTCTGTGAGCTTCTGCAGTGTCATCCTGGCCACATGTGACCAAGCATTGTCTTGAAGCAAAACTAGACCTCGTCGATTAGCCATTGCTGGTCGTAGTTTGGCTCACTGAACATTTTACCCTTTGATCAAGATTCGTATCCCTCTTGAAGAACTTCTTAAATCAGTGCCGTACAGTCTAATCACTGTCTTCATCCCATATTCTGCAGATATCGGCTGCGGGAAACACGTCACTCCTTTTTTAATATTTATGATCTAGCGCTTGTAACCTTCAAAATCAAATTCAGAAAGAAATGATAGAAAATTAACAATCCATGAGTAGCGTCCTCCCCTACCCTTCGGTGTAGTAGCTAATGAAAAGGGAGCCCTCGGGGCACCTTCGACTATGGTTGGCCAACAACAACTTCAGTTTAAATTAAGAGTTTTCCTTCACCTAGATTAGTTCCCAAACCAAGGTTAAATGCTTTAGTCTGGTCTACTATTTTCCCATATCTGAAGGAAGAATTTTCTTTAAGTTATTAACACGATGGGACGTGTAGAATCCATCTCCTATAATGATAACATTGTATTCTAAATAAAATTGACGTTATAATGTGTAATTGAAGTAATGGCTTTGTGAATAATTTTATATAAATACAATCAAAATAATGCTAGAAAAGATTTTTAATTAAAATCGGATAGTATTTTCCGAACAACTTAATATATATATATATATATATATATATATATATACACAAATTTCGTTGAACATAATAAACATTTTCTGTCTACATATTTTCTTGTTGATCCTTTCATATTGCTGTATTGATTTTATAGTATTCGGCGGGAATTGATTGATGTATTTTCCATAATTGTATATATCCCAAGTACTTTCTGCCCGACTTTTGGTCATTATCAGGGGAGGATCTATTACAAAAGTGATGTAACTTTTGTTTTTGCATTACTACTATGTAAGAGCGTCTTTACCGTTGGAATGTATAGCGTTTGCTTTTAAATGGGTTTCTATAAATAGTGTCAGTAGCTAAAAACATTTAAGTACATTAGCACTGGTTTCAAAATTAATTCTGTTAAGTTTGGGTTGCTTGTTTCTAATATGTAGTGCTTAATGAATCTGTAGTTTTTATTTGTTATTTTGATGTTCTATTCTTCTTACATAGTAGTAATTCAAAAGCAAAAGTTATTAAACTTCAAAAACAATTATAGAAAATACATCAATCAATTCCCGCCGAATACTATAAAATCAATATGGCAATATGAAAGGATCAACAAGAAAATATGTTGACAGAAAATGTCTATTATATTCAACGAAATTTGTATTAATGCAGAAATGCTGCCAATATATATATATATATATATATATATATGTGTGTGTGTGTGTTTTATATGTTTACCAGCACATCATCTCATTAAACATATATATACAGTGTATCACAAAAGTGAGTACACCCCCCTCACATTTCTACAGATATTTAAGTATATCTCTTTATGGGACAACACTGACAAAATGACACTTTGACACAATGAAAAGTAGTCTGTGTGCAGCTTATATAACAGAGTCAATTCATTTTCCCCTCAAAATAACTCAAAATATAACCATTAAAAGCTAAACCCCTGCCAACAAAAGTGAGTACACCCCTAAGAAACTACACCCCTAAATGTCCAAATTGAGTACTGCTTGTCATTTTCCCTCCAAAATATCGAAATATACTTTTCATTGTGTCAAATTGTCATTTTGTCAGTGTTGTCCCATGAAGAGATATACTTAAATATCTGCAGAAATATGAGGGGTGTACTCACTTTTGCTTCTTATCATCGAAAAGTAAATATTTTTCGAAATGTCTTGCTGTATTATCGAAGAAAATTGTATAATTTAATCTTTCTTTTTGTGTTTTTTATTAGAACTTAAATTTAGTATGTTATTTTGGAAGAGGGTATAGCGGCGAAATAACAAAAGAAAAAGCGAAAAAAAGAGGGAGTTATCATAAGTGAGCTGTTAGAGTTGCAGGCATAAAATGTTTTTCCAAATCACGTGACTAACCCTTTTAGCCAAACCCGCTTATCGTGAAAAGGTTTGGTTTGGTTTGGTTTTATGGAACATCAACCATTGTTGGTTATTTAATGCCAAATCCATTTTTATGCATATGAACAGTTCTATTTCAAACAATTCAGTTTAAAGTAAATATAGTTTTTCGTTAACACACAGTTTAGATTTCAAAAACAGTTCTATTTCAAACTATTCAATTTAGTAAAAGTACACAGTTTAGTTCTGTTTGATCTATAAATGTTCCTTTCAGGCACTACCGCTCCAGGCTAAAGTAAACTGGGAGCGATAGCAATGGAGGAGTACTCCACATTCCCAAAGCTCCAGCAATACTGGAGCCTCACCATCAAACTGTTTAGTATCATATCCAGGACACTCGTTGGGAGAGTCTTATCCCTCTGCAGAGATGTAGTCGGTGTATTCTACAGCCCCAGCCAACTGGGCTGGATGGTTTCAAGTTATACCAAGAACACTGACTAGGCTGGAAGTTTTACCCCCCTTCACAGATGCAGTGGATGTATTCTACCGCCCCAGCCGACAGGGCTACAGGACACTCGTTTGGAGAGTCTTTTCCCTCTGCAGAGATGCAGTCGGTGTATTCTACAGTCCCAGCCGACGAGGCAAGCTTATTAGTAAATGGAAGACAGAAATGGTATTTTATTCTTAAAAAGCTGAGCAGACATCCTTGCCCAGGAATGGCTCCAAATTTCTTTGGGTGTGAAGTACATAAGAGCTGATATAAGCCAATGTAACAGGTAAAATTAAAAATAAGGTGTTAAAACCAAATTCCAGTTGGGGCGTTAACTAAGTTAAAACCGAGCAAATCTACAACGAATTTTCTTTTGTGACAGGACCGCAGAAAATAAACAACTTGTGTCTTGTATAGCCACCATATACTACCCATAAAAATGAAAATCGAAACATAACTTAGCGTGGGACACAGACAACACGTTTTGATATTATGATCAGCATGTGGTCCCTTGATAGCTAACATGGGGGATATAATCGGCATCCTGTGAATGTTGGCTGTTCTAATTTAAGGTACACAAACAACGACCGAAGCTACTATTCAACTCAGACACCAACGTAAAAAATAGACCAGATAAAACAACAAACCAGTGCATATTTCTTTGGGAGCTATCCTAATTATAGAAAGTTGGGCAGAGTGCGCTAGATTTGCCATAACAAGCCAAACACTTAGTGACCAAGCTAGAATGATATCAAAGAAATGTTGATTTTCTAACCTTGAGATACTAGAAATGTACCAATAAATAAATTGGGAAGAATATCAACTAGACCCCACTACGTTAACTGAGACGCCAAATACTGAAAAACAAAAACCACTAACCGAATTGAAACGCAAAATAACAAGTATCAAAACCCCACACACCATAGAACAAACATTAACACAAGAAGACAAAATAAAGGTAAAGCTAATAAAGAAAACAATTGACAGAAAAAGGAGACTACTTTATTATCTCTCAGGAATCAAGACTGGAAAAAATCAAGGGAGAAACCAAAAAATATCAGCAAATTTTAAAAGAATATCCCAACGGACAACATCACTGAATTAAAGGAGTTGACCTACGCAGGAGAGAAATTAGTGTGAGATAAAATCGGTGTTTCTTAAGGTAGGCCTAACATAATTACAAAAACCTGGATGGGAAATTAGACAAGAAGAACAGTAAAAAAAAAAGAAACCTTCGAAAACAAGCGAAGCTGCTAAGGAAAGAAAAAAAAAAACGCGTGAATATGTTAGGATGAAAAGATTAAAACAACAAGCAAATCTCACAATACAATTTGAAGAGAGAAACTGGAGAGACTTAAAAATGCCAAGACACGTTAAAGCAGTTCAATCAAAACAAAACTTTCCAAAATAACAAAAGAAAATTCAATCAACATGTAGGTGGAGGACGCACGTGGACTTAACAACAACTGGATGCAAAACAATTTTTTGCAAAAGATAGGAATGAAGAGAATGTAACAGAAAAGCCAATTGATGGATAACATGGAAAAAGAATTACAAGGACTCGAAGAAGGTCCAGATGCAGGAATACACCTTAATTCATTCAGAATGACTTTTAAAAAAGTATGGAATTGAAAAACGCAAGGCCTCGATAGGATGGATAGACTCTGGTTTTAAAAATTCACTTCTATCCACAACAGACTGACCCTTGAAACGAATAGATGCTGAGAAGAAACAGATCAACCCAATTGGATGACTAAAGGAAAAATCACCCTACTCCAAAGAGACCCCCAAAAAGGAACTGCCCCCCCCAAAAAAAAATATAGACCCATAACGTGTCTACATACGATGTGGAAACTTCTAACAGCACATAATAGGGAAGAGATTTATTACTTACTATCAAGTTACGGACAGTTTCCGGAAGAACCGAACGGATGCCACAAGGGAACGAGAGAATCTGGCTGTCTACAATTCAATGATCAACACATTGAAGAGAGCAAAATGCTACGGAAAAATATGGCTATGGCGTAGATTGACAGCAAAAAGACATACAATATGGCCCCGCAAAGCTGGATTATAGACTTTCTCAAAATATAAACAGATATCCGAAAAAAACATAAGTTTTATCACGGAAGCCATAAAAAAAACTGGAAAGAGGAATTGGCATCAGGAAGAACAGCTTTAGCTAAGATGAAAATCCAGAGAGGTATATTCCAGGGAGATGCGCTATCACCATTACTATTTGTAACATCGAAGATGCCACTATATTACATACTTTGAAAAAATTACAAATCTTTTCTTGTGATTTAACAAGAAAATATTAACCACCTAATGTACGTGGACGACATTAAACTGTTTGTAAAAAATGAAAAAGAATTGGAGACTCTAATACAAACAATAAGAATCTACAGCGAGGATATTGGGATGGAATTTAGCATAGAAAATAGTGTCATACTTATAAGGAAAGGTTCGAAAAGGTAAATAACGGAAGAAATACAACTACCAAATCAAGAAAAAATTAGAACTCTCAAAGAAAAAGAAACTTACTTTTACTTAAGAATATCGGAAGCGGACGCCACCAAACAAGTGGAGATGAAAGAAAAAAATAAAAAGGAGAATCTCATCTAAGGGATAAACACCTAGGCAGTCCTCTTTGTAAGATACTCGGGACCATTCTTAAAATGGACGAGAGAAGAACTTCAACAAATAGACCTGAGTACAAGAAAGCTTAAGACGTTGCATAAGTCATTGCACCCGAGGGGTGACATAGATAGATTATATGTTTCAAGAAAAGAAGGAGGAAGAGTTCAGTTAAAAGAACAAGGAATTACTCTTTACTTGGACCGGAAACAGCTCAGACAATACAAGGATTAACGGAACAAAAATAACTAGGAAACAGATATGGGAGGAAAAACAACTGTACGGATACTTCAAGCGATTAGCTAACAAAGTCTCTCACGAAAAGACCTGTTCATTGCTTAGAAAGATAAATCTAAAGAGGGAAACTAAATCTCTTCTAATAGCAACACAAAACAACGCCAGAAGGACAAACTATAATTGAAAATAAGGCTAAAATAGAAAAAAAAACGCTGGAGAATAACAAGTGGAGGTTATGTTATGATAAATACGAAACAATAAATTAAATAATAAGCGAATGCATCAAATTAAAAAAAGGAGTATAAGACTGGGTAGGAATATCTTCCAATGGGGATTGTGCAAAAATTGAAGTTTTACCATACTTCTTTATAGTTAATACACATACTAGAATCCGTTCTGAAGAACTAGACGCACAAACCTCTCTGGGATTTGAGATACAAACAAATCCCGTAATCGCGGCCAGACGACCAGACCTAATAATAGTTAACAAAAAAAGAGAACCTGCTGATTAGTACATCTTGCAGTTCCGGCAGACCACAGATTAAAAATCAAAGAAAACGGAAAGTACTTAGACCTTGCCAGAGAACTAAAAAAGCTATGAAACATGAAGGTAGCGGTGATACCACTTGTAAACGGTCCGCTCGAAACGATCCCCAAAGGATTGATACAGGGACTGAAAGATTTAAAAATCAGAGGACGAGAGGAAACCATCCAAACAACAACATTGTTAAGATCAGCCAAAATACCGAGGGGAGTCCTTGTAACTTGCTGTTATTCTGACTCCTGTGAAAGACCCCCAGTTAATACTTGTAAGAGAAATATGCAAAGAATGAAATAAGGATAATATAAAATACCGAAATTTAAAAGACGGTAATCGCACAATGCAGATCCAATAAGAGAAACGCAAGGACGTTCTATTATCTGGGACCTTACTATCTGAACTGATAGAAAGAATAAAGAGCAACAGACCAGATATAGTTGTTAAGGACAAAAAAAGAAAAAAAAATCGCTTTCTAATTGAGATGACAGCACCTAAAGATAATAGCATATCAGTCAAAGAATATAACGAAATAAGAGAATACAAAAACCTAGAAATTGAAAGTGAAAAAATGTTGCACTTTAAAACTACCACTGTACCAGTAACAGAGAGAGCCCTGAGTATGACTAAGAAAGGGACAGATAATCAAATTATGAAGATACCTGCAGTCGCAACCAATATGAATTATTAAAATTGCATTTTGCGGAACTGCTCATCTATTCATGAGGTCACTATCAATGTGATTGAAAATATCACCCAAAAGAGACAGCAAAAACATAAACACAATATATATTATAACTTCTTTCCTCCATCCTAACAAGAAAACTAAGCTAAAAATGAAATAACAACAACAACAACAACAATATGGGACTTTGACATACATACGGATCACCTAATCTCGGCCAGACGACCAGACCTAATAGCAATCAACAAAAGAAGAGAACTTGCAAAATGGTCGACTTTGCTGTCCCGGTTGACCATAGAATAAAACTGATAGAATGTGAAAAGAAGGAGAAGTACATCGACCAAGCTAGGGATTTGAAGAAACTGTGGAACATAAAGGTGACAGTTATACCAATTGTAATTGGTGCGTTTGGAACAATAACTATGGTTACCTCTACCCCACCCCGATAAAGTTGTTCACAATTCCTCTTCCTCATCCTCATCTTCTATGACTGGAGCATTTTTCATATTGTCACAGTTGCCATCTTGACAATGTCCACATGCACTGGTACATTCTAGTCCATGCCTTTTGCAGGTACACCTTAGGGTATTGCATCTTTCCAAATAGTTGCAGCGAATCATCTGAATCAGTTCATCTGGAGCAGGACATTTGTCTATCATCACTGGAACAAGTTTGTCTCCTTCTACCTTCCATCCCCACTCAGATGGTGCCATTTCATCACTACATCCCATCCACTCCATAACCTGGTAGTAAGTCCTCAGAGAATTGAATCTACAGGCAGAGGCGATTGGAGGGAGTCGTTCTGGCGTTGCAATTTTTTTGTGTTTCGGGTACTTTGGCGTTATATTAACTAGCATACACGGTCGGCTAACTTACATATATATATATATATATATAAGTAAAGTTAGCGACTGAAGTCGAGAACTAACCGAAGGCTCCCTTTTCAATAGCTACTACATCCAGGTGTAAGGAAGGGCGCTACTCATTCCTCCGGATTGCTCCACTTTACCCTTGATACGTACCTAATAATGCTGAGTGTTAAGCAAGTAAGTATCAAGTACCATTTTTAAAGTCTTTGGTATGACTCGATATGGGATTGAACCCTGGTCTCTCGGGCCATTGGCGAACACTCGACCCACTATGCATATAGAGTCGAAATATCTGGCGATAATCAGAGTCAAATTTCCTATATGACAATTCTAATATCAAAAATAATTTGGCAATTCAAATATAACAATATTCAAAAACAAAAAAAAAATCCTCTATGAAATATAAACCCGCATGGCTTGAAGTTTCACTTAATCGATCTTCCAGGGAATATTTTCAACTACATCTGAATGACACCGAGTTATGTGTTGTTTATATATATACCCAACACCTCCGCACGAGTAGGATATGACACAAGGGCAATTTTTTGACGTAGTTTAAGAGTTTTGATTTCAGGTTTTTCAAGATATTAGCGCTGTGGGAAATGCGAACAACCTTTCTTCAGGGTTTGATCTCGGGTCATGTCCATTCTTTTCATCGGTAATCATCGCTTCACCAGCGCCTCCTAACTTCCTATGTATATATATATATACACACACACACATATATATATATACACACACACACGTATACACACACACACACATTTTTTTTCATCCATATATTTAAACTAAAATGTATTTTCTAGAGACATATGCATTACTTTCATCGATAATTATCGCATCACCAGCGTCTGGGGGTTGAGCACTCTGGCGAAGGAATTTACGGCTGCCCCTCGCATAATGCAAAGCTCTTTGAACGAATTGAGCACTCTGGTAGCCGGTAAGGTCTTAATCTAAACAAACGAACGCCGCCGCCGCCGCTACTGCTGCTGCTGCTTAATACCTCATGATTCCCTAGCTGACGCAGTACGCTTGTTGGCTGAGCGGTCTTATACTAAGTCTAACGTAAAGTTGGGCGGGTTTCGATCCCAGCTTCAAGCGTCCTACGTGTCTAGCTACACTGAAGAGTTGTGAAATAACGAAACCGTCTGTCTGTGGATGACAATATATCTATATATATATATATAAATATAGTAGGGCAGACTGATTTCTTCAGCCTTGGTGAGGCAACTAGTCTGGGAGATGGAAAATTCTGAATTCAAACCTGTTAAACTCCGCTTAAAAATTGACCTTATGTCATATCCTGCCCGAGCGGAGGGGTTGGTAAACATATATATATATTAGCAACCATGCTAATTTATATAAAAACTAAAATGTATTTGTTTATAATTATATTATATAATAGCTCTCTCACTGATATTGACCACTTACCAAATTATACCGCATTTGGTCTGCCACAAAACCACCAAGGGATAAAGCAACAGCCATTAACTGTTGTAATATATATATATATATATATATATATATATATATATATATATATATATATATGACTGAGTCTACGTAAAAACGCCACACGAACAACGACCACCATGCACTATGACTGGGCTCTTCTTAACAACAATGATATTAGAGATAAATATGGGTTAGCATTAAGAAACAAATTCGATGCACAACAGGAAAAGACAGAAATACTTACCCCGAATGACGAATATGAGAATTTCTTCAACGCACACCTAGAAGCAGCAGCGAAATACTTACCAACAAAACCTAGAACTAAATCTAGAGTCCCTTGGGAAACATTAGCGGTTAGGGAAAAATGTGCAAACGTGAAAACTGCCTCCAAATGCAATAGGAAGAACCCAACAAACACAAATGCCCTGAAACTAAAAAAGGCATAAAATGAATTAGCAAGCATATACCTAAAAGAACAGACAGAATACATACAAAATCAGATAGATAAGATTAGAGACTCAGTGGAAGATAGGCAATCTAGGATAGCCTGGCAAACGATCAACGAAGTAAGTAGAAAGAAGAGCACAGCCAAAGCTAAACTGAAAGCCACAAACCAACAAGAAAGAATAAAACTGTGAAAACAGCATTTCGAGAATCTACTAGGAAACCCACCCAAAGTTACACATAAACAAATCCCGAGAATTATTAATAAGCAATTAGACATTAAGCTAGGACCATTTACTCTAGAAGAACTCGACTCTACTTAGAAAAATTAAAAATAGAAAAGCCGCAAGGCTAGATGAAATTCCTCCAGGGGTATGGAAGACCAGACAATTTGACGACATACTGCTCCGACACTGTAACGCAGTTTATAATCAAAATCCGATAGACTGATGGATGAAGGGATACATCCTCCCTTTCCCTAAAAAGGGTGACCTCGGATTAGCCAAGAACTACCGAGGTATAACACTTACATCCATAGCAGCCAAAATATACAATGCCCTACTACGAAACCGTATAGAACCCAAAATTGCCAACATTCCTAAGAAAAACCAAAATGACTTCCGAAGAAATAGATCCACGACGTCACAAATATTGACTACCCGTAGAATCCTTGAAGGCGTACGCGCAAAAAAACCTACAGGCGACAATACACGGCCTTTGATTCCATTCACAGAGGGAAGATGGAAGAAATTCTACTAGCGTACGGCATACCAAAAAAGACCGTCGCAGCTATAACGATTCTCTATAGAAACACCAAAGTGAAAGTCCGTTCTCCCGATGGGATCACAGACTACTTTGTCATCGGAGCTGGAATACTACAAGGATACACACTAGCCCAATACCTCTTTATCATCTGTTTTGACTACGGGCTTAGAACATCGATTGATAAAATCAAAGAAAACGGTTTCGATTTGACAAAGAAAAGAAGCAGAAGGTACCCTGCAAAAACAATAACCGACGCCGACTACGCCGATGACATAGCGATTCTGGCAAATGCACCCGCCCAAGCCGAAACACTACTGCACAGTCTGGAACGAGCCACGGGGGCATTGGTCTCCACGTCAAAGCACACAAAAATGTGAATACATGTGCTTTATCAAACAGGCGACATCTAGGCGGTAACTCTCCGAAACTAGTTGATAAGTTTACCTACCTAGGAAGCAGTGTCTCATCAACCGAAAAAGACATAGACACGCAACTAGCAAAAGCATGGACAGCTAACGATAGGCTATCGGTCATATAGAAGTCAGACCTGACTGATAAAATGAAACGCAGTTTCTTCCAAACAGCGGTCGTGTCGATACTGCTATATGGATGCATTAAATGGACGATAACTAAACGGATGGAGAAAAAGCTGGACGGCAACAACACAAGAATGCTGCGAGCAATTTTGAACAAGTTCTAGAGGCAACAGCCCACAAAGCAGCAGCTGTACGGTCACCTTCCTCCCATCACGAAAACTATCAAAGTTAGACGAACCAGACATGCAGGACACTGCTGGAGAAGCGGGGACGAGCTCATAAGTGATGTTCTCCTATGGCCATGCAAGGGCAGGGAGATCAGTTCGAACCTACATACAGCAGCTCTGTGGGGATACGGGATGTAGCTCAGAGGACCAGCCAGAAGCGATGAACATTAGGGAGAAGTGGCGAGAGAGGGTCAGGGATATCTGTGCTGGTGGCATGACATGATGATGATGATGATATATATATGTTGTTAATATAAATTTGGTTAAATCCATGGACCTTTCCTTTTTTGAGATCTTACGTTTTTTCTCTTGCTTTCTTGCTAGTTTCTTTGTATTAGCGTCTATTTCATTAAATCATCATCATCATCATATCGCGCTGTTAGCACGGATATCCCTGACCCTCTCTCGCCACTCGTCCCTATCGTTCATCGCCCTAGGTAGGTCTTCAGGACAGCATCCCGTATCCTCACATAGCTGCTGAATGTATGTTCGTGCTGGTCGTCCTGCTTTTGCACGGCCACGTGTGGGGTCCATAAGAGTACATCTCTTATGAGTTCGTCCCTGCTGCTCCAGCAGTGTCCTGCATGTCTGGTTCGTCTAACTTGAATAGTTTTCGTGATAGGAGGCAGGTGGCCGTACAGTTGGTGTCTTGTGGGGTGTTGCCGCCAGGACTTGTTAAAGATTGCACGCAGCATTCTTGTGTAATTGCCATCTAGCTTCTTCTCCAGCCGTTTTGTTAGCGTCCATGTAGTGCAGCCATATACCCTAAATTTGCCCCCCAACCGCTTTCGATCATATGGATTGATCGTCTTAAGGGTTATTTTTATTGTTTGTTTCTGTTTAAAAAATAATCACCTGAAGTCAATCAATCAATATGATCGAAAGCGGTTGGGAGTAAAATTTAGAATAACTTCTCTATCAACTGGACCCAGATGCAAAAAAAAAAAAACAGGGAAAAACATAAGTTCATAAAAATGAAAGTTCCATAGCCTTTAACCAAACTTGAATAAACAAAGACTTACTGCAAACATGCCAAGGAGCCGTTCCAAATAAAATGA
>OY757944.1:34700033-34752533 GCA_963585895.1 Sepioteuthis lessoniana
AAATACATTCTATCCTGGCTTCAAGCGTCCCACGTGTCTAGCCACACTGAAGAGTTCTGATTGAACGAAACAGTCTGTCTGTGGATGACAATATATATATATATATATAATGTGTGTAATAGATATTGTCGTCGGAAATGGACACTGTGACCTGAATTCAGGTTCCCTTGGGGTAGGTGTTGGCAGTTCACATTGTGCAAATACTTTTAGGAAAGGTATTCCAGCTATTGGTAAAATAGCATGGCAGATTAGACTCTTTATACTTGATAGGGAAACCAACATAAGAGAAGGAAAACTGACTTAGAATCTTTTAAACTCCACATGAAAAACTGGCCTTCCATCGCATTCACACACACACACACATACACACACACACACACACACACATATATATATATATATATATATTGTTGGGAGTTGCTTTCAGGATTTTTTCAAAACAGCATGTAGAATTCTCGGGTAGTTCTCCGCTAGCTTTTTTCCCTGTGCATTTTGTCAGAGTCGAGATGGTCCATCCATACAGTAGTATCGACACAGCCGCAGTTTGCAAGAAACTCTCCTGTATTTTTTCAGGGAAATCAGATTTCCATTGGGCCAATATTTGTGTCGATAGCAGTTCACTCCGGTCATTTAGTCATCGATTTCCGTAGATGAGATATAGCTGCCGAGATATGGGAACTGGTCAATTAATTTCAAAATTTTACCACCTAAAGTAGATATGGATCCTTCTCATTTAAAACGCATGAACTTTCGGTTGTACGGCCACTTACCCACTGTCTCACAAACCATCCAAGTTAGAGAAACTAGATATAGTGAGCATTGCTAAAGAAGTCAGGACGACCTCAAGAAGGAGATTCTCTTATGAATTCGTACACGTGGACAACATACAATAGCTCTATGAGAACACTTGATACTGTCTAGAAGACTACTTATTGCATATATATATATATATATATATATATACACACACACATACATCATCATGCAGTAGCACACTGTCACCTAATTCTCCCATCGCGTCTTACTGTATGAACTGATGATAAATATAAATATATATATATATATGTGTGTGTGTGTGTGTGTGTGTGTGTGCATGTGTGTGTGTGTGTGTTGATGTCGGGCAGCAGTCTTTCATTTAAGCATGTTTGATTAAATAATTAAGACACATTTTGTTTATATAATTTTATTAAGATCCTTTCAAGTTTCCTGATAAGCGTCTTGGTTTCAGGTTGGAATTGGTGGATGAATTTACCAAATCTGTTCCGAGCACTTTCATATGCCATTATCAGGGATTGTTTGCATGTATAAAGAGTATTTTTGGAAGAGTTTTTTTAAAAGAGCTTTTTTATAACATTACAAAATAACGTAAACGCAGAGTCAGATAAAACTGAGATCCTGATGAATTAAAAAAACAGAACGCTATCAACGAAAATAGAATATTATCAAGGTATATGCAATATTTAAAAAAACCCAAAAAACTAAAGACATTTCAAAACATTGTCTTGCCCTGGGGCTGTAGAATACACCGACTGCACCTCTGCATAGGTGTAAGACCCCCCCAATGAGTGTCCTATTTATGACATTAAACAATCTGATGGTAAGGTTCCAGTGATGCTGGAACTTTGTGGGATGCAGAGCACCCTTTCATTTCCATTACTCCCAGGTCCACTCTGGCCCGGAATGGTAGCACCTGATGAGGCCCTATCTATCGGTTAAATAGAACTAATGGCATATTTATACTAAACTGAATTGGTTGAAATGGAATTGTTTGACGAAACTGAATAGCTTGAAATAGAAATGTATTAAGCTGTACTAACATTTAAACTGCGTGCTTATGCTAAACTGAGTTGTTTGAAATGGAACTGTTTATGACATTGAAACTCTACTTACACTAAACTGAATTGTTTAACATAGAAGTGTTTTGACATTTAACTGTGTCTAAACAAATCTGTACTTATACTAAAGTGAATTAGCTGAATTAGAACTGTTTGAAAAAGCTGAATAGCTTGAAATAGAAATATTCTTGACAATTAAACTGTGTACTCATGCTAAACTGAATTGTTTGAAATAGAACTGTTTATTTGCATAAAAATGGATTTGGCATTAAATAACCTACAGAGGTTGATATGCCATAAAAACCAACCAACCAACCAACCAAAACATTTTCGCTATTTCCAAAATTAATTCTCTTGATTTTAGTTGTTTTTTTTTTATATGTAGGACTTCTAGGGTTTAGTCGTAGTTTATTAATTTCGTATGCTATTATAGTGGTGTTTTCAACTAGAATTATTCGAATTTTGGATTCGGGAATGGAATGGGTTTTAAGACAATTATACAAGGTGCATACGATAAGTTTCCAGCCTTTTTTTCGTATGAGCATTTAAAATTGTCGTAGACTCTTGAAAATTCACTCTGTTATTGCTATACATATTATGAGATGACTGACCAATTTTTATGATTTCAGGTTCAAATGAATAGATACAGCAGCAATTGGAATACACCCTACTAAAGCCTGATTGTCACAGCTGGTAAAGTTCAAAAATGCAATCTGGACGTGAGGAGACTTTAGAAGAACGATATGCAATAAAATTCCGTTTTAAACTTGGAAAAAATGCCACAGAAACGTATGTAATGCTTCAGACTGCTTTTGGAGCATCTTGCATGAATCAAGAATCAGTTTTTGAGTGGCATAAGAGATTCAAGAAAGGCCGGGAGTCTGTGAGGGATGATGAGAGGTGTGGGAGGAGTAAGAAAGTCAATAGACCAGAGTTGATTGGCCAAAGGGTTAGGGTTAGGGTTACTATGTTGAGGTTTTAAGGGAGTTCAGGAAGAGATTCCATCGGAAGAGGCCAGCACTCTTTAAATCGGGTCAGTGGCATTTCCACCAGGACAATACACCAGTCCACAACTCCATCCATGTCACAAACTATTTGACCAAGATTGGCGTCAAGACAGTTCCTCAGCCTCCCAATAGTCCAGACCTTTCTCCCAGTGACTTTTGGTTATTCCCTTAGTTCAGAGGCTGTCGTTATGAGACAATTGAGGAGATGAAAGAGGCTGTGACGAAGGTCATTGACACGCTCACACAAGAGGACTTCCATGGTTCCTTCCAGAAGTTTTTGGAACGGTACAACAAGTGCAGCCGGAGAAGATTACTTCGAAGGGGACTAGAGTTTCATGTGTGTACTATCAATAAAAATGCCCCTACGAAAAAAGTCTGGAAACTTATTTAATGATCTTCGTATATATATATATATATATATGCCTACAAATCCTAGAAGCCCAACATATAAAAACAAAAACCTAATACCAACAGAATTAATTTTGAAAATAGGGACAATGTTTTGAAATAATTTTTTTTGTTTTTTTTTTTTTACCCCGTATTCCTATGTATTTTATTTCCGTTGATAGCGTTCCTTTTTTAAATACAACTGTTACCCTGTTTTATTCAACTCTGCATTCCTATATTTTTGTTATGGTATAAATTTTCAAAAACTTTCAAAACTCTTTTAAAAAAACAAACACACCTTACACAAGCAGTCAACCCCTGATGATTGCCTATAATGGGTCTGAAAGCGCTCAAGACAATTTTTGAAAATTCATCAACCAATTCCAACCTGAAACAAAGACATTTATCAGAAAACTAGAAAGGATCTTAAATAAATTATACTGACAAAATTTGTCTTTATTATTTAACGAAATATGCCTAAACGAACGACTGCTGCCAAACTATATACACACACACACACACACATACACACGTACACACATATAAGCATATATATATATATATATATATATATATATATGTATTTATATGTGTGTGTGTGTTTATATGTATCTCAGTATATGCATATCACTCTTGCTGATATATATATATATATATATATATATAAATTAAATCGTTAGTCGGGACTATCCTAATACAGTTTCGCCTAAACCGGTTCCTCAGGGTATCTAGCACCGATTTATAATTAATATCTGTAATTAGCTCTACTTTTGTATTGAGCACTATTTGTAATAGTAGCATTGCAGCATTTTACGGTGGGTTTTTGTTCTTTTGACAAACGGACTGCACATCTATTGATTTTTTTTAAACTTGTGTGACGAAGTCGGCCTTTTCTTAATTTTTTTCCCAAAATAATTTTTTTTTCTTTTTCCCCCAGGCAGTGATTCGGGATATTGTTATCCCTAAATTCTGGCGTTTTTTTTTTCTCCTTTTTCCTGGTAACCGTGAATGCTGGTAGATAGTAAGTTAGTATATATATATATATATATATATATATATATATATATATATATTAATGAAAAAAAGAAAACCAAAGTAATCCAAGAGTGAGTGATATTTGACTCTGCCTCTTACCAAACAGGACTTGAGACAAGTTCATGATTCAAGGTCGTTTTATAGTCGGGGTTTAGGGAGAGGTGTGTCGGGCACGAGTGGAGGCTTGTGACCAGTTGGACTTTTGGTGGTCATCGGCTCACTTAGTACAATGCGAGCCAGATGAGCTTGCCGGACTTAGACTCACACGATATATTCCATGAGCCCGGCACGTGTGCCTGTTCATAGCAAAAACTAGACCAAAAACAAAGTAGTTCATTGGTGATTAACTTATTACGAAGGAAAGTCAACGTTAAAACGTTTCAACGTTAACTTTCCTTCGTTATAAATCCACTTTTAGATTACTTTGTTTTTCTATTTTCTTCATATTGTCGGATTATTTTCCATTATTTACTTCCATATATATATATATATATATATATATATATATATATATATATATATATATAATATCCAGTCAGCGTCCTAAGACAGTGGGTGTGGATTATTCTTTTATAGAATATATGAGGAATATCATATAAATCTATGTGAGTGCTCGATGTATGTCTATTGTTAATCCCTTATTTCTTCACAGAGATATAACAAAATTCACATTCATAGCATATATTGTGTAATTGGATGGAAACTCAAATCTGGTTAAGTTGTAATAATAAATTCATTTCGCCGGAGAGTATTTCTATACTCTCCGTCTCGTCAGATGACTTTTTACATGCTTTTCTCGAAGTTGCAAAAGACATTTGCTGTTCTGCAACTTCGAGTATGTAAAAAAGTCATCTGACGAGACGGGGAATATCGTAATATTCTCCGCCGAAATAAATTTATAATGACAATTTGACAAGGTTTGAGTTTCCATCCGATTACACTATATATATATATATATATATGTGTGTGTGTGTGTGTGTGTGTGTGTGTGTGTGTGTGTGTGTGTGTGTGTGTAATGAGGGACAGAATAAAAGAATCGCCCCAAACACACACGACACACACTCACACACATCTACACATTGTTTAGTGTTAGAATAGATATATTAATGTTCATTTTTTATAAACCTCACATTTGAAATTTTTCTTCTCCGGGCAACGCCGAGTTTCGCTGCTATTTCAAAATGTGTATTTAGGCAACAAACTCTTCTTTACATATCTAATATAACAGACAAGGACTGTTTATTCTTTTTTTTTAATTTTATTATTTCTTTCTTTTTACTGCCTGCGGGTAAAACATCTTAAATATGAAACATGTTTGTATAAAAGCTTTCCAAACCTTGTTTTTATTGGGGGGGTACCTTTTAGTTTTCGATTATTTTCCTTGTCGATATTGAAGAAACAATCTCCCAATAGACGCAAGAATTCATAAACAATTCTGATTTTGCATAAAAGGGTCTTTTTAGGGACCCAATGTTTGTACTGATACCCTAAAGTGTTTCATTTTCTTTTTTTTTTTCCCAGTTGATGATATTGTTGCGTAGTCTTCTATGGTAGCCGATCTCACAATCTTTTAAAAATAAGAGAAGTGACACAGGAAAGGTAAGGATAATAAAATATGAAGTGCTTATATTAAAAGGACCCATAACAAATAACAAGAAAAGAGAAAAATTCCTGTTTATATCGAAAGCCTAGACACGATTGTCTTGTAGTTCTTGACGACAGTGATCCTACATTGTTCTTGAATGGATTGCTGGTGCAGGTATGTAAGATGTTACTCAAATACCTGTGTGACGGAGTTGTGGGAGATGTAGGGACGACAAGAAGATGTCTATCGTATTCTTCCTCGTTACCGATTGTTTCTTTTCGAATTCTGCGGATGAAAATTCTCCGATCCGAAAACTTCTCTGCCTTACTTCTAGGATGGGACCAACGATTATATCCATCGTTTGACAGTAGAATATTCTAGAATCTTCTACGCATTTCTACAACTTTCGTGAAACAGGAAGTGTATGGTCATTTCCTGTTTCTTTGTTCTTTTTACCGCGGGTAGCCCCATGCTTATGTAAGTTCACGGGGTCGTTTCGTTTACAGTTAAAACTGGCACAGACATTACTTGACCTTGATGCATTTCCCCAATCCTATTTCTGCTCAGTGAGGGCGGAAAATTACTTAGGGATTCAATTTGGATGTTACAAGAACACCCTAGAATCTACCAGAAAAGAATTCTTTTGTAAGATTTTCTTTTAAAATAAAATACTTTCTCTCTCTCTCTCTCTCTCTATATATATATATATATATATATGTGTGTGTGTGTTATCTGACGAAACGGAGGGTATAGCAATATTCTCTGCCGAAATAAATTTATAATGACAACTTAACCAGGTTAGAGTTTCCATCCGATTACACTATATACGCTCTGAATGTGAATTTTGTTATATCCATGCAAGGGAATAAGTGATGTAACAATAGCCATACATCGAGCACTCACATAGATTTATATGATATTCCTCATATTCTGTTGTAGAATGATCCACACCTACTGTCTCTGGACGCTGAGTCGATATACAAATTTGTTATTGGTTCGTTTTATGACTTTTTTTGATAGATAAATGCCGGTAGTTTATAGGCCAGTATCAAAATTCTTGAATAGTTGATCCACAATAATTTTAAATGTTATAAAAAACATGGATTATTATAAGCAGGTAAACCTGTAATTATTTTTAGAAGAAAGTGTGCGAAATGTTGGAATCATTTATATTATTATATCAATAAAACATCGATGAAAAAAGATTAAATCAATATATAGCTAAACAATAGTAAAAAGTAAAGTTGTCTCCCTTTAGTCGAGGGCGACCCGAAGGCTCCCTTTTCGATAGCTACTACACCAAGGTGTAGGGGAGGGCGCTATTCCATTCCCTGGATTGCTACACTTTACCCTTGATCCCTACCTTATAATGCTGAGTGTTAAACAAGGCAACATCAAGTACAATTTTATGAGTCTTTGGTATGATTCGACCTGGGATTGAACCCCGGTCTCCCGGGCCATTGGCGAACACCCTAAAAACAATAAAACATGATATTATACCTATTTTGTCCAAAATTTTCATCTGAAAAAATGATTTTTGATAGAAATTTCTATGTTGAGCGATGTTGATATTGAAGTGTAACGTGGTCGTGATAAAAGACAATATCAAAATTATTTTATTTTTGGAAATAAATATTTATTTCATATAACAAACAAAATAAAATTGGGCACAGACCACATTTTTAATGTCAGGACATATGATGCACCCAAATCTATATATACATTCCTTTCTAAAACTAAAATCTAAATGCCCTATTACGCTCCATAAGTGATCAGGCAGTCTCCGAACGGCCTGAGGGTGAGATAAGTCGGATCGCCGGTGGTTGAATCGGCCGCTAATCCGGGTTTTAGTCGGCCTTAACAGCGAGCAATCTGATTAAAATTTTCAATGGTCCGAACGGTGTCTACTACTCGCGGACTAGTGTCATTAGAGTGTAAAGCTAGCAGTTCATAGGTCAAGAAATACGGCCTGAGCTGCAAGGCATCGCTGCACTGGGGTAATCGATCTGTTACGTCTAGTATCGTTACATCAAGCTGGCTGGTCTGGAACTGGTTGATTCTTTAAACCTGAGGTGTCCGTGGTGTAATAGTTATCGTCGTTGGAAATGGACACGGTGACACGAGTTCAAATCCTGGACAAGACTGACTGCATTTCACGTAGCACTAATACCCTTGGGAAAGGTATGAATCCAATTATTCTCCCTCCAGCTATAGGTAAATAGTAGGGCAGACTGGGTTCTTCAACCTTGGCGAGGCAACTAGTCTAGAAGGAAAACTCTGAATTCAAACTTGTTTAACACCGCTTAAAAATTGGCCTTTTGTCATATCCTGTCCGAGCAGAGGGGTTGGTAAATATGGATTCTCTAAACTTGAAAAGGGCTATTGGCTGGTGAGTTCACTGGGCGTCACTGGGTAACAAAGGCGTTGGCGTCTGGTGGTCTGAAACTTGGAATGTCATACCAATGAAAGGAACAGCCAAAGTATGTATTTACCCAACCCCTCTGCTCGGACAGGGTGCGACATAAAGTCAAAAAGGCTGTGAGAGTTGACTATTCACTTTAATCCTTTCGCCTTGGGCCAGGGCCATTACCCAACTACCGGCTATTGTTGTTGACTGCAGACTTTTATTACCTCGCCGGTTGGGGCTGTAGAATACACCGACTGCACCTCTGCCGAGGTCTAAGACCCCACCCCATGAATGTTCTGGATATGACAGTAAACAATCTGATGTTGAGGTTCCAGTGGGGCTGGAGCTTTGGGGAATGCGGAGCACCTCTTCATTGCAATTGCTCCCAGGTCCACTCAGGCCCTGATAGGGCTCTATTTATGGGTTGAATAGAACTAACTACATACTTAAACTGAATTGGTTGAATTAGAACTGTTTGACTAAACTGAATAGCTCAAAATAGGAATGTTTTGACAAACCGTGTACTTACGTTTAAACAACATGCTTATGCTAAACTGAATTGTTTGAAATGGAACTGTTTTTGACATTGAAACTAAACTTACACTAAACTGAATTGTATAATATAGAACTTTTTTGACATTTAACTGTGTGTAAACAAAATCTATACTTATACTAAACTGAATTACCTGAATTAGAACTGTTTGACAAAGCTGAATAGCTTCAAATAGAAATGTTTTTGACAATTAAACTGTGTACTTATGCTAAACTGAATTGTTTGAAATAGAACTATTTGCATAAAAATGGATTTAGCGTTAAATAATCTACAGCGGTTAATATGCCATCAAACCGACCAACCAACCAACCAACCAACCAACCAACCAACCAATTTGCAGACTTTTAAAGAAAAGTTTATCACTTACCTGCCAAATTCGAATACTTCTGATTTCGGCAGGAACACTTCTCTTTAATTTCTGTTGTATAATGAAAATGGTTATTATACTAAGAAGAAAAGGTTGTTAATATTACTCGCTATATGTAGCAGGATAATAATATCTCCTAAACGACCCACAGAATGAAGGGTTTCGGAAATAATTTTCATTTCGAGATGGAAAATTCTATTCACTGAAGACATGAGTTATCGTAAAGCACCATATACTCTCGAAGTTGACAGCTAATGGCGATTATCAAATGTATAAATTGCTTGTTAGTATTGCGGATATTAAATTTGATTTTTTTTCTTCCTGTTTGTAATTAAATCAGTTCAGATCTATCTATCTATCTATCTATCTATCTATCTATCTATCTATCAGGAGAAATGTTTTGTGATCAATCAGTCAGTTACTATCTGTTCATATCTATCAACTATCTCAGTCTGTTCATCTGTCTGTCTGTCCGTCTGTCTGTCTCTCTCTCTCTCAGTTTATATATATATTTGAAAAATTTTTGCTATAGCTGAATTTCATAATGATATATAATAGGGGAAGCATTTTATTGGATCGATTTTGAAATATAAAACGAAACTAAAGGGACCCTTTCCTCCGGCGTGTTTTCAATAGTTACACCGACAAACGTATAAAAGGTAAAATTGATTTACAGAGGGGGAATATATATATATATATATATATATATATATATATATATATATATATATATATATATCAGTCTATTTCTATCTATCCATGAAACAATTCAATAAAGATCTCACGAAAACGAGCCTCATTTAAATCACGAAAATTTTCTCTTCTGAATACAGACCCCTAAAGATTTAAATATTCATGAGAGACTAAAATGTGTTCAGGTATCTACAGATCAAGGTTTTTTTGTTTATACTGAAAGCTATTTCATAAACGCATACACACATGCTTATATATATATATATATATATATATATATATATATATATATATATATTATATAATTGCGGAAGGATTTTTTTATATTATCATTTTTCGTTGGTTATATCTTATCATTCGGTTTAGTTAGGCTTAGAACTTTTCGGCTCAGTGCACGGGCAGGGACACACATTGAGCGCAGGTGTTCACACTCGCGCGGGGAGGATGTGACAATCACAGATGTCATAATAAAAACCCCGGATAGGAAATGTAACTGGGGATGTGAATGACGTCATGCCCGGAAAAGATGGGCAGAGGATTTTGGGTGATATTTGAAAAAAAGCAGTTAGTTAAAATTCGGACCTGGGTGAAGCGAATTGATTTTCGAGCCTCGGCGAGGCGAGGCCAGTTGGGTCTACGTGATGCACCGCGCATGGTGGGGTCAGATGGAACAGTCAGGGTAGTAGAAATTGTGTGTCTCTCTCTCTCCTCGTGTCGTAAAACCTAAAAGTCAAGAAGGTAATAAAAGTTTCGTACCTGAACTACCGAGAGTCGTCAGTGTTTCGAGTGTTTCGGGATTCCTATGCATGTGAACGTTTTCTACGTATCCGTATATTTTACGTATCTGTATATTTTACTTAACCATGTTTAGGGCTATGTTACATATATATATATATTGACCTCCGACCCGGCCAAGCTGTCAAAATAGGAAATGCCCCTGTGTAAATAACAGGTGCATCCGGTCGAGGAATATCAGGATATAACCTTGACTGTCGATGGGTTAAATTGAGTGCGAAATTGTGACGCTCGCAGGAAGTAGGTGTACGTCAAATTGTTATATAACCCCGGCGACAGGAAGTTCATATCAGTTGGAGGTAAGATGCTGTAGAGAGAACCAGCACCCAGCAGAGGGGGCCCTCAGGACCCCTGATTGAGCAGTTGGATTTCGGATCAGTTGGAGAGAAGGTGCTGGAATGAGGACCATGTTCCAGAGAGGCTGAGCCCCCAGGCCCCCGGTTGAATAGCCCAGGAGAACGGGAAAGAAATACTGTTATGGCCATAAGAGTGGGGGTCAATATGAGCAGTTCTGTTCAGTGTCCAACTCACCTCTCACACAGTAAAACCTTTAGTAACCCTTTCGAACCCTTTCAAATAAAGTGAGAGGTATATTTTTCTAAAGAACTGTGTCTTCGCTCGTCTTTATTGCGTCGTCGTTTTGATTCTGCATCGGCATATATGTTTTAGGTGGCTATACAACATGATATTCACTGTTAGTTTCCCCCGATGTAAACTCCATTGTCACTGGCATAATTCACTGAAAAGAATTGACCGAATCAAAGGGTCCCCGTTTTTAGGATTTAAGAATATTTTAATCGTTTTCAAAATATGTTATTATACACATGCTTTTTTTTAGAGGTGACGTGGAGTAATGGTTATCGTCGTAGGAAATGGACACGGCGACACGAGTTCAAATCCTGGACGAGACTGATTGCATTTCACATGGCACTAATACCCTTGGGAAAGGTATGAATCCAAATATTCTCCCTCCAGCTATGGGTAAATCGTAGGACAGACTGATTTCTTCAGCCTTGGTGAGGCAACTAGCCTAGGAGAAGGAAAACTCTGAATTCAAACTTGTTAAACTCCGCTTAAGAATTGACCTTGTGTCATATCCTGTCCGATCGGAGGGGTTGGGTAAATAGAATTATAAACATGCTTTTAAAACAATATTTAGATAATTTGAACCTTCTACAAGATCTTCATATATATATATATATATATATATATATATATAGTAAAGTTAAAGTTAGCGACCGTAGTCGAGGGTGACCAGAAGGCTCCTTTTTCAACAGCTACTACGCTGACGTGTAGGAGAGAGTACTACTCCTTTCCATGGATTCCTCCATTTTACCCTTGATACGTACTTTATATCGCTGACTGTTAAGCAAGGAGACTGAGTTCTTTAGCCTTGGCGAGGCAACTAGTCTAGGAGAAGGAAAAGTCTGAATTCAAACCTGTTAAACTCCACTTTTAAAGACAATTGACCTTGTGTCAAATCCTTCCCGAGCAGAGGGGGTTTTAAAAAGGAGGTGCCCGTGGTGTAATGGTTATCGTCGTAGGAAATGGACACGGAGACACGTGTTCAAATCCTGGACGAGACTGATTGCATTTCTAATAGCACTAATACCCTTGGCAAAAGTATGAATCCAATTATTCTCCCTCCAGCTTTGGGTAAATAGTAGGGCAGACTGGCACTTCAGCATTGGTGAGGCAACTAGTCTAGGAGAAGGAAAACTCTGAATTCAAACCAGTTAAACTCCGCTTAAAAATTGACTTTGTGTCATATCCTGCCCGAGTGGAAGGGTTGGTAAATATGGTTACAAGGTCTTCGTCTAACTAGAGTTTCTCCAGCTATGAGTGAATAGTTGTATAGACTGGGCTTTTTAATTTTGTTAATTCAACCGATCTCGGAAAAGGAAAGCTCTGAATACAAACGTACAAAACTTAAAATTGACCTTGTGTCACTTCCTGCTCGCGCAGAGGGGCTGGCTAAATACATATTGGTCAACATTGATCATTTAAAGTCGTAACAGGTGTGAGATGAGGAGGAACGCAGACGTCATTCTGCAGGGAATGGCAACCAACTGAAGACATTAATGAAAAAAACCTGGTGGGGAGTCAAAAGAATTCTATATGAACCAGTGTACCATGTCCATATACATGAATATGTGAAATGTACATGGGACATTCATTACATATATACATAGAACATAGGATCTCGAAATTCGAAAAACACGTAACGACTTCTTTGTTCAGGTACGAAACTTTTTATTACCTTTGAGTTTTAAGGTTCTTCGACATAAGGAGAGAGGCACAACCTTTCTATTCTGGCTTTTTCATCTGGCCCCCAACACGCGTGGCACCCGCCACAAAGGTCTCCGCGAGCAAGCGAAAACCAACCGTCTTCCTCCGAGGCAGGTCTTAGCTCTACTCGTCCGATGTCTAGTCTCAACTCTCTGACTTTTTCAAAATCTCCCAAAATCCTCCGCGCGCTTCCGGTGTGTGACGTCACTCGTACTGTGTAACCCCGTTTCCCATCTCGAGCTATTGTGACATCTCTGAGTGACACGTCCGCTCTGTGCGTGCGCGTGAACACCTGTTTTAATGTTGCACCTAACTAACCCATGTGCTGAGCGGAAAGGTTCTCAGCCTAACAACACCCAAAGGCATAAACCGAAATCCCTCGGCCATTATGTTACACCAGCATTTATTGGGAATTTGCCCTCAACTGAAAAAATTGTGTATCGTGAGTATCAATATATTAAATCGATTTATTAAAAATACATTTTTGATTTATTTTTGTGGATACTGTATTATGATTTCAGATCAGCTTTAATCCACTAAAAAATTGACCTTGTGTCACATCCTGTCCATGGCTGAATGGGTTGGATACGTACATACATGCATACACGAGTTTAGTAAATCACAAGTTAAGACAGTGATGAGCCTGGTCACAACTTAGATGGGTGTCCTCTTAGTAATAGCAGATAATCAAATCAAACTTTGGCCTGCATGCTAGACTAAGGAAAGCTTTGTAAATCACAAGTTAAGACAGTGATGAGCCTGGTTACTATTCAGATGGGTGTCCATTTGGGAAAAGAAGATACTGAATCCAGAACCAGTGTGTCTGGCTAAACAAAGTCTAGTAAATAGCAAGTTAAGCATCAGTGAGCCTGGTTAATATCTAGATGGGTGACCACTTAGGAACGACAGATACTGTGAGCAGTCTAAAGGGTGTATTAGATTAAACAAAGTTTAGTAGATAGCAAGTTAAGCAATAATGTACCTGGTCACTTTTTAAATGAGTAAACGATGAAGAACACCAGGCGCTAAAAGTAATGTTAAGCTTGTGTGACAGATTAAGCAAAGTTTAGTAAATACCAAGTTAAGGCAGTGATGAGCCTGGTTACTATTTAGATGGGTAACTAATTTGTAACCGCTGGCCCCACAAGCAAATTTAGTTCTGTGTGTCAAACTTAGAAAAACTTTACCCAGTTGGCTGGGGCTGTAGAATACACCGACTGGTTTTCTGCAGAGGGGTAAGATCCCCCTAATGAGTGTCCTGGATAGGACACTAAACAATCTGATGGTAAGGTTCCAGTAATGCTGGGGCTTTGGGGAATGCGGAGTACCCCTTCATTGCCATTGCTCCCAGGTCTACTCTGGCCCGGCGTAGTAGCACCTGATTGGGCCCTATCTTCGGGTTAAATAGAACTAACGACATACTTATGCTAAACTGAATTGTTTGATTAAACTGAATAGCTTGAAATAAAAATGTTTTTGACAATTAAATCGTACTTTCATTTAAACTGCATGCTTATGCTAAACTGAATTATTTCAAATAGAACTGTTTTTGACATTGAAACTGTATTCACACTAAACTGAATTGTTTAACATAGAATTGTTTTGACATTTAAATGTGTAAACAAAATCTGTAGTTATACTAAACTGAAATAACTGAATTAGAAATGCTTGACTAAACTGAATAGCTTGAAATAGAAATGTTTTTGACAATTAAACTGTACTTACATTTAAACAGCGTGCTCATGCTAGACATAATTTTTTAAAATAGAACTATTTTCATGAAATGGATTTGGCGTTAAATAACCAGTAAAGGTTGATATGCCATAAAACACAAACAATCAACTAACCAACATAAGAAAAGCTTTAGAAATGGTAAGTTAAGCAATGATGAGCCTGGCCACTGCTTATTTGGGTGAGTACTTAAGGACAGATAGTCATTCCCTTTCTCGAGTAGTATTGCAGCGGGAAACATGAGCAAACAAAAAATGTATTTTTGATTCATTAGCGACTTTTTATTTATTTATGTAATTTTTTTAAAAAATACTTTTTGTTAGTTCCTTTTACTTTTCGTGACCTCAACACGAACTACAATTGGACTTTTGTAAATAAAGTCAGGGATCAATAATAGTTATACGTGCACGTTGGAAAGTCAGAGATTTTTTGTTTGATTTGGTTTTATGGCACATCAAATATTGTAGGTTATTTAAATCCATTTTATACATATATATATATATATATATATATATATATTGTTCCAAACTATGCAGTAGTGTCTCTGCTTGATTAGGCGTATTCGCGAGTAACGCCAAGTCATCCGCGTAGTCGGCGTCGCTGATTGTTTTTGCGGGGTACCTTTTGCTTCTTTTCTTCGTCAGCTCGAAGCCATTTTCTCTGATTTTGTCGATCGAAGTTCTAAGCACGTAGTCTAGACAGATGATAAAGAGGTATGGAACTAGCGTGTCTCCTTGTAGTACTCCTGCAACAATGTCGAAGTATTCCGTGTCTCCATCTGGTGAACGTACTTTCGCTTTGGTGTTTCCATAGAGAATCATTATTGCTGCTACGGTTTCTTTTGGTAGGCGCTGCCTGGCAGAAACTGCGTTTCATTTTATCGGTCAGGTCTGATTTCCATATGATCGAGAGCCTATCGATAGCTGTCCATGCTTTCGTTAGTCGTGTGTCGATGTCTTTTTCGGTTGATGACACGCTACTTCCTAGGTAGGTGAATTTGTCTACTAGTTTCAGAGAGGCTCCGTCTAGTGTGGTAATGATGCCCGTTTGGTTGTAACACATATATTCAGTTTTGTGTGCATTGACATGGAGGCCAATGCCTGCTGCGGCTCATAGTTTGGAACGAGTCGCAGCAGGCATCGCTTAAATCATCCCGATTTTTCATGGCGGGACCATCTGTCTTCACTAGTACAAATATCAGATTATCCCCAATTACTATTTCAAATATTACTATAAACATGCTGTATCATTAAAGAAAAAAAAACAGGGTACCACAAATATACTAACCCTTTTTTAAACTATCATCTGGGTGATACAAGTAAACTTAGGCAAGTGGTAATGGTAGCTCCATCTTGCTAATATCTTACCATTGTTACTATTCTATCAGCAGGCTTTGACAGAAATACCTCCCACATTTGAAACTGTTACCTGATTGATAGTAGTGAACTTAGGCAAGTGGTAATGGTAGCTCCATCTTGCTAATGTCGTACCATTGTTACTATTCTATCAGCAGGCTTTGACAGAAATACCTCCCACATTTGAAACTGTTACCTGTTTGATAGTAGTGAACTTGGGCAAGTGATAATGGTAGCTCCATCTTGCTAATTACTGGTTTGATAGAAACACCTCCCACATTTGAAACTGTCAACTGTGTGATGCAAGTGAACGTGGGCAAGCGGTAACGGTTGCTCCCTCTAGCAAATGTCTTATCACTTTTTCAAATATAATCATGACTTCGACTTTTACACACTGTGCGCTTGCTGTTGAAGCATTTTTTAGACTAGGGAATCTGTAATTGTGACATAAAATGGTTTTCGTCAGAATTTCACGTTACATCAGAACGATGCTCTTCTGGATAAAAAATAGATACTGCGACGGGTTGAAAATTCTATCTAGAATAGCATCATTCTGATACAAGATAAAATGAGCACGACAAATTAATTCTTTTGTAACTATTGATCATCAGTCTTTAAAAAAAAACGTTTCAACAGCAAATACACGGAGTGAACCGGTCCAAGCCATATTTGTAACTGAACGTATCAGAAAATATGATAGGGCATTAGCTAGATAGAACTATGAGGATCATTAAATAAGTTTCCAGACTTTTTTCATATGGGCACTTTTATTGATAGTACACACATGGAACTCTAGTCACCTTACAAGTAATCTCCTCCGGCTGCAATGCACTTGTTGTACCGTTCCAAAAACTTCTGGAAGGCCCCATGGAAGTCCTCTTGTGTGAGTGTGTCAGTGACCTTCGTCACAGCCTCTTTCATCTCCTCAATTGTCTCATAACGACAGAGTGTGAGCTTAGGGAATAACCAAATGTCACAGGGAGCAAGGTCTGGACTAGCAATAACATACTGAATTTTCAAGAGTCTACGACAATTTTAAATGCCTGTACAAAAAATGTATTGAAACTTATTGAATGCACCACATTGCCTAAGTTCACTTGCATCACGCAGGTGACAGTTTCGAATGTGGGAGGAATTTCTATCATACCATGCCGATGGGATGATAGCAGTGGTAAGGCATGAGGTGAAGGGAGCTACCGTTACCACTCACTTAAATTTTCTTGCATCACGCAGGTGACTGTTTCAAATGTTGGAAGTATTTCTGTTGTGCCCTGTACAACGAAAATAAGACAGGGACCAAAGCACCAACTCTGTTTCGAATCAATGGTTTTATCGAACAAGTCTGAAATATTCCTACCAGACTTTTTCGTTTCCCTAAGAGATCCCAACCAGCCACACTTTATTTTGTTTATATGCATATTCTTTTTGGGAAGGAGAATTCTTTCTTTAATCCGAGATTTTTGGTAGGGGTTCTTCTTATCTAGAAGAATGTGAACTGTTTTTCCTTTGTCTTTTTTAGTTGTTTTTTTTTTTCATTGAACAGTTCCCAGTGTTTCTTTCTCAGAAGAACAAGCTCTTCAAAGAATTCAAAGTGTATTGTCTCTCTTGGAGACTTTCAGGAACCTTCAGGGTCCTCTAAAAGTTCTACTGAGCATGAAACAGATTTCAGCCTGTTTTAAAACTTTTCCATCTTACCGTTTAATTTCAATGGTGAGTCATTAATTCTCTTCAGGCTTTTAGAATATTGGTATCGTTTCTTGCGAACAATTATATATATATATATATATATATATATATATATATATATATATATATATATATATCGGGTGTCGTAAAATAGATGCAACCCATTAATATGATAATGATTTATTATTGAGACAAGAAATTCAATGTCAGCTCGTGTGAGCTTATGTTTGATCTGCATTTTGTATGGATATAGTTGAAGGTCCTTCTTTAAGGTTTTTTGCAACGATGTATGTGAAAGACCAACTTCTTGGGAACGTCTTCGGAGGGACTTTTTCGTACTCCTTGCGACAGAATCTCTCACCACTTGACTTTTTGGGGGAATAATTATTAAAGTTGATCTTGCTGCGAAATTTTGTTCTCACGTTTTTGAATGACGGTATTTCCAAATAAGTAGTGACGCCTAATATTTTCCCCTCTCTTGTTCAAGGTATTGGGATCGAGGATTAATAGTTATTATACGAGTATAGTGTAATATTTTCGTTTGGTTTGGTTTCTTGTTTAATGGCATATCAACCTTTGTAGGTTATTTAATGCCAAAGCTATTCTCCAAGAAGAACAGTAGTGGTACTATTTAACCCATAGTTGGAAGGATAAAGGGGTTCATACCTTTCCCAAGGATATTTGCCCGAAAGTGAACGTAATAGCGCGACTGGAGTACGAACTCGCTTACTACGATTACGAAATCCATCGCTTTAACCATTACACCACGAGGACACCCCCAATATTTTCGTAGTATACTATTTCAAATATTAAGTAACAAAGAACATATTATAATTAATAGAGTTATTAGCAGTCAAATGGGTTCCATGTATATTGAGACACTCTATACAAGCGTAAACAAAAATATAAAAACAGCTTGAGTAGCATATGATATGTTAAAATAATCAACTGATTAAGGAGTACAGAAAAAAATCAATAATCACTTTCTTCATTCGATATGCTTTTGTGTCTTGAGTATGACGCTAAACTACATCGGATGGTGAGGCTCTAGTCTTGAAACTTTGGGCAATTTGAAGTACCTCTTCATTTCCATGACTCCCAGATCCACTTAGACCAGGAAAGGTAGTACAGGTTGTTTACTGACTCCGTGGCTTGAAGTTTATGGACCCAACGATAAATTTGACTTTTTGGGGAAATAATTGTTAAATTTGATCTTCCTGCGAAGTTAAATCGCGAGTCGGAATTCTCCTACTAAAGTTTCACCTTAACGGATCATCAGGGAGTCTAACACCGACCTATGATAAAGGAGAAAACGCCGTTTTTTATATTCACCAAAAACCTACCTAGCTTAAAATTTACATTACAAAAGAAACAAATAAAATGAACAAAAACCCTTACTTTTATTAAAAAAACAAACAAAAAAACCCCCCTCAGGTATAAATACTCAGAAACCTATCTCTAATTATAGAGCAACCACCCCATTTTGTGTTATCAATAACTCCTCTAATAAGGAAATTTTTGAACGAAGCAAGCAGGAATATGAGGAGGCATTGAAGAATGACGGATATAGGATCAAATTAGAATATCGGGATAGGGAGGAAAGTAATACGCAAAAAAGAAGAAATAGACATAGAAAAATCCTATGGTTTAATCCTCCCTATAACATGGAGGTAGTCAATAACTTAGAGAAAGAATTCTTTAAGTTGTTAAAAGAAATTTCCCCAGTGGGAACCCGTTACATAAGATATTTAGTAAGAATTGTGTTAAATTAAGTTATAGGTGCATGCCCAACATCAATGGCATAATAAATAAGAGTAATATAGCTAAACTAAGTAAAGAGAAAAATAAGGTGATTGCTAAATGTAATTGTAGGGATAAGGTTAGATGCCCACTGGAAGGCAAATGTAAACAAGAATGTGTGGTGTATAAAGTGGAAGTATACAGTGATCCGGGTAATGATAGAAATAAAAAGGTATATTTTGACTCGACGCAAGGGGAATTTAAGACTAGGTACTATAACCATAAAACGAGTTTCTCCAACGAGAAGTATAGGCATAGTACCACGTTATCTAGTTATGTGTGGGAGGTCAAGGATAAAAAAGGAATAGATCCAATACTGAAATGGGAAGTAATAAAGAAATGCCGTAAATATAGGGCTGACGACAGGGACTGTTTGCTTTGCATGGAGGAAAAACTAGCAATAGCATCTTGTAAAAGTAGGGATATGTTAAACCAAAGGTCGGAGGTTTTAAATAGTTGTAAACCCAAAAGGAGGTGGTTGCTCTATAATTAGAGATAGGTTTCTGAGTATTTATATCTGAGTTTTTTTTTTGGTTTTTTTTAAATAAAAGTAAGGTTTTTTGTTCATATTTTTGTTTCTTTTGATATATAAATTTTCAGCTAGGTAGGTTTTTAGTGAATATAAAAAACGGCGTTTTCTCCTTTATCATTGGTAGGTGTGAGACTCCCTGATGATCCGTTAAGGTGAAACTTTAGTAGGAGAATTCCGACTCGCGATTTAAGTTATATATATATATATATATAAGGAAAAATCACCTTGTTTTCATACAAAAGAAGCGCTAATTTTGTACAAAAAATAGGCTCGATTGGCAATATATTTTGGCAACTCTGTTTTTGTATTTATTAACGAATTGTCATATACCCCACCCCCGTTTAAAAATTTATTTGATATTCACGGAAGAGAATATTTGACATGCCGCGAAAAATTCAAAGAATCAAAACCCAAAATGATTTAAGAAATCTTTCCCCTCCCCACCCGATATTCAAAAATAAATTTTTTAGCAAATTAAAATCAGAGATTAATCATCAACTTTCCTCTCTAATTTCGAGCCAACCCCAATCTTATAAATAAGCAAAAAAATAGATATTTCTCCATAAGGGCTAATTCTATACTTACTTAAGAACTTTTGCTCTATTTATTTCGAGTGGAAATCTATATTCTTTTTTCTGAATTTAATTTCAATATCGGTTCATGATCTTAAACTGAACGAATATGTTATTGTTTGCATAGATCTATTTGTACAGCTATTACAAAAATACGAGGATCATTAAATAAGTTTCCAGACTTTTTTCGTGTGGGAACTTTTATTGATAGTACACACATGAAACTCTAGTCCCCTCCCAAGTAATCTCTGCCGGCTGTAATGCACTTGTTGTACCGTGCTAATAACTTCTGGAAGGCCCCATGGAAGTCCTCTTGTATGAGCGTGTCAATGACCTTCGCCACAGCCTCTTTCATATCCTTAATTGTCTCATAACGACAGCCTCTAAGCTTAGGGAATAACCAAAAGTCACAGGGAGAAAGGTCTGGACTATAGGGAGGCTGAGGAACTGTCTTGATGCCCATCTTGGTCAAATAGTTTGTGATAAGGATGGAGTTATGGACTGGTGCACTGTCCCGCTGGAAATGCCACTGACCCGATTTAAAGAGTGCTGGCCTCTTCCCTAGGAATCTCTTGTTGAATTCCCTTAAAACCTCAATATAGAAACCCTAACCCTAACTCTAACCCTTTGGCCTATCAACTCTGGTCTACTGACTTCCTTACTCCTCCCACACCTCTCATCATCCATCACAGATTCTCTGCCTTCCTTGAATCTCTTATGCCACTCAAAAACTGATGCTTGATTCATGCAAGACAGTCGAAAAGCAGTCTGAAGCATTACATACATTTCTGTGGAATCATTTTTTCCAAGTTTAAAACAGAATTTTATTGCATATCGTTCTTCTGCAGTGTCCTCACGTCCAGATTGCATTTTTGAAAATCACCAGCTGTGACAATCAAGTTTTAGTAGGGTGTATTCCAACTGCTGCTGTAGTTGTTGATTTGAACTGGAAATCATAAAAGTTGGTCAGTCATCTCATAAGATATATAGCATAACATAATGAATTTTCAAGAGTCTACGATAATCTAAAATGCCTGTACAAAAAAAGTCTGGAAACTTATTGAATTCTCCACGTATCTTTGCTTGCCGATTTTTTTATTTTGCATAGAAACTGACATTAGTTTCATAAAGTTGTTTTCCCTAAACATAGGGATATACTCACATGTAGATCTTTTACACACACACAAAATGTATCCATTTAGATTAAGGCTGACAAAAATTGGTACATTTTATGCATGAATTTTCCCTTTCTCTCTTTGAAATCTGTTCGCTTTGACTAATATTGCCTTTTCTAACAATAAAAGACTTTGCAACTTCCGTTTTTCAACAAAATTTTTACTCCATCAAAAAATAATGAAAATTGGTGCATCGGTATTTTATTCAATCAATTACACCTTTTCTGCTCTCTCTCTCTCTCTCTCTCTCTCTCTCTCTCTCTCTCTCTCTCTCTCTCTCTCTCTCTCTCTCTCCATATATATATATATATATATATATAAATGAGATTTGGGATAAAATCCTATGGAATCATTAAAAGAAGAAAATACGAAAAATTAAATTAGCATGTTTCACTACTTGCATAGCTTCATCGGAATATGACCTTTTATTTCCAAAAAGCAAAGTCTATATTACTTTATTTGATAAATGAATTGCACTGCTTGGTTTAAATAAAAAGACTAAATCACCGGTCAGCCCCAACCCAGAGGCAAAATAAATAACAAATAAAAAAACAAAAGATAAATAATAAATAGATAATTCCATACAGTGTAGTGGCCCTCCCTTAGATTCTATGCTAGATTGTCTGAAAATCTATGCGAAGGTTTTATAAATAGTAAGGGGATATCTCTCGGATGGACGGTCATACAGCATTACACACTTACAGATGATTCGACCGTCAGAGAGGGCATTGTGCGTGTTCGAGCGAAACAGTCTTTGACAATATGGGAAGGAAAGAATGCCATTCTGAAATTTGGTAAAAGGGATGATTGGTCTTAAAAAGGTTGAGATCTACTGTCTTCAATAATTTGGAAAGGGGAGAATTAAATTCATAGTAAGTGCTCAATAAAAAAAAAATTCGATCCATTCCCAAGGAAGATCTTGATTAAATTCCGAAATAAAGATAGAAAAAATTTTCTATAAATATTATTTGAGAATAACTAAATTAAATAGTAAAAAATATTCATTTCCGAATAGGCCTTAATTTAAAGTTTTTCGACCTAAAAAATACTTCTAAAATATTTTCTTAAATATCCCTGATTTTTTTAAGATCCCAAAGAATTTTTTTCTTCTAGTCACCATATTTGATTATCTTACTTCGTTAAACAGTTCAGGTGGTTCAAATTTTCTAGAATTTTTTAAAGGACGTAATTAAAAATCAACAAACATGATTCACGAAATATATCTATCTATCTATCTATCTATCTATCTATCTATCTATCTCTAGCTATCTATCTTTCAGTTTCTCTTTATCTATCTATCTCTCTATCTATCTATCTTATAAAGTCGTTATCAATTACTGATTATTCCTTGTGCAATGTAAAAAATGGCTGCATGGCGCAGAAACGGAAGTTGGAAGACTACAGTTATAAAAAAAAAACTGTCTCCATTAAAATGAGTAAATACAAAAAATATGAATAATTGGGGTTGAGATGTGATATTGGACCTACTAACTGAACTGAATCACCACATATGAAAGAAGAATTACAGAATTGATGGGATTTTGCCCAAAAATATCCGTAAGGACACAAGTCATTTCATAATTTGCTGTAGAATACACTGACTGTACCTCTGCCGAGAGATAGACCCTCCAACCAGTGTCCTGGATAGGACACTAAACAATCTGATGGTGAGGTTCCAGTAATGCTGGGGCCTTGGGGAATACGGAGTACCCCTTCATTGCCATTGCTCCCAGGTCCACTCTGGCTCGGCGTGGTAGCACCTGATAGGGCCCTTACTATGGGTTAAATAGAACTAACGGCATACTTATGCTAAAGTGAATTGTTTGATTAAGCTGAATAGCTTGAGATAGAAATGTTTTTGACAATTAAACCGTACTTACATTTATACTGCGTGCTTATGCTAAACTGAATTATTTCAAATAGAGAACTGTTTTTTGACATTGAAACTGAAATGTTTAACATAGAACTGTTTTGACGTTTCACTGAGGGTAAACAAAATCTGTACTTATATTAAACTGAATTAGCTGAATTAAAACTGCTTGACTAAACTGAATATCTCGAAATAGAAATGTTTTTCACAATTAAACTGTACTTACATTTAAACTGCGTTCTTATGCTAAACTGAATTATTTGAAATAGAACTGTTTTTGACATTGAATCTGTATTTACACTAAACTGAATTGTTGTATATAACTGCTTGAATAAGCAGTATAGTTTGAAACAGAAATGTTTCTGACAATTAAACTCTGTACTCATGCTAAACTGAATTGTTTTGAATAGAACTGATTATTTACATAAAAATGGATTTGGCGTTAAATAACCTACAACGGTTGATATGCCATAAAACCGAACCGAACCGAACTGAACCGAACTTTTCATAATACTGAAGGGAGGTAATAAAAAAAAACGGAAACGGATTTCAATAAACGATGGGAAAATTTCTTTAAGGGCATATCAAACTTGATAGGTGATTTAGCGTCAAACCCATCCTTGTTGAAGGACAGCTGTGATATTATTTAACCCAGAGCAAAAGGGGAGAAGAAGTTTCATGCCTTTTCCAAGGGTATTAGTACGAACGTAATAGCGCGATATGGGTTCGAACTTACGTCATTATCTTCATTTAGTTGCACTGATAGCACGAATTTCTCTCCCTCCGTCCCTATCATCCATCGTTACTTGCAGGTCTTCTAGACTACATTCTGTGTCCACACAGAGCTGATGTGAACAAGTTCTTGCTATTCTGCTAACTCTGGCACGTCAAAGCAAACTAAACTTGCTTACTTCGAGGGCAAAGGTCAACAGATTAACCATTATCCCACGGAGACTCTTCTCTACCCATAATTACCAACCCCTCCACCCGGGCAGGATATGACACAAGGTCAATTTTTATGCGGAGTTTAACAGGTTTGAATTCACTACCCAATATCGCTAAGTATAGCATCATCTTAAGAAATAAATTCTTGCTTGTATAGTGTATCGTACTTATAAACTGAACTAATCTAATGGTAAATAAATAATTAAAAAAATCTACCAACAAATAACATCAGAGGTGTAATCGTTGGAAAAGTAGACTATCAAATCTTCACAAGTGAGTTCGTGTCTCATCAGGTGCCCTATTGTTGTATATTGACCTTCGACCCGGCCAAAAATGCAATTCCAAAAGGGATGCACCGGAAGGAAGTGACACATTCCGATGGCAGTTATGAGAAGAAATCGCGTAGGCGGGCTTGGCTGAAAAAATGGGACAAGGTAAAAATCCCATGGTACACTCATAGACTGATGCACCAGAAGTGAGTGACCTATGAACTGCATGACAGTTATTTCCGCTTGATGACGATCAAACATGCCATTCCAAAGATTGAGTGGGCGATTGAACTATTATATAACTCGGTGAGACAGGGAGTCAGTGAGTTGGAAATAAGATGAGTTAGAGACAAGAAGCGGTAGAGAAAGTCATCATCCAGCAGAGAGTTGGGCCCCTGGAGAACGAGAAAGACACAACGCTGATGGCCATAAGAGTGGGGGTCAATATGTTGCAGTTCTGTTCGGTCTCCAACTCCCTCTCACAGTAAAACCATGAGTAACCTTTCGAACCTTTCAAATAAAGTAAGAGGTATATTTTTTAAAGAAGTCTTCGCTCGTCTTATTCATTGCATCAATATGTATTCTGCATGTACATGTATATATATATATATATATATATATATATATGCATGTTTATTATGATGGTGACTATACAACACTATCCATACGGCCTCGTGCCACATCAAAGCAAAAAAGCTTGTAAATTACAACAAAAAACATCACCGAATTAATCGATTTAATTGATGCAAGAGCGAAGATTATTCTGTTACAGAATTGGTATCCCACAAAGAAACACAAGCGGAAATACAAAACCTGGATGGGAAATGGAACTAGAAAAGACTAATAAAGAAACTGTGAGTACAGGAAGAAAAAATACAAAACGCAATAAAATAAAAATACTGAGGAAAAAAAAAAAAGACAAGAGTTGACAAAATTGATAAGACAACAAATAAAAATAAACCTATAAAGATTGGAGAAAATAGTGACACTCAAAAGATACCAGGAAAAAACCAAACAACTGAAACAAAACGAGGCCTTCCAAAATAACGAAAGAAAATTCTACTTTCAAGACGGTTAAGAAAGAATGAAGATAAATGAACAAAAGGATTCAAAGGAAATGAAATATTTCTGGAACAAAATATAGAAAATGAAAGTATACAACAGAAAAGCTGAATAGATAAATAACTGGGAAAAAAATTCAAGGACTTGAAGAAAACTCCCTGGCTGACATACAACAGGACTCACTAAAAGAAACACTCAAAGAATTCATTTGAAAAACACTGGGTCATGATGTCATTCATGGATTCTGGTTTTAAGAAATCACGTTCATCGACGACAGATTGTCTCATCAACTGAGTAAATGCCTCGAAGAAGCAAACAATACCTGAATGGATAATGAAAGGGGAAAACTCTACCGATCCAGAAAGACCCCTAAGCAAAAAAAAAGTAACCAGCCCCAGCAACTATAGACGAAATTTTAAAGTAACAAAACATTACACTAGATTAGAAAAGCTATCAAAGCTTAATGATATATATATATATATATATATATATATATATATATATATATATATATAAAAGATTACACTTATTTTGACTATATTCTAATTGATATCTACATAAATTATTCATAATATTGCTTTAGGCGTAAGCAAATATAAAAAAAAAAACATCAATATTTGTCAAATGAAAATATTAAGATAAAAATATTTTATATTTTTTAAATGAAATTATCACATTAAACTTATTTGAAACAGAAGGAGTATTATGGAAGAATTGAACGGCTTGAACGCTAGCTCTTCCCGTCATTCACGTCTTTCTTGGCTAAATTTTCCTAATCTAACCATTTGAATAAATTAAACAGTCAGCATCATCATCATGTCGTGCCGCCAGCACGGATATCCCTGACCCTCTGTCGCCACTCCTCCCTATAGTTCATCGCTTCCGGCAGCTCCTCAGGGCTATATCCCGTATCCTCACATAGCTGCTGTATGTAGGTTCGAGCAGGTCGTCCTGCTTTTGCTCGGCCATGTGAGGGGGTCCATAGGAGAACATCCCTAATGAGTTCGTCCCTGCTTCTCCCGCAGTGTCCTGCATGTCTAGTTCGTCTTACTTAGATAGTTTTCGAGATAGGAGGCAGGTGGCCGTACAGCTGGTGCTTTGTGAGGTGTAGCCTCCCGGACTTGTTAAAATTGCTCGCAGCATTCTTGTGTAGTGGCCGTCAAGCTTTTTCTCCATACGTTTAGTTAGCGTCCATGTAGTGCATCCATATAGCAGTATCGACACGACTGCTGCTTGGAAGAAACTGCGTTTCATTTTATCGGTCAGGTCTGATTTCCATATGATCGATAGCTTATCGATAGCTGTCCATGCCTTTGTTAGTCGCGTATCGATGTCTTTATCGGTTGATGAGACACTGCTTCCAAGGTAGGTGAACTTGTCAACTAGTTTCAGAGAGCTACCGCCTAGTGTGGAAATGTTGCCTATTTCTTTTTTTGAATGAATTTTTTTAAAGATATCTTGACAGGATTTTTGCTGTTATTTATCAAAATAAAACAAGACAATTAGAAATGAATAACACCCAATAAATATTGATTCAAATCAAAATTTTAAGATCAATCTGTATATTACCCTTTCTGCTCTTAGTGCAAACTGCTATTTAGTTTTATGTATGAATTCAACCACACGTTGTTAGTGTGTAAGTGAGGCCAATACTATTAATAATACTTTTGGGGGAAAAACGTAGTTGTCTCCCTTTTGGGGACTTATGGGTGGAGCTTCCGACAACCACTTGACCGTTGGTCATGGGATATTTCAAGAAGCGTGTTTTACCCCTTTTTGGCAGCAGACATCAGTCGGAAAGGAAACCTTTTCTTCTCTGTTTTGCAAGAAGCACGTGTATGCAAATTATCTTGTGAGAACTTTCCCCTACACCTGGAAACTGTAAGTTTTTAACCGTTGATAATCAGCACTTCTGGTTTGGTTTGGTTTCTTTGTTTAATGGCATATCAACCTTCTTAGGTCATTTAATGCCAAAGCCACCCCTGTATAAGGACAGTAGCGTTACTATTTAACCCATAGCTGGGAGGATAAGAGGGTTCATGCCTTTCCCAATGCTATTTGCCCGAAAGTGAACGTAATAGCGCAACTGGAGTACGAACTCGCTTACTACAATTCCGCAGTCCATCGCTTTAACCATTACACCACGGTGTGTCCTTCCCTTACCGATATATTCTGTGTTAGGTTATCATTCAGATAGCCTAATACATTATAGGAAAAAGCTGGTAGTAATTTCAAGGAATACCACACACAATGAATTTCTGTAATATAAAACTTTTTTATTATCATTAACTGATATTTAAATAAGAATAAAACCATGGAGAATGAGATGTAAATAACTAAGGGAACTGAGAAGTTGTAGGTGACATTATTTCGGTCACAGTCTCACAATCTCTATCATAATAGAATAAGTTGGTTGGTTGGTTGGATTTTATGGCATATCAACCTATGTAGGTTATTTAACACCAAATCAATTTTTATACAATAGTCAGTTCTATTTCAAACAGTTCAGTTTAGCGTAAGTACACAGTTTTATTGTCAAAAACATTTCTATTTTAAGCGATTCAGTTTATTTAAACACTTCTAATTCAACCAATTCAGTTTAGTATAAGCATAGATTTTCTCCCCACACAGTTAAATGTTAAAGCAGTTCTATATTAAACAATTTAGCATAAGTACATTTTGATTGTTAAAACTAGTTCTATTTCAAGCAATTCAGTTTAGCATAAGTACACAGTTTAATTGTCAAAAACATTTCCACTCAAGCTATTCAGTTTAGTCAAGCAGTTCTAATTTAAACAATTCAGTTCAGTATAAGTATGCAGTTTAGTTCTATTTAACCCAAAGACAGGGCCATTTCAGGTGCTACCATTCGGGGCTAGAGTGGAGCTGGGAGCAATGGCAATGAAGGGGTACACTGCATTCCCCAAAACTCCAGCCTCTGTGGAACCTCACCATTATAGTGCTTAGTGTCATTTCCAAGACACTCTGTAGAGAAGCAGTCGGTGTATTCTACCTCCCCAGCCGACTGGGCAACATAGTAGAATAATATATATATATATATATATATATATATATATATATATATATATATATATATATATATATATTATAACAGTGTTGGTTGTCACAAAATCACTTTGTGGGTTTTTGTCGAACCAAGTGCAATATAATATGTCGAGTGCTCAATATCTAGGATAGAGTTATCATATAATAATAATAAATAAATATGTATTAGATATATAAATATTTTCCATGGATTAAATATATATATTTATATATATATATATATATATTATAAGAGGGTTGGTTGTCACTAAATCCCTTTGTGGTACGTGTCGAACTAACTTCAATATGATATGAAGAGTGCTCAATATCTAAGAAAGAGATATTATATAATAATAATAATAATAATAATAATAATAAATAGATATCCTATTTACCAACCCCTCCGCTCGGGCAGGTTATGACACAAGGTCAATTTTTAAGCGGAGTTTAACAGGTTTGAATTCAGAGTTTTCCTTCTCCTAGACTAGTTGCCTCACACTATTTTACCCAGAGCTGGAGGGAGAATAATTGGATTCATGCCTTTCCCGAGGGTATTAGTGCTATGTAATCAGTCTCGTCCAGGTTTTGAACACGTGTCACCGAGTTCATTTTCTGCGGCGATAACCATTACACCACGGGCACCTCCACTAATAATAATAAATAGATATATATATTTGTTGTTTTGCAAAAAACCCCATGAAACCCAAAGGTCACAGTCTAAAATTCCATGAATTAAATATGTATATCTAATGTATATTTTTTTATTATATATATATATATATATGTGTGTGTGTGTGTTTTCGCTTAATAAAATTTCGTTTTTATTAAACTATTGAAACGATACGTGTATACCATGAGGTAGATCCAATGGTGTAGTGGCTTACGTACTGGGCTGCGATGTCCTTGTCAACGAGATCGAACCCCAGTCCTGCTATTTCATTCATTTTTGGATTAAATAAAGTTATGAATGCCTTTATCCTCCACCCCAGGCCATGGGTTAAATAATATAACTACTATTCTCTTATAAGGGTGGCTTTAGCACTGGATTACCCACGGATGTTGATATGCCATTAAGCAAAGAAAGCGAAACTATGTACAGTGGAATCTATTACAGTGTCATACTAAATATCTCACTGGGTTGCAAAATCGACTTCAGCAAGTACAACTGAGGGAAGGTTTTAATAACGGTTCGTTGATTGAAATATCGTATTTTTTCCAGCAGGCTTTTTCTATATCATTGAAAATCAGATTTACTTCGTACCAAGTAACCCGAGAAGCGGTGACCAAAAGAATTACAGAATATTCCTCTCAAATTCAAATGTGTCACAATCAAAAGTGAAAAAGGAGATGTCTTTTGAAGTTCTTTTGAATCTAAGACTAGATGATCTAGACGATGAAAGAAAACAAAGTTCCATCAATATGAATGGATATAAATGTAGCATAGTTTTATCTTATGCTGGTTTATGTTTAGAAGGGCTGACTACTTTATAGTTACTTCTATATGATCTATCTATCTATCTATCAATGTCCACCTTTTTGGATCTATCTATTTATTTATTTATTTATCTATCTATCTATCTATCTATCTATCTATCTATCTCCACCTTTTTGGATCTATCTATCAAATCTATCTATCTATCTATCTATCTATCTATCTATCTATCTATCTATCTATGTCCACCTTTTTGGATCTATCTATTTATTTATTTATTTATTTATCTATCTATCTATCTATCTATCTATCTATCTCCACCTTTTTAAATCTATCTATCTATCTATCTATCTATCTATCTATCTATGTCCACCTTTTTGGATCTATCTATTTATTAATCTATCTATCTATCTATCTATGTCCACCTTTTTAAACCTATCTATCAAATCTATCTATCTATCTATCTATCTATCTATCTATCTATCAACCTATCTATGTCCACCTTTTTGGATCTATCGATCTATCTATCTATCTATCTATCTATCTATCTATCTATCTATCTATCTATCTATCTATGTCCACCTTTTTGGATCTATTTATTTATTTATCTATCTATCTATCTATCTATCTATCTATCTATCTATCTATCTCCACCTTTTTAAATCTATCTATCAAATCTATCTATCTATCTATCTATCTATCTCCACCTTTTTAAACCTATCTATCAAATCTATCTATCTATCTATCTATCAACCTATCTATGTCCACCTTTTTGGATCGATCGATCTATCTATCTATCTATCTATCTATCTATCTATCTATCTATCTATCTCCACCTTTTTAAATCTATCTATCTATCTATCTATCAATGTCCACCTTTTTGGATCTATTTATTTATTTATTTATCTATCTATCTATCTATCTATCTATCTATCTATCTATCTCCACCTTTTTAAATCTATCTATCAAATCTATCTATCTATCTATCTATCTATCTATCTATCTATCTATCTATCTCCACCTTTTTAAACCTATCTATCAAATCTATCTATCTATCTATTTATCAACCTATCTATGTCCACCTTTTTGGATCTATCTGTTTATCTATCTATCTATCTACGTTCGTTTATATATATATCCGTGCTACCAGCACGATATGATGATGATGATGATCTACACCATTCTTTTTAGATCTATCTATCTATCTACGTTAGTCTTTATATATATATATATATATATATATATATATATAGATAGATAGATAGATAGATAGATAGATAGATAGAGAGAGAGAGAGAGAGAGAGAGAGAAAGAGAGTTGACTACTTTATAGTTACTTCTATATGATCTATCTATCTATCTATCTATCTCCGCCTTTTTAAATCTATCTATCTATCAAATCTATCTATCTATCTATCTATCTATCTATCTATCTATGTCTACCTTTTTGGATCTATCTGTTTATCTATCTATCTATCTACGTTCGTTTATATATTTATATATATATATATATATATATATATATATATATATATATATATATATATATATAAGAATAATCAGATCTATCTACACCAGTCTTTTTAGATCTATCTATCTACGTTAGTCTTTATATATATATATATATATATAGATAGATAGATAGATAGAGAGAGAGAGAGAGAGAGAGAGAAAGAGAGTTGACTACTTTATAGTTACTTCTATATGATCTATCTATCTATCTATCTATCTATCTTAGTCTTTTTAGTTATATATATATATATATATATATATATATATATATAAGTTTAATCAGATCTATCTACATCAGACGTTTTAGATCTATCTATCTATCTATCTATCTATCTATCTACATCAGTCTTTATATATATATATATATATATATATATATATATATATATATATATATATATATATATATATATAATTAAATCTATCTACAGCTTTCTTTTTTAGTTATTTATCTATCTATCAATGATCAGATCTATCGATGTCCGCCTTTTTAGATCTATCTATCTATCAATCTAGGAGAAGGAAAACTCTGAATTCAAACCTGTTAAACTCCGCTTATAAATTGACCTTGTGTCATATCCTGCCCGAGAGGAAGGGTTGGTAAATAGTATCTATGATCAGATCTACCTAAGTTAGTCTTTTTAGATCTATCTATCTATCTATCTATCTATAGTAAGTGGACAAAGAGTAAAGGCCTTATTGTTGGTTTGCAGCATTGAAGTGTGTGAATTTGATTTCCACTTACGCTATTGATTATTTATCGTGTTGGTTGGTTTTTGTTTTGTTTTTTTTTGCTTTCTTTTTTTTTAATCTTTTGAATGAATGGAATAAAATAAAAAAAGAATATCAAAAGAACACAATAAGCATAAAGCAAGCATCACTATCATCAGCACTTACATGGCTGACCAGTGTTTCTTATCAAAGCAACTGGTAGCAAATAACAAGTTAAGCAACGACCTACCTGCTCAATACTTACATGGATGACCACTTAAGAAACAGCTGATACACTAACCAAGCAGAGGCCAGTGTTTCTTATCAAAGCAACTGGTAGCAAATAACAAGTTAAGCAACGACCTACCTGCTCAATACTTACATGGGTGACCACTTAAGAAACAGCTGATACACTAACCAAGCAGAGGCCAGTGTTTCTTATCAAAGCAACTGGTAGCAAATAACAAGTTAAGCAACGACCTACCTGCTCAATACTTACATGGGTGACCACTTAAGAAACAGCTGATACACTAACCAAGCAGAGGCCAGTGTTTCTTATCAAAGCAACTGGTAGCAAATAACAAGTTAAGCAACGACCTACCTGCTCAATACTTACATGGGTGACCACTTAAGAAACAGCTGATACACTAACCAAGCAGAGGCCAGTGTTTCTTATCAAAGCAACTGGTAGCAAATAACAAGTTAAGCAACGACCTACCTGCTCAATACTTACATGGGTGACCACTTAAGAAACAGCTGATACACTAACCAAGCAGAGGCCAGTGTTTCTTATCAAAGCAACTGGTAGCAAATAACAAGTTAAGCAACGACCTACCTGCTCAATACTTACATGGGTGACCACTTAAGAAACAGCTGATACACTAACCAAGCAGAGGCCAGTGTTTCTTATCAAAGCAACTGGTAGCAAATAACAAGTTAAGCAACGACCTACCTGCTCAATACTTACATGGGTGACCACTTAAGAAACAGCTGATACACTAACCAAGCAGAGGCCAGTGTTTCTTATCAAAGCAACTGGTAGCAAATAACAAGTTAAGCAACGACCTACCTGCTCAATACTTACATGGATGACCACTTAAGAAACAGCTGATACACTAACCAAGCAGAGGCCAGTGTTTCTTATCAAAGCAACTGATAGCAAATAACAAGTTAAGCAACGACCTACCTGCTCAATACTTACATGGATGACCACTTAAGAAACAGCTGATACACTAACCAAGCAGAGGCCAGTGTTTCTTATCAAAGCAACTGGTAGCAAATAACAAGTTAAGCAACGACCTACCTGCTCAATACTTACATGGGTGACCACTTAAGAAACAGTTGATACACTAACCAAGCAGAGGCCAGTGTTTCTTATCAAAGCAACTGGTAGGAAATAACAAGTTAAGCAACGACCTACCTGCTCAATACTTACATGGGTGACCACTTAAGCAACAGCTGATACACTAACCAAGCAGAGGCCAGTGTTTCTTATCAAAGCAACTGGTAGCAAATAACAAGTTAAGCAACGACCTACCTGCTCAATACTTACATGGATGACCACTTAAGAAACAGCTGATACACTAACCAAGCAGAGGCCAGTGTTTCTTATCAAAGCAACTGGTAGCAAATAACAAGTTAAGCAACGACCTACCTGCTCAATACTTACATGGATGACCACTTAAGAAACAGCTGATACACTAACCAAGCAGAGGCCAGTGTTTCTTATCAAAGCAACTGGTAGCAAATAACAAGTTAAGCAACGACCTACCTGCTCAATACTTACATGGGTGACCACTTAAGAAACAGTTGATACACTAACCAAGCAGAGGCCAGTGTTTCTTATCAAAGCAACTGGTAGCAAATAACAAGTTAAGCAACGACCTACCTGCTCAATACTTACATGGGTGACCACTTAAGAAACAGCTGATACACTAACCAAGCAGAGGCCAGTGTTTCTTATCAAAGCAACTGGTAGTAAATAACAAGTTAAGCAACGACCTACCTGCTCAATACTTACATGGGTGACCACTTAAGCAAAAGCTGATACACTAACCAACCAATGTGTACTATCAATAAAGGTGCACCTATGAAAAATGTCTGAAAACTTATCGTATGCAACTAGTATGTTAAAATAATCAACAGATTAAAGAGTGCAGAAAAAAATCAATAATTATTTTCTGCATTCATTTTTTGTCTTGAGTATGACACTAAATTGCATCTGATTGTGAGGCTAGCTTCAGGCAATGTGAAGTACCTTTTCATTTCCCTGACTCCCAGGTTTACTCAGACCAGGAAAGTTAGTACATGTTAGGTTCCTATTTTGGGGTTAAATAGGAATATTTAATACATGGAACCATTTAACTGTGTGCAAACAAATGACTGATGTTAAACTGAATTATTAGTATTACCTCGTCTTGGGACCGTTCAAGTAATTATATATATATATATATATATATATATATATATATATATATATATATATATATATATAAAGAGGTTTATGGTTCTTACAAGCTAACTTGGAGGACTAAATGTTGCAGTATTATTAAATAGTGCACAATATCAATGATATAGCATTTGCATATATATATGTATATATATAGTCATCCACAGACAGATCGGTTTCGTTCTATCAGAACTCATCAGTGTGGCTAGACATACTAGCTTCCCGTAGCTGGGATTGAAACCCGGTTGACTCAAACGCCAAGCCAATGCTTCTAACCATTCAGCCACGAGGAGCCATTAGCTGCGAAGTAAATTTTAAACGGTTATGATTCACAATTACTATTGTTTACATACATCCGTTCAACGGCTACCGAGACCTCAATTCATATACGAAGAGGCTTGCAATAAACGCTAATGGCAACACGATTACTTCTTCGCCAGAGAACTCACCCATACGCGGGTAGGAGAGTATATATATATATATATATATATATATATATTCTTTAAAGAAAAAACCAAAGACCGGTTATTTTAGGATTATAAATTTATTTCCATCCTGTTTTACGTTTCTGATGTAAACCAAACACACGAAGAAAAATATAACAGGACTTCTTCAGATCTTATGGATAAATAAAACAGAATAGATACGGTGGGGGGAGAGAGGTAAAGAGTTACCTCCTCGTTTTTTTTTTTCAATTTCGTTTTTTTATTTACCTATTTATTTTATTTTCCAAATTCTTCCGTCAGTTAGAATTATGATAATTTAACTTTTTTATTTATTTTATTTTATTTATTTTATTTTCTTGTTAAGTTCGATAAATAACTTTAAGTGCTATGTTAATGTAATGATTTTTTGTAAGGGAAATATTAATATTTATATTAAATTCGATTCAATTTCCTCAGCCACCTATTTTTTCCATGTGCGTATATTGGATACGTTTTTTTTTTTTTTTTTTTTTTTTTTTTTCTACCAGGAAAATTTGAATGTTCAACTCTTGAATGATTTTCTTGTCATGAAGCAATTACTCCCAAATCTGTTTTATTTGGACCGAATAATACCAATATATATATATCTTTAAGAAAAAAACAAAGACCGGTTAATTTAGGATTATAAATTTATTTCCATCCTGTTTTTCAGTTTCTGGTGTAAACCAAAAACACGAAGAAAAATATAACAGGACTTCTTCAGATCCAATGGATAAATAAAACAGAATAGACACGTGGGGTGGAGGGGGAGGGGGAAGAGATTAAGGAGTTACCTCCCCGTTTTATTGAATATCGGTTTTTTTTATTTACCTTTTTATTCTATTTTCAAATTTCTTCCGTTAGTTTTAATTACGGTAATTTAACTTTTTTATTTATTTGTTTAATTTAATTTCTTTTCATGTTAAGTTCGATAAATAACTTTTAAGAGAAATATTAATGCTTATATTAATTTCGATACCATTTACTTAGCTACCTATTTTTTCCTATTGGATACGTTATTTTTCCGGTTTCACTATTTATTTCTAAGTTTTTAAATTTTTTTTAGTCTATAGTTTAAATTTAGTCTTATGTCTACATCTAGCTATTAATTCACTTTTCTTATTTAATAACTTATCAGGCCATTTATATGTCAAAATATGTATTTTCTCTTCTAAGCACAAGTGACTCTGGGTTTCATGCATTGATCAATCGTCGAAAAGAGTAATAATTAAAAAAAAAGATTAATAAGGTTAATTTTTGTTTGAAAAGTGGGGGTTATTTATGTACGTGAGTCTAAGTTTGTGAGTTTTTGAATGTTTGTATATTTGTGTGTGTTGTTGTTCGCGCGTACATCTATACGTAGTGGTTGCGTATGCACCTTTATATGTTTACAAGCAGGGCCTTTGCTCTAATTAGAAGAATATTCGTCAATAGTCCTGAAGACCAAGATTCAATCCCAGTTCAAGTCATACCAAAAACTCAAAAAATGGTACTTGACGTCGTCTTGCTTAGCACACAGCATTATAAGGTAACGATCAAGGGTAAAGTGGAGCAATCCAGGGAATGGAGTACCGCCCTCCCCTACACCACAGTGAAGTAGCTATTGAAATGGTAGCCTTCGGGTCACCCACGACAATGGTCGCTATCGTTACTTATATATATATATATATATATACAAAACATTTTTAGTGCTGTTTGTGAAAAATCACAAATTGCACTAAAAATGAAGATGAACGTACAATGTAATCTCTGCTTTTAGTTGAGCTGGCATATATATATATATATATATATATATATATATATAGTGTTCGAAAATTCCTGTTCCAGATTTTAAATGAGTAAAAAATGATGACAGTCATGTTGAAGAGCGAAAATCAAAAACAACAGTGGAATCCCCGTAGCCTAGTGGCTAATAGGCATATGAACGCGAGTTCGAATTCCAGTCGTGCTATTACAAGGATGGTTTAGGCATTAAACAATCCACGAAGATTTGTATACCTTTAAAATCTTCGAAAGCAAAGAATATCCTTTCTCCTACAGTGTGAGCAGTAGTCTAGCTCTCCATGACCAGTTTTGCAAAGGTCACGAATTAAGAGTGTCATCTCCGTGAAGTGGAACTGTGAGAGGATGTTCTAAAATACCCCAGTATATAGACTACGGGACTTGGCTGCTGGTGTGTGAGTGCAGAACGAGGAAGCTAATCCACGTGGTGTTCATAGTTCACTTCTTCTTGCTTCCACGTGACTGGCCGGATTGAATAAAACCACGAAATACCTTAGCATTAAAAATCGCTTAAAGTTTTGTGTTCTTTACTCCCAAACCGACAAATAGTCTCACGGACATAGCAGTCATCACTGGAGAGATTCACTGGGGTGACAACACAACAAATTTATATATATATTATTTTTTCATCATGCAACGTGTGAAAGCACGTGCGATACCCTGCCCTCATCAGCTGCCAACCAGGGGTGATTACACAGTTTCGGTAGCTCAAAGCGGTACTGCCACTCCTCGCGCTGCCAAGCAAGGACAAGGTATTTAAAATAATTATATATATATGTGCGTAAGTGTTTGAGTGAGTCTATTCATATAAATAAATGTGGTCATCCTTACTTCTCCAGCAGTGATCCGCATCTTTTGTTCTTTGGATGGTTTCTGAGATGGGGGGGGGGGTAGGTGACTGTGCACCTGCCGTTTTGTGGAATGTGGCTTCCAGGATTTATTTAAAACGGCACGTAGCATTCTTTTGTCGTTTTCATCTCTCTTTTTCGTTGTGCGTTTTGTTAGAATCTGTGTGGTTCATCTATACAGTAGTACTGACACAGCTACATTTTGGAAGAAATCCGTTTTATTTTATTTGATAGATCAGGTTTTCGTATGATTGATAACTTAGTGAACCAAACAGCAAATTTTTACATTTATCAGGTTTGGGTAGACACTTGGTGCAGCATAGACGAACTTACAAGAGTGATGGATGATAGGGGCGAATGGTGAAAGTCAAGGAATTTCATGCTGTCAGCGTGACATGATGATAATCAATATATATATATATATATATATAGTCTACGACGTCTTATCAACACCAGTCAACTTCCATGCTTGGGTGCTTACATCTGAGGGTGCAGAGCTTGTGGTAAAGCTGCCAGCCTCAAACATATTCTCGCTGGATGTGAGTACACTCTGAGAAGCTACACTTGGAGATATAACGAAGTCCAGGAGATTTTTGCTGAGGCTTTTTTTTGCACGTAAAAATATGCCTAAACCATTATTGCTTGTGGGCTGCACGGACTGGCTCGCTGCAACCGATTTAAAACATAACTTCATATTTCCAATGGGAATAGCGTTAACAACAAAGTGTCCAGATATTATCATTTGGTCCGTTAAAGCAAAAAAGTTTTCGTTATTGAGTTAACGGTCCCTTTTGAAGAAAATTTCGACTGGGCACATCAGCGTAAGTTGGAAAAATATGACGATCCGCCAGAACAATGTATCAGAAATGGCTGGATAACTGTTGTGGGAGCCTTACCGATCTTACCTTAATGAACTCTTCTTACCGTACTGAGAGATTTCGCTGCCACAGAGGTAGATCACCATCGGTCTGACACCTCTCCAGGTGCCGGGTAGCACTTCAGCCGGCCGTGTTATCAGAGGCACGGGTCTGGCCGAGTGTGTCTCGGTACCTGGAGATTTCCTTCGGCGTCAGGGGCCCTTCCACCCCAGGATTTTACCCACTTCGGGGGGTTCATCGCCCGGCGCCTTAGGCGCCTCTAATAAGGGGAATGCCGACGGGGCCGTAGGCATTTTGAGGTATGTCGGGCGCGTGTGGGATCCGGCCCTGCGCCCGGACCCGACTAAAAAAAGGTATGTTGGGTGAGCAATAAATACCGCAGATCACTATCGGTCTGACCTCTCCAGTTGGCGAGTAGCACTTCGGCCGGCCGTGTTATCTGTGGCACTGATCTGGCTGAGTGCGTCTCGGTACCTGAAGATTTCCTTCGGCCTCAGGGGGCCTTCGCATTAGGCTTTTACCCCCATCAGGGGTTGGTTTTATTGCCCGGCGCCAGAGGTGCCCCTAATAAGTGGAATTCCGACGGAGGCGTAGAAATTTTTGGGAAAGCCGGGCGCGTGTGGGCTCCGGCCCTGCTCCTGGACCCACCGAATAAAGGCCTTTTGCCACACTTGCCCGGTACGTTGGGCGAGCAACAAATACTGCAGATCACTATCGGTCTGACCTCTCCAGTTGCCGAGTAGCACTTCGGCCGGCCGTGTTATCTGCGGCACGGATCTGGCCGAGTGTGTCACGGTACCTGGAGATTTCCTTCGGCCTAAGGGGTCTTCACCCCAGGCTTTTATCTCATTCGGGTGTTGGGTTTATCGCCCGGCGCCTGAGGCGCCCCAAATAAGGAGAAAGCCGACGAGGCCCTTGGCATTTTTGGGAATACCGAGCGCGTGTGGGCTCCGGCCCTGCGCTCGGACCCACCGTAAAAAGGCCTTGTGCCACGCTTGCTCGTTAGGTGGGGCGGACATCAAATACCACTGATCAATATCGGTGTTATCCGAAAAGTACGAAACTTTTAACCTTTTCTCTGTAACTCTATCTTTCTTGTTTAATATAATCTGTTATCTAATATCGGTGTTTGCGTTTTCATTAGTGACCCTTTCCGAGGCCGCAACATACTGTCGACGAGGAACGCGAACATTTCTCCAGAAAAAAAAAAGATTTTTTTGAATGGAAATTTTTTTTAAAGTCTAAAAAAATGGAAGACCTTAAAGAAATATTTGCACAAATGATGAAGTTCCAAATGGAGTCTCAACAAAAAAATAAGGTAAAACTCCTTCAACTTCAGAAAAAAAACGAAGACAGAATCTTAAAAAACGAGGAAAAACAACGGTTCTTCCTGGAACTGCAAAAACAACAAGAAGCACTTTTTAAAAGTCTAAGTAATAACCATCCTACGGATAGTACTACTATTTTCACTCAAAATGCAGTGTGGAACGCACTCGAAACATTTTCCTACGCACCAGATGTAGATAAGACCTTTGAGGCACATTACAGAAGATATGAAGATATCTATATTACCGACTGTCAGAGGATAGTGAGTGTCAGAAAAGACTAAAAAAATATCGAGGAGTCTGGTGTTGTTTACGTAAGGAAAGTCAAGCATAGATCCCAATCATACTCTCCGGTAAAAGAGAGAAAAATATATGATTACCCAAAATTTCAATACAGGCAGACTAGCGTCAACCAAAAAAAAAAAAAAAAAAAAACACCCAGCGCTTGCTACCGCTGTGGAAAAGTACATTAGGTCAAGGACTGTCCCTATCGTACAGAAAAATGTCAAAACTGCGATAAATTCGGGCATAAGGGCTCACAGTGTAGAAACAGAAAAATAATTAAAAACAGAGTTAGACATACAAAAAGCGAGAACCAATCAAAAAAAGTCGTTTACAAATGCATAACAGTCAAAGTACTAAATAAGTCGGTAAGATTTCAGTTAGACTCTAGCTCTGATTTATCAATAATAAACTTACAAACTTGGAGAAAATTGAATAGGCCAATAATAAAGATGACAAGGAAGACGGCGCGAACGGTAACAAGAGAAAATAAAATTTGAAGGCGAAATAATTATCCCAGTATCGCTAAATGACATAACCAAAAAATTAAAAGTCTTCGTACTGAAGAACACAGAAAATTTTTTTGGGTCGGACTGGTTTCAGAAATTTAATCTCTGGGATCTTTAGAAAGAAGCGAAACGTACCGTTCGCTGCGACCGAAGAAATGAATAAAGAGCTAGACCGATTAGTGAATATGGGCATATTACAAGAAGAGGAATTCAGTGAATGGGCTGCTCCAACGGTATATATAAGAAAAAATCCAAGGAAATCTGGGTATGCGCAGATTTTTCTACAGGATTGAACGCTGCACTCAAGGATTACCACTATCCACTCCCCAGCCCAGAAGGGTTTTTAATAAATTAAATGGAGGAAAAGTCTTTTCAAAATTTGACTTAAGCGGGGCCTACCTACATATTTCAGTAGAAGAAAATAGGTCTCAACTACTCTGTATTAACACACACAGAGGGCTGTACAAATTTGACGGAATTGTTTTTGGAATAAAAGTCGCACCGGCTATCTTCCAACAGGTGAAGGACACCAGGCTGGACGGCTTTGACTTCACTTTCGTTTATCTTGATGATATTATAATTAGTAGTAAAACGAAGGAGCTACACAGAGAACATCTAAACAAAGTTTTCGCTCAAATACGAGAATTTACGTTCAATGTACAGGAAGCAAAATGCGATTTCTGTATGAACAAAATCAAATATGAGGGACATATCATTCACAAAGACGGGAGACGTCCCAACCGCGAAATAGACTATCAAGGTTGGTACCGAAGTATAGTGAACCCTTTGAGGACACAATAATAGCAGCCTTAAGAACAGACAGTGAAATTAAAAACATGATAGCCAACACCATCAAAAAACTGCCTGTGACGCTACTCGAGATAAAAAGCGAAGCAATGAACGACGACTTTATTACCAATATTATACAGAAAATCACAGCAAAAAACGAAAAAGTTCAAGAAGTATTTTCACTGTGTGACAACGTCCTCCTATATAGTGAAAGGGTCGTAATACCAAAGAAATTGCAAAAAAGAATTTTAAGAGATTTCCACACGGGACACCCGGGAATAAATAGAATGAAGAGTCTCATGAGAAGTTATGTTTATTGGCCGAAGATGGATAACGACATTACGGATATGATCGAAAAATGTATAGGCGGTGCCTTAACGGCGAAAGCACCCCCCACTACTTTCAAACTTTGGCGAAAAACAGAAAAACCTTGGTCGAGGATACATGCTGATTTTGCGGGTCCCCTGGAAGATTTCTACTACCTAATTGTTGTGGATAGTTACTCTAAATGGCCTGAGGTTCTCAGATGCAGAAGACCTACTACGGGGACAACTATTGGGTTCCTACATGAACTGTTTGCGCGGTTCGGTGTAGTAGATTGTATGGTCAGTGACAACGGAAGCCAATTCACATCAATCGAATTCAAGGAGTTTGGCGAAATCTTCCAAATAAAGCACATAACCACACCGCAATATCACCCAAGATCAAACAGCCAGGCTGAACGCTTTGTAGACACGTTAAAGTGAGCTCTCAAAAAAGCATCAGGTACCCCGACGGACAAAGCACTACAGCAATTTCTGCAGGTATACAGAATCAAACCCAATCCCAATACACCACTGACAGTCTCACCAATCGAGACGATATTTGCCAGAAAGATAAGATCCGTCTTCGATAAGCAACTCCCGAAACAAAATAAGCTACGAAAGACCACATTAGCTCCTGAAAAAAAGGTTCAAACCGGAAGAAAAAATCTGTTTTAAAAAATATCAAAATAACACGTCCTGTTGGGACATGGTATAATTAAAAAAAGAATTGGTGATATGGTGTACATTGTAAAAGGACCCAAATACACACATAAGAGACACCAGAACCAGTTACAGAAACGCCGTTTGAACGACACCAATGACGTACCACAAACAGAAGAAGAACCAGTAGACACCATTTTCGACATGTTCGATTTAGATCCTCCCCAACCAATACCTGAAATACGTCGGTCAGGGAGAAAGAGGAAATTCACCGACCCGTTGGAGATCGACCCAAAAAGAAAAAAAATATTAACAGCACTTCTACGAAGTAAGGGGCTTGGGGGAGGAGTGTTGTGGGAACCTTACCCATCTTACCATAATGGACTCTTCTCACCGTTATTAGTACTGGGAGATTTCGCTGCCAGAGAAGCAGATCAATATCGGTGTTATCCGAACAGTACGAGACTTCTTACCTTTTCTATGTAACTGTATCTTTCTTGTGTAATATAATCTGTTATCTAATATCTGTGTTTGTGTTTTCATTAGTGACCCGTTCCGGTGCCACAACAATAACAAATGTAATTCTTATCGAAGTCGGATGCAGAGGTTATATTGCCAACTCAACCTAAGTTTTCTTGACCAATCTTGGACTTCTTCCATCAGACAAGAGGAAATACATGGAAAAGATTCAAGATAAGACTCTAACTGCATCAGCGTGGATTTGGCAATCCCATAGAGTGACAACAATCTGACAAAGTCTGGTGGTGTCGTGAAATGCTGCTGGGGCGCTCTGGGCTAGTGGTAATGATGCTTCGGCCCCGAAACCATGCCTGAACCCAGAGTCATCATCTGATGATGGCTTTGTTGGAAGCAATGCTGTTGTACAAACATCAGTTATTGTATGGTACCTACTATATATATACATATATATATTCTCCAGTCCTGTCCTTAAAAAAGACAATCCATTATTTTTTTTCTTATCAGCTATGAATCAATAAGAGATATAAATTACAAATATTCGGTTACGTCCCCTTCGCGGTCGTTTGATTATCCAGTCTCCAATCACTAGGAAAAACAAAATGTAATGCAAATTATATCGATTAGCCAAATGGCGAAGTACGGCTCAAGTTTCGCATCAAGATTAATCAACGTTTTTTTATCAATAAAAATCAGGCAATAAATTTAGTCGATTGGAGTCGACACTGATCCAAAATTGATCTCCTATGAACATGATTTGTGACCAACCGGGCCCACAATTATAGACGATTTGGCTACAAAGATGTTAGAGAATGATTTAGATTGTAGGGTTTCACAATGGTAATATTGTAACTTGATATAATGATATAATCGATATAATCATGTATATATATATATATATATATATATTCATAGAGAAAGAGAGACAGAGAGACGGATTTAGGCAGAGACAGACAGAGAAAGAAACACACACTCTTTATATAAATATGTCGAGAAAGGGAGACATACAGAGACAGAATATATAACACCGCACACTCTCTCTCAATATATATATATATATATATATGTGTGTGTGTGTGTGTGTATCATCGCTCCATCCTCTCTGATATTCCACCAACGCAAACCCCTAATCAATATAATGATACACAAGTATATATATATATATATATATACACGGAAATAAAATTACATATTCTAACGTATACCCACAAGCATATACAAAAAGTTCTACACCTCACCCAGATTCTAAATTAGACCATCGTATATATATATATATATATATACATACGATGGTCTAATTTAAATATATATATATATATATATATATATATATATATATACTGTCATCCACAGACAGACTGTTTCGTTGTATCAGAACTCTTCAGTGCGACTAAACACGTAGGATGCTTGAAGCCGGGATCGAAACCCGCCCATCTTTACGTTAGACTAAGTCTCAGACCGCTCGGTCAACAAGCGTACCACGTTTGGCTAAGGGAATTTTTAAGGTATATGTAGCAACAGCAGCAGCAGCGTCTGTTTTTTACATTTTTATACCCTATCGGATACCAGAATGATCAATTCGTTCGAAGAGCTTTGCATTAAGTGAGCAGCGGTGGAAAATTCCTTCGCCAGAGTGTTCAACCCCCATGAGGGAGCGTCTGTATTGTCATCCACAGACAGGCTGTTTCGTTGTATCACAACTCTTCAGTGTAGCTAGACACGTAGGACGCTTGGAGCCGGTATCGAAACCCGCCCAACTTTACGTTATACTTAGCATCACAAATCTTTCACCTTTGTTCAAATCTCTGTGGCGCAATTATTTAAATAGGAATCTGAATTAATTTTCCTAGTTTTAGGAAAGTGGTAGTTTGTTGCTCCAATAACAATGTTTACCAGTAGCACTTCCTTCTTGGAGATGCTTAAAACGTTTTAATGACTTCCATTAAGTCATACACACACACACACACACACACACATGATGGTCGGATGATCACATCGGCGAGAAACTGAGTACTCTTGATTTATATATATTGGAAATTATTTTATCAATATAGTTATATACTCTCGTACAGCTGTTGTTTCGTTGTGTTTTACGGCCACCACCTTCCCATCTCTAAAACCATCCAAATAAGACGAACAAGACGAACGCATAAGTGACATTTTCCAATGGATCCGTTCACATATTCGAACCAGTGATGGCCGACCAACAAGAAATTATTTACAACGGCTATGCTCAGACAACTGATGTAGTTGGGAAGACCTGCCGATGATAGGGACAGAGAGAGTGAGAGTCTCTGGGAAATCTGTTCTCGCAGTGTGACTGATTGATGATGTATATAGGCTGTCTGAAGTTATTAAGCAAATCCTATAAACTTCAAATTTAGTTTGAAAAAAAATGGTCAAATTTTAACCAATCAATTTAGATGCCAAAACAAAGACGGAGTTAAAATTCTAGATAGTTCCAACATGTTTTATTGAATTTATTGAAATTATTTGGTGTATTTTAAAAACTTCCATACCAAGTCATTCGGCAAAATAAATAATTACATTCTGCTTCAATAAAAATGTCTTAAAACCATCAAAAATTGATCAACACCAATGATAAAACAAATAACAAACACCTATATGTCTTTGAATCCTTTAAATTTTAATATAGTGACTTTTCTTCCAATAACAGTAAGAAATCTAGAATACATTGATTTGGCTAATCAATGATTTATTTTTGGCTAACCAGCTGATTTATTTTCTGACTCTGTACTTTTGAATGCTTCACATACGAGGTGCTTTCCAGTTTCCAGACTTTTTTGGTACAGGCATTTAAAATTGTTGTAGACTCTTCAGTATGTTATTGCTATACATCAAATTTTTATGATTTCAAGTTCAAATGAACAGCTATAGCAAGAATTGGAATACACCCTACTAAAGTCTGAGTGTCACAGCTGGTGAATTTCAAAAACGCAATCTGGACGTGAGGAAGAACGATATGCTATAAAATTCTGTTTTAAACTTGGAAAAAATGATGCCACAGAAACGTATGGAATGCTTCAGACTGCTTTTGGAGAATCTTGCATGAATCGAGCATCAGTTTTTGAGTGGCATAAGAGATTCAACGAAGGCAGGGAGTCTGTGAGGGATGATGAGAGGTGTGGCAGGTGTGTGGAAGTCAATACACCAGAGTTGATTGGCCAAAGGGTAAGGGTTAGTGTTACTATGTTGAGGTTTTAAGGAAGTTCAGGAAGAGATTCCGTCGGAAGAGGCCAGTACTCTTCCAATCGGGTCAGTGGCATTTCCAGCAGGTCAATGCAGCAGTTTACAACTCCATCCTTGTCACAGACTATTTGACCAAGATGGGCATCAACACAGTTCCTCACCCTCCTTATAGTCCAGACCTTGCTCCAAGTGACTTTTGCTTATTCCCTAAGCTTAGAGGCTGTCGTAATGAGACAATTGAGGAGATGAAAGAGGCTGTGACGAAGGTCATTGACACGCTCACACAATAAGTCTTCCATGGGGCGTTCCAGAAGTTGTTGGAAGGGTACAACAAGTGCATTGCTGTTGGAGGAGATTACTTCGAAGCGGACTAGAGTTTTATGTGTGTACTATTAATAAAAGTGCCCATATGAAAAAGTCTGGAAACTTATTTAATGAGCCTTGTTAGTCTGCTTTGCAGTTGTATCGTTTGCTACCTTCATATCATTTTATCTTCACAATTAACAATGAATCTTCGTTTAGATTATCTTCTCTCCTGAATATCTCTTACGCTCAAAGAATTCAAGCTTGGATACGAAAGAAGGAGCACTGAAGAGGCTTAGACCAAACAATATTTTATTGATTTTTATATGATATAAAAATCAATAAAATATTATTCAGTTAGAAATATCCAGATTATTCGGTTAGGTGAAACCTTGGTGGGACATAACGATACTAAATAAAAGCTTGTAAAGTTAAATCCCAAATGTATGGTGGTACCACTATGTGCTTGAACGTTTTAATGGCTGTATCATTGCGTCTTAAGTAGTTATCAGACTCTGTTGTAAATTGGGAAAAGTTGACGAAAACACAAAACTCTTTCTTAGTTCACTAACACAAAAGTTTATTCGCTAATACACTTTTTAAAGTAGTCGTCGGGAGAAAGGACGAGCGTATGAAAGCTGTGACGGCCGCGTTAGGTGGACAAAAAGAATCATGCCATAGAGAGAAAGAGAGAGCAGACACATACCTTGAATTTTCTGTCTGTATTTTCTTGTTCTTCTGACGTGCTTGTCTCCTGGTTTCGTCTTCATAGGTTCGCATCTAGTATGAAACCTCTTTTCGTTTCCCACCATAAAAATGGGGGACGCAATTCCCCTTACATCTCCGTGGCTGGTGTTGAACTCGCGTCTTTAATTGTTCGCGTCCGGCTGTTAATTCACTTTCAAACTCACTTTACTTCCGCCTGGTGGTGGAGGGAGGACCATATCCGTTTAAAGTGGTTCCACACCTACGCACAAGATTTAGAAACTCCGGGTTTTTTCTTGTCATTTTTAATTACCGTAGTCATTATCCCGTGACTAGCTGACCTACAGCCAGTACTTAACCCTGACTTACTATAGATTGTCTGTTTGCTTTTTTTCTAATTATTTTTTTCTCTTTCTCTCCTTCCCCAGAAATTAGCCTTTCATTCTTTTTATTACTTGGACCAACCATATCACGTTACATAGGTAGATTACTTCTGGCTCTGTAGGTATTCGAATTCCGCTCGACTTACTGTATTAAGCACTTTGACATTTTAGCTTAAGGTATTCTGTCAGAGTTTTTTTTCTGGCGAGGCGTTGCGGTATTGTTTGATTATTTTCAAGTTGTACGTATGTTTTTAGAGTTTTCTTTTTTTAATGATTTTTCCCCAGTTTGATTAATTTTTTAAAAATTTACAAATTCAAGCAGATTTAACCCAATTGTTTATCTTAGAATATTAAATATCATTTCGTTCTAAAACAAACTGTCCTTATGCAAACTTGCTTATTATTACATGTTTGACACCCCCATGTAAAACGAATGCCTGCTCGAACCTTGAGATAGATCACAAATGAAATCCCACAACTTTAAATTCCAGTTTAACACTGCAGGGTGAAATGATAAAGTTGTCGTCCTAAAGAAAACAACACTACAGCTTTATTTTAAAACCTTTATTGAAAAAATCAATTCAGGTAACTTGATTATGTAGTAGAGCTGACATCTATTCAATGTAGCCGCCTTCAGCCTCAATCACCGCCTCGATACGGATCCGGAACTGGGAGCATGTTTTTTCCACAAGCGCCGGCTGGAGCTCGGCGAATACTCGGTGGATGGCGGCGATCAGGCTGGCTTTGGTGTTGTGGGAGGTCATGTTGGTGATGTTCTCGACGTATGACCAAACGAAGTAGTCCAGGTTGGGGGAGGAGGGGGGCCTGACGGACTTGATTAGCCTGAGGTTCTTTGTCTTTTCAGTCAAGATCTGGCTTGTCTGGCGCATGTAAGACCTACACTTCAAGTCCTCCTTCACAAATGCATTCACAGTTGTGTGAGAGATGCCTAAATCTCTGGCAATCTGCCGAATAGGCCACTGGAGAGTTTCATCAATGATTGCCTGGACCTTCTCGATGAACTCCTTGGTCCGGGTCTTCCTGGCGGTGTCCTTGCGCTCCACCACCTCCAAAGGGTTGTCCGATGCGTTGAGCTGTGTCCTCAAGCGTTGAGCTGTGTCCTCAAGCGTTGAGCCGTCTGGATTTGCATTTTGAGGGTGCTGGCAATGGTCCTGTTATCATAAGTAGGATCGGTAGAGAGCATGAGTTGTACAGCAGCGCATCTTGTGTCACTTTCAGACATGATAGAAGGCTTCTATCGCTCTTGGGATTTGTACACAACTGGCCAACTAGTAGATGGTCTGCAACAAAAAAAATAAAACCGGTTTTCATTAAACGGAAATGGAATCATGTCGTCTTTTCAAGGGCGACAATTTGATCGTTCCACCCTGTATAAGTCTCCTATCGCTCTTGGGATTTGTACACAACTGGCCAACTAGTAGATGGTCTGCAACAAAAAAAAAAAAAAAAAAAAAAAAAAAAGAAAAGCGGTTTTCATTAAACGGAAATGGAATCATGTCGTCTTTTCTAGGGCGACAATTTGATCGTTCCACCCTGTAAAAAAGAAAAGAAAGGAATATACAACTAAAATCATGAACTGAAATCCCTAATTATTTTATACATTTCTTGAAATATAAATGTGTCCAAAAAACTCCAAAGAAACAATTATATGATATATGTAAATATGGCTCGGTTTAGATATATGATTTCTTTACTTACTTTAATAATATTTTTAATAAAATTTTTATATTGTCATTGATAATGTTAAATTAGGATGACAAATTTTGACCAAATCAGGAAACTTAAAAATTGACATTTGGAATCACCAAATTAGTTCTAGTATTTGATAAAAAATAATCTATAAAAAGAAGTCTAAATAAATTTTATTTTGAGGGTGGGGTTAAGAATGAATTTCTCTTTGATAACAATGGTGGGATGTTATTAACCAACTTAGACCCAAAGAAAAAGCAAATAAAGACAGATACTCTGAATTACCAAAAAAAAAGTGACCCTGTTAAATTTCAATCCATCCAACATTATCAAAGAGATTTACATGTATTCTTTACTCCGATGTTCCTTATAGAAATAGTATTTTACAGAAAAATTTTCCAAATGGAGTTGAATATTTTGAAAACTACCATATATATTCATGTATAACGATATATATAAATATGGCTTGGTTTAGATATATGATTTCTAAACATATTTTGTTGATGGAATTTTTTATAGGAGCCTGAGCTCATTTTTTTCTCACAGTTAAATCGTTTTACACACATAGTAAAAAAATCTAATAGTTTTATTTCAAACAATTTATTTTAGCATAAGTGCACAGTTTTTTGTTTACTCATAGTTAATTTATTAAACATCAGTCATTAGTTTAGAAACAGTTCTATTTCAAACAATTCAATTTAGTATATTAGTTCCGTAAGATTCTTGCTAAACTGAATTGTTTGACTAAACTGAATAGCTTGAAATAGAAATGTTTTTGACAGTTAAACCGTACTTACAATTAAACTGCGTGCTTATAGTAAAGTGAATTTTTTTTAAATGTAACTGTTTTTGACATTGAAAATGTACTTACACTAAACTGTTTTAATATAGAGCTGTTTTAACATTTAACTGTGTGCAAACAAAACCTGTACTTATACTGAGCTAAATCATTTGAATTAGAACTGTTTGACTAAAAAATAAACTGTGTACTTACATTTAAACAGCGTGCTTATGCTAAACTGAATTATTTGAAATGGAACTGTTTTTTGATATTGAAACTGTACTTACACTTAACTGAATTGTTTAACATAGAACTGTTTTGACATTTAACTATGTGTAAACAAAATCTGTACTTATACTAAGCTGAATTAGTTGAATAAGAACTGCTTGACTAGACTGAATAGCTTGAAATAGAAATGTTTTTCATCATTAAACTGTGTAATCATGGTAAACTGAATTGTTTGAATTTGAAATTACTTTGTATAAAAATGGATTTGGCGTTAACTAACCCACAAAGGTTGATATACCATAAAACCCATTCAACCAGCCAGCCAACCAACCGTAAGCTTCTAAGTGACAATCATATGGAAGTTGCAGGTTCAATCCTGACTGCAGGTGAGTAACAATACAAGAATATTTAACACTTATATCCGGTTATGGTTAACGGAATCAGAACAAGCGGTCCCCATGGTTCGAAGTTAGGTACCCGAGTTCGACAAAAAAAAAAAAACACCCGAAGAAGGCCGGAAGACACATCGGCCGAAAAGTTTTGAACATAACAATAAAGATGAAAACAATACTCTGAAGACTATGAAGGATAAAACTATCAAACACTTCTATTTCAATAAATTCAACTTAGCATAAGTACAAAGATTTTTGTTTGTACACAGTTAAATGATCAAACAGTTCTATTTCTAACAATTCCATTTAGCATAAGTTATTTGTTTGCACTCAGTTTAAATGTCAAATAGGTCAATTTTTTCAAACCGTTTTCTTGTGCTCGCGCGTGTGTGTACGTGTGCACTTATGTTTGTGTGTATTTGAGAGAGGGAGAGATATGGGTGGTTGGTATTTAATGACATATGAACCTGATTGGGAATTTTATGCCATATTTCGTTGTATATATGTATATATATATATATATATATATATATATATATATATATATATATATATGCTAGATTGAGGTTTGCAGTTATCTTGTTCAGTATCTATTCTTTATTCATTAATGGGTCAATTAAAAATTTTGTTTGGTTTGAAGGAGTTGCATTGTTTTTGTTTGTTTGTATAGTCTTGTTTTATGATTTTTCAAGAGTGAGGGTGATATTGTTCTTACCAATGAGGGTGTCCTCGTGGTGTAATGGTTAAAGCGATGAACTGCGGAATCGTAGTACGCGAGTTCGTACTCCAGTCGCGCTATTACGTTCACTTTCGGGCAAATACCCTTGGGAAAGGTATGAACCCCCTTATTCTCCCTCCAGCTATGGATAAATAGTAGGACGGACTAGGTTCTTCAGCCTTGGCGAGGCAACTAGTCTAGGAGAAGGAAAAACTCTAAATTCAAACCTGTTAAACTCCGCTTAAAAATTGACCTTGTGTCGTATCCTGCCCAAGCGGAGGGGTTGGTAAATCGTACCAATGAGGGTTTTCTAGATTGAGGTCATGAGGAGGTTGATGTGTTCAGTCGTTTTTTGTTCACTGGTTGGTTGGCTATGATTTATCTGGATAAGGGGAAGAGTAGGTTCGAGTTTGGCTGGGGTAGATATGTAACATCGCCAGATAGGAATACGTGAAATAGACATATTTATACCGATATGCAAAACGTTTATAAGGTCCATAAGGCACATATATAGATAGAACATAGGAATCCTGAAACACGAAAAACACTTGACGACTTCTTAGTTCAGGTACGAAACATTTTTATTACCTTTGAGTTAAAAGGTTTTTCGACATAAGGAGAGAGATACCATCTTTCTATGCTAACTTTTCCAT
>OY757944.1:34760033-34766012 GCA_963585895.1 Sepioteuthis lessoniana
GATTTCTTTCATTTGATTTCATGGCGTTATTATTCAGTCATTAAGGTATTTTTCTCGGCTTTTAATGACCATCAGCCACTTTTCTAATCAGACTGATTTTAACAAGATACCTAATCATCCAGAGTTATGCAATGTCTTTAACGAATTGCGTTGATTGTACGATGGTCGGCCGAAAAGTTTCAAGACTGACCAATGCATTTTCATTGAATCGGACTAAATGAGGTTTATTTTTCAACATAGTCTCCACGCATCTGGTCCACACACTTCATCAATTTGAATGCTTGGATCTCAGGAGCAAAATATTATCAACAACGGGTATGAACTTTTCAGCCTGCCGACTTTTCAGCCAATGCATTTTTCAGCTTTTGAACCTTTCAGCCAAAAAACTTTTCAGTCGATGCATTTTCAGCCAATTGAAATTTTCAGTCCATGAACTTTTCAGCTTGTAAACGTCCCAGCCTGTAAACATTTCAGCCAATTAACTTTTCAGCCAGTAAACTTTCCAGTTTTTGAATGTTTCAGCCAGTGAACATTTCAGCCTGTCAACATTTCAGCCAGTAAACATTCCAGTCTGTGAAAGTTTCAGCCTGTGAACATTTCAGACTTTGAACATTTCAGCCTGCGAACATTTCAGCCCACCTTCAAACGTGATCATTTACATTTTTTGGTTTTATCGAATACAAATAATTTTCAAATAGATTTATTTGACACAAAATATGGGACCCTTGCAGGTTCTACCACTCCGGATCAAACTGGAACTGGGAGTAATGGCAATGAAAGGAAAATCTACTCCCCAGATCTTCAGTACAGGAGCCTCACCATCAGATGCAATTTAATGTCATACTCTGGAAACCCCTTTGGAGAGATAGTGTATTTGTACGTTTTAAGACCTTTGCAGGTTGATCTTGGCCCTCATCAAGGATAAGCCCTGCTGATAGGTTGGTCTTGGTCCTCATTAGACAATAACCCCTGCTGATAGGTTGATCTTGGCCCTCATCAGAGAATAAGCACTGCTGATAGGTTGGTCTTGGTACTCATCAGACAATAAGCCCTGCTGATAGGTTGATCTTAGCCCTCATCAGAGAATAAGCCCTGCTGACAGGTTGGGTTGTGCCACTTTTCAAGCTAAACTGTGTATTTTGTCATCTGAGGTTAAGGCAAATGTTTCCAGTATTTTTTCAGAAAAGTTTTCATTTACAAAAAATTTATAGTATCATTATTCACTCATCAAAGTACTTTCCCCGATTTTCAATGACCTTGTGCCATCCTTCAGATAAACTGTATATTGCATCAGATTAAGTTGAAGCAAAACTATTTCATTATTTTTCATTGTAAAATATTTTATTCATAGAAAATAATGGAATCATTATTCAGGCATGAAAGTATTTTCCCTGGATTTCAGCAGCCTTATGTCATCTTTCAGTTAAATTGTATATTCTGTTTGGTATTAGGAAATATCTAATTAGTATTATAGCTAAAATACAAGCTTTCTAAATAAAATATAATGAAATCCTTTATTTCTTCGCTAAAAAGTCTCGATCAAAAAATGTCAAAAAAATATCACATGTAGATAACGTCTAGACATCACTGTAGACGTCTAGACATTATAACTTTATTATATTAGTTGCTCATATTTAATGGGTTTTTTTTATCACACTTCATATGAACCTCTTTGATTTGAGCGATAAACCTTCTTACATTTCTTACAAATTTCATTTCATTATTTTTGGGAAATTTGATTAAGTTTCTCGTTATTTTTAATTGATCTAAAGAATTCTTCTGCATCAGAAAAATATCTAATCAAAAATGCAATAAAACCCATAGTACCAGCATTGTAAATAGAATTACTAATGCTGCGACTAGTATGAAACAATGGACTTTTGGTGTGTTAGTAGACGCAATTAGATATATGTGTGTAAATATGGACTATTGGTGTGTTTGTCAACGGAATTAGATATATGTGTGTAAATATGGACTTTTGGTGTGTTTGTCAACGGAATTATATATATGTGTGTAAATATGGACTTTTGGTGTGTTTGTATACGGAATTAGATATATGTGTGTAAATATGGACTTTTGGTGTGTTTGCATACGGAATTATATATATGTGTGTAAATATGGACTTTTGGTGTGTTTGTATACGGAATTAGATATATGTGTGTAAATATGGACTTTTGGTGTGTTTGTCAACGGAATTATATATATGTGTGTAAATATGGACTTTTGGTGTGTTTGTATACGGAATTAGATATATGTGTGTAAATATGGACTTTTGGTGTGTTTGCATACGGAATTATATATATGTGTGTAAATATGGACTTTTGGTGTGTTTGTCAACGGAATTATATATATGTGTGTAAATATGGACTTTTGGTGTGTTTGTCAACGGAATTATATATATGTGTGTAAATATGGACTTTTGGTGTGTTTGTATACGGAATTATATATATGTGTGTAAATATGGACTTTTGATGTGTTTGTCAACGGAATTAGATATATGTGTGTACACATGGACTTTTGTTGTGTTTGTATACGGAATTATATATATGTGCGTAAATATGTATGTGTATATGCATATCACGATAAACATATAAGTCGGTATGTGTATATCTATATCTATATATATGTATGTATGTAGATGCGTGCGTATACATAAGTGTATGGTTGTCAGTTGACCATAGGTATATATATATATATATATATATATATATGTATGCACGTGTATATGTATGTATATGTGTATATCTATATAGTAACCTGGACATATCTGCGTGGGTGAGATATGTGTGTTTTTGGCCGTATGTATTTTGTGCGTGAACCACCCATCTACTTCTCCCAATCTAAGTGGGGATGGTCTCATATGGCTGAGCCATGACTTAAAAGACTTCAATTTCATAGTCATACTTTTTAGGTAGTTCTGGAGAAATACCGCCTGGCAATCTTTTTTATGTCCAGTCTATGGGTTGCTCATGGCCCGGAAGTAGATATTCACCCCTGCATAGAGTACAGCCATATTTTGCGGGATACAAGTGCATTCAGAGATACGAAAAGTAGAGGGAACCTACGTGCTGTTAGTTGGTCAGAGAAAGCGACTGAATCTGTTGACGCCTCCAGAATGAGACACTGGCGATTGAACACCAATTGCCAGTGGGAGGAAGTGTTGGGCTTTTCAGTAATAGCTTGGCCGGCTGTGTAAGGATAGTAACTATCTCTGGTTTGTCTTATTTTCTGTTAATATGTTAGATCGGTTGAATAAAATACTTATGCTTTTCGTTAAGTTGCCTGTCAATTATTTTCTCTTCTTTTTATGCACAGGTGAGCGTTACAGAACAGAGCTGGGGGGGATCTGGTTGGATCTGGCCAAGTAGAATGCACGCCGGATGGATGGACGAGGAAACAGAGCCAAAGTAAGATCCGAAATAACACCCACCTCTGGATGTTTGAGCAAGTCAAGTCTTTCAAACTTTGAGTCTGACTTTTTTTTCTTTGTCTTTTGGGACACTATCACGGGTTTTGTGCAACACGCTCATCCAGGGGTCACACAACGCTGTGAGTTGATGAACGGCAGAGCCGAGGTATTCCATCACACCAAAAATACCTCCCACCTTTTAAACCGTCACCTGTCTGGCGGAAATTAACTTAGGCAAGTGGTAAAGGTAGCTCCATCTAGCTAATGCCTACCTTTTTTTTTCACATAAGATCAAGGCTTTGACCTTTGTATGCCATGCGTTTGCATTTGGAACGTTTTGTAAGAGTTGCTAATCCTTACACCGAGAGTTTCTCGTGCTCATTTTATGTGACATCGGAATGACGCCATTCATGATACAATTTTCAAACCATAATAGTATCGATTGTGCCACTTCTAGGCAAAACTGCGTATTTTATCATAATTAGTTAAGGCAAAGATTTCCGATATTTTTCAGAAAACTTTTCATTTATTAAAATTCATAGCATCATTATTCAGTACATCAAAGTGTTTTTCCCTATTTTCGATGACCTTGGGCCATCTTTCATCTAAATTGTTTATTTCATCATATTAGATTGATTTAAAAGTTCCCAGCGTTTTTTGATAAAATATCTTTGGTAAATACATTCATAGCATCATTATTCAGTGGATCAAAGTGTTTTCCCTATTTTCGATGACCTTGTGCAACCTGTTATCTAAATTGTGTATTTCATCATATTAGATTGATTTAAAAGTTCCCAGCGTTATTTGATAAAATATCTTTGGTAAATACATTCATAGCATCATTATTCAGTGCATCAAAGTGTTTTTCCCTATTTTCGATGACCTTGTGCCATCTTTCATCTAAATTGTGTATTTCATCATATCAGATTTAAAAGTTCCCAGCGTTATTTGATAAAATATCTGTGGTAAATACATTCAACGCATTAAAGTATTTTTCTTGGCTCTACGACCACGAGGACAATCGCACACCAGAAACAAGTATAAAGAATTATCTCCCAGGGAAACAAGATCTCCTGTTTCTATTTTTCTTAATTCATATCCGTTTTCCTTTCCGCTTCTTTCTTGGCCCTCGATGTTCCTTCCTTTTTGCCTGTCTCTACATTCGCGTTTTTTTCCTTCAAATAATAAAAAAAAGATAAACCATTTATTTAAAAAAAAATGACCCTAATCTTTTAGCAATTCCTAACCACATATAATCGTCATCATTATCAACATCAATGTGTGCTGACAGTCCGAATTCCTTTGAATCTCTTTTGCCATTTGTCCCTACTGACCAAGTCTTCTAGACGACATACAGTATCCGCACAGAGCTACCAAATGTAAGTTCTTGGTGGTTGGCCAACAGTCTGCCCTACTACTTACCCATAGTTAGAGGATGGATTCGTGTCTTTTCCTAAAGGTCACTGGAATGAATTGAAACACAAACAGCTTTGTCCATGGTTGAAACCTATTACGCTTCTTACAAGTGGAGGATTGGGAGAACAAAAATGAAAATGAATTTATCGAAGGTCTGGTTTTCAGTGATGAATTGGCTGTAAGTAGTGATAAGAAACATCGATAAAACATATATATATATATATATATATATATATATATATATATATATATATATATATATATAAGGGTGAGTCCAAAAGTAATAACTTTTTCTTTAGTACAGGAATAATTACTGATACAGGAATATGTATCATACATGAAAATGAAAGTAATCTTCTTTGGATCATATCCCTACTTCTCAACATAGTCACTATTTATCTCAATGGCAATGTTCCACCTTCGAATGAGAATATGTGTCTCTGCCCATCGTAAAATTTTGTTGACTGTTTTTTGAGCTACTTGATCTCTGCATTTTTCGCTTCCTCGTCACTTATATAATGTTTACCTTTAAAACTCTCAATCATGGGGCAATAGTCTGAAGGCACTGAATCTTGCCAATCATTGCAGTTTTCACTTCCCCCTCCCCGGCGTAATGTGCTCCAGTCGGCTTGGGCTACAGAATACACCGACTGAATCTCTGTTGAGGGGTAGTGTCCTAGATATGGCACGAAACAATCTGTTGATGAGATTCCAGTAATACAGAAGATTTGGGAAATATGGAGTTCCCATTCATTTCCATCACTCCCAGGTCCACTCTGACCCAGAGTGGTTGCACCTAATAGGGTCCTATCTACAGCTCAAATTCAACTAAACTGTGTAGTCATGCTAAATTGAAGTGTTTGAAATAGAACTGCTTGTATGTATATAAATGGATTTGACATTAAGTAACCTACAAAGGTTGATATGCCATAAAACCAAACCAAACCAAAACAAACCGGCGCAATGTTTGCGTCTTAAACCCACTTTCATGGGGCCGAAGAGATGATAGTCTGAAGGTGCTAAATCCTTCCAATCGATAATGTCTTCCTTCGGTATGACAATGCTCGACCACAAACAAGCATCAAGACAAGGAAGACAATTGCCTAATTTGGTTGGTCAACTTTACCACATCCTTCATACTCTCCAGATTTAGC
>OY757944.1:34771212-34966212 GCA_963585895.1 Sepioteuthis lessoniana
AGATAGATAAGGAGAGACTGATATATATCTAGAGAGAGAGAGAGAGACAGACAGACAGACAGACAAAGATAAAGAGACAGAGAGAGATAAGGAGAGACTGAGATAGATAGATTGATTGATCAGGAGAGACATATATATATACAGAGAGAGACAGACAGACAGACAGAGAGACGGAGAGAGATAAGGAGAGACTAAGATAGATAGATAGATAGATAGATAAGGAGAGACATATATATATATATATAGAGAGAGACAGACAGACAGACAGACAGAAATAGACAGAGACAGAGAGAGATAAGGAGAGACTGAGATAGATAGATTGATAAGGAGAGACATATATATATATATATATATATATATTGAGAGAGAGAGACAAACAGACAATCAAAGACAGAGAGACAGAGAGAGAGATAAGGAGAGACTGAGATAGATAGATAGATAGATAGTTAAGGAGAGACATATATATATACAGAGAGAGGCAGACAAAGACAGAGAGACGGAGAGAGATAAGGAGAGACTAAGATAGATAGATAGATAGATAGATAGATAGATAGATAAGGAGAGACATATATATATATATATATAGAGAGAGAGAGAGAGACAGACAGATAGACTGACAGAAATAGACAGAGACGGAGAGAGATAAGGAGAGACTGAGATAGATAGATAGATAGATAGATTGATAAAGAGAGACATATATATATATATATATATAGAGAGAGAGAGAGAGAGAGAGAGACAAACAGACAGACAGACAAAGACAGAGAGACAGAGACAGAGACGGACAGACAGAGAGACGGAGAGAGATAAGGAGAGACTGAGTAGATAGCCGACACTTAACAATTAATTCCACTTTTGAGCCCCTAAAATTGTCTCGAATATCTAATCACAATAAATACCCGATCCCCATTATCAGGACAGTGTTCAATCTATTCTTCAACTCCAATCCTTTTTTATTCCTTCCTTCTTTCCTTCCTTCATTCATTCCATCTTTCTTTCCTTCCTTCATTTCTTCTTTCTTTCTTTCTTTCCTACATTCCTTCCTTCCTTCTTTCTTTTCTCCTCTCCCGCCTTTATTCCTTTTTCCTTTCTTCCTTTTTTCTTCTCTCTTTCTTTGCTTCTTTCCTTCTTTCCCTCTCTCCTTCTTTCTCTCTTTCTTTCCTTCCTTCTTTCCTTCACTCCCTTCTTCTTTCCTTCTTTCTTTCTTACCTTCTTTCTTTCCTTCCTACTTGCTTTTCTTCTTTCCTTCCTCCTCTCCTTCTTTCATTCATTTTTCCTTTCTTCTTTTTTTCCTTCTCTCTTTCCTTCCCTCTTCCTCTCTTTCTTTTCTTTCTTTCCTTCCTTCTCTCTTTGATTCTTCCCTATTTTCTTTCCTTCCTTCCTTCCTTCCTTCCTTCTTTTTTTCCTTCCTTCTTTCTATCTTCATTCCTTCCTTTTTTCCTTCCTTCTTTCCTTACTTCTCTCTTTCCTTCATTCACTCCTTCTTTTCTTCCTTCATTCCTTCTTTTTTTTCTTTACTTTCTTTTCCCCTCTTTTCTTTAAACATTTTACTTCATTGTTCTTTTTCTTATTTTTTTTCTCTTTCAATTTTTCTCTTTCACTCGAATCTTCAAACCGTTTTTTATGTTGTTTTCTTTTCTTTCCTTCTTTTATTCTCTCCCTTCTTCTTTCCTTCTTTCTTTCTTACCTTCTTTCCTTCCTTCCTTCTTTTCTTTCCTTCTTTTATTCTCACCAATATTTTTGTAAGATATTTTTCCTTCACTTTTAGATTTTCATTTTTCAAATTCTTTTTTTCTCTTTATTTTCATCCTCCAATATCTTCGATTTTTTAAAAATCTATTTTTGTTTAGTTTCTTTCCACAATCCACTCTGTATCGTGTTCAGAGTTCACCCTGGTTTAATCACATTTGGCTCTGAAAAACGTGGCTATTCACCCGACCATAGTTTATCGATTGCTCTGTATCCCGTTGCCAAGGAGGAAGGGTGAAGCCTCCACGGTGTAGTGGCTAACGTGCTTGAATGCGGCCTCAAAGGAAGCGAGTTCGAAATCCTGAGCGCTATTATATTCACTTTTGCAAGAATATAGGGTAGCTCAATATACAAGGGACCCATGTGACTGCTAATACTTCTAATAATAATAATGTTATATTCTTTTTGTTTCAGATTTGAAAAACAGTATGCTTATAACAACTATTAATCCTTGATTACAATGCCTTGGCCAAAGAGAAAAATATTTTGCATCACTACTTATTTGGAGACAAAATCATTCAAAACCGTCTCAAAATAAATGCAAGCCATAAATATGATAATGATTTATTACTGAGGCCAGAAACTCAAAAAAAAAAATAGCATGTCCTGGAAGCTGATATAGTAACATTCAAAACTCTAGACGGCAATTAAACAAGAATGCTACGTGCAATCTTAAACAAGTCCTGGCGGCAACACCCCACAAGACACCAACTGTACGGCCACCTACCCCCTATCACGAAAACTATTCAAGTTAGACGAGCCAGACATGCAGGACACTGCTGGAGAAGCAGGGACGAACTCATAAGTGATGTACTCTTATGGACCCCCACACATGGCCGTGCAAAAGCAGGACGACCAGCACGAACATACATTCAGCAGCTATGTGAGGATACGGGATGTTGTCCTGAAGACCTACCTAGGGCGATGAACGATAGGGAGGAGTGGCGAGAGAGGGTCAGGGATATCCGTGCTACCAGCGCGATATGATGATATGATGAGCTCAAATGATTCATTTTTACAGGATGTTTTCCAAATAACCACCATTGGGCTTGTCTCAGTAATAAATCATTATCAAACCGGGACATTGGCCTAGCGGTTAGAGTGTTCGCCAATGGCCCGGGAGACCTGGGTTCAATCCCAGGTCGAGTCATACCAAAGACTTTAAAAATGGTACTTGATACCACCTTGCTTAACACTCAGCATTATAAGGTACGGTTCAAGGGTAAAGTGGAGCAATCCTGGGAATGGAGTAGCGCCCTCCCCTACACCTTGGTGTAGTAGCTATCGAAAAGGGAGCCTTCGGGTCACCCTCGACTATGGTCGCTAACTTACTTACTTATTAATGGATTGCATCCATTTGGGGATACTGAGTGTAAAGTATATATATATATATATAGAGAGAGAGAGAGAGAGAGAGAGAAAGAAATATGATATGATCAGACTGAGATAGATAGCTAGCTAGATAGATAGATTGAAACAGACTTGGATAGATTGATAGATAATGAAGGAAAAAGCTTATAAAAATGTTCCTAAAAAAGGAAGAACATAAAACTTGGAAATAAAATCGAATATCTAAGCGAAAGATAAAAATTAAAAGATTAATAAAAAGAAAAGTAGAATATATACAGAATCATTGCCATCTCATCTTCTTTGTATATATATATATATATATATATGATTATTAAGATTATTACAGTACTTTATGAATAAAAACGACAAAACAAATATCAGAAAACTAATGCCACTTAACGGAGAGACACCAACGGAAGAAATGGAGTAGGAGGGACACTTCACTGTTATTTTCATAATTAAGGGTTTTCGAACTATTGTCTTCATCTTTATTGTTATTTCTACAACGTTTCGGTCGATATGTCCTCCAGCTTTCTTCAGATGTTTGTCGAACTTGGGAACCTACTTGGAACTTCGAACTACGTCCTTTATTGAATTCACGGGGGTCGCAAATTCTGATTCCATTAACCATAACCGGGTACAAGTGTTAAGTATTCCTGTATTGTTAATTGCCTGTAGTCAGGATTGAACCTGCAACCACTTGATGGTTGTCTCCTTAGAAGCTTAGGGAACCAACACCTACAACCGTTACGCTATTTGTCCTTCATCAAGCTTCATCTCAAATATTCAGACAACTTAATACAACAAGCCAAAGACTTGCTGATGGAGGTGCCCGTGGTGTAATGGTTATCGTCGTAGGAAATGGACACGGTGACACGAGTTCAAATCCTGGACAAGACTGATTGCATTTCACATAGCACTAATACCCTTGGGAAAGGTATGAATCCAATTATTCTCCCTCCAGTTATGGGTAAATAGTAGGGCAGACTGGGTCCTTCAGCCTTGGTGAGGCAACTAGTCTCGGAGAAGGAAAACTCTGAATTCAAACCTGTTAAACTTCACTTAAAAATTGACCTTGTGTCATATCCAGCTCGAGCGGAGGAGTTGGTAAATATATATCATCATCATGTCGCGCTGGTAGCACGGATATCCCTGACCCTCTCTCGCCACTCCTCCCTATCGTTCATCGCCCTAGGTAGGTCTTCAGGACAACATCCCGTATCCTCACATAGCTGCTGAATGTATGTTCGTGCTGGTCGTCCTGCTTTTGCACGGCCATGTGTGGGGGTCCATAAGAGTACATCTCTTATGAGTTCGTCCCTGCTTCTCCAGCACCAATAAGTAAATAGGAGTAAAATATCAATAAGACCCCACTACTCGAATCGAAATGCTAATAACAGAAAATCAAGAACCTCCTATTATATTTCTAAATTTCTGAGATGAACTTTAATAATTTTCGTCACTTAAAGTAATCGGAGTATTGTCTTTATGTTCCTCGTGAATATTCACGATGTTTTGGTCACTGCATCCTTACACATTATTCAAGTGTTTTCTATCAAATTTGGCAGCCTACACGGAACTTCGAACCAAACCCTCTATTTAATCCATGGATATAAATAGTTCGAAATCCGTTAATTATGATTGGATGCAAGTGTTGAGCTCTACAGAGAAATCCTTATTATTTATTTATGGTAAACATTGAATCGGCAATAATCTATAATCCGTCAAGACATATGTAATTTTCGCTTAATAACTGTTGTCTACGGTGGTTTCTTTGTTTAATGACATATCAAACTTTGTAGGTTATTTAATGCCAAAGCCATTCTCCTAGAAGAACAGTAGTGATACTATTTAACCCATAGCTGGGAGGATAAGAGGGTTCATACCTTTCCTAAGGGTATTAGTCTGAAAGTGATTGTGACATCTCAAGGTTTGGTTTCGTTTCTTTGTCTAATGGCATATCAACCTTTGTAGGTTATTTAATGCCAAAGCCATTCTCCTAGAAGAAAAGTAGTGGTACTATTTGACCCATAGCTGGGAGATTGTCTACAGTGAATGGAGAAATAAAAAAGTAAAAAGACAAAAGTTAAAGCGTGATATGTAAAAGGTAAACGATAATATATATATATATATATGTATATATGTGTGTGTGTGTGTGTGTATGTGTGTGTGTGTGGATGACAATCCATATATATATATATATATATATATATAAAATAAAACCCTTCACAATTCGGTGTTTCTCGCAATTGATCTTCAGGTCAGATTATACAAAGAGACGATTGCATAAGGCCGTGGTGTAATGACCATCGTCGTTGGGAATGGAACACGGCGACCCAAGTTCAAACCTGGATGAGGCTGTTTACATTTCAGAGAGCGCTAATACAATTGGGAAAGGTTATCAATCTCTCTATTTTCTCCTCCAAAAACACAAGGTCTTCTGAGGTTGATTTTATTTATTGAACATTGAGTAAAATTTTAAACGTTTCAGTTTTTAGACTTTCATCAGGGCGTATGAATTTTTAAAGGAAGCGAAAAAGATTTAAACATTCATTGCTTTTTAAAACAGTAGGGAAGACTGGGCTCTATGGCCTTGATATAACAACCGGTCAGGAAGAAGGAAAACTCTGACGTCAAACCTGTTTAACTCTGCATAAAAATTGACGTTGTGTTACATCCCGCGGAAGTTGTTTTAGCATAATAGTTAGAGTGTCTGCCAATGGTCTGGGAGACCTAGGTTCAATGCTTGGTCTAATCATACCAAAGACTCAAAAATGGTACTTGATGTCTCTTTGCTTAACACTCAGCATTATAAGGTATGGATCAAGGATAAAGTGGAGCAATCCAGGGACAGGAGTAGTGCCCTCCCCTATACCTCGGTGTAGTATCTATTGAAAATAGAACCTTAGGGTCACCCTCGACTACGGTCGGCCAACTATATATATATATATATATATACACATGCACATATTCACATTCATATATATATATATATACTGAAGAGTTGTGATACAACGAAACAGTCTGTCTGTGGATGACAATACATACATATATATATGTATATATATATATATATCTGTGTACAACTATATAAAAATGCGTGTGTGTGTGCGTAACGAACCTTCACGAGGGATTTTTGTAGATTTCTGTTAAAAACTTGGAGATTTTAACACGGACATCTTCACTGTCGAATGTTCTCCGAAAACCCCAATTCTAATAGGAATCTCTACCTTTAAGGGGAGAGAATCAGTGAATTCCATCCTCCACCAACAAAATAATGCTTGGTTTGAATTACCGAATCGAAGTACGTTGGTTTCATAGTTAATTAAGAGAATGAGTGATATATGAACAAGAGAGGGATGAAACAGATACACAGACACAAACACGTCAAGACAGACATATATATATATATATATATACAAAGACTCGTACAAATATGAAAAAGCACAAGGTCTTCTGAATTTTCATTAATAATCAGAATAATATGCCGATGTATAGTTGCATTTGTATTGCTTAACAATTCAAACTGGCCAGTCGACTGGGGCTGTAAAATACACCAATTGCTGCTCTGCAGAGAGGTAACACAGACCCCCACTCAATGAGTGTCCTGGAGATGACACTAAACATTCTGATGATGAGGTTCGAGTAATGCTGGAGGTTTGGGGAATGTGGAGAACCTTTCTACTACCGTAATTCCCAGATCCACTCTGTAGCACCTGATTAGGTTTTATCGACGAGTCAATAGAACTAAACTGTGTACTTATGCTCAACTGAATTGTTTGAAATAGAACTATATTTCTATGCTAAATTAAATCGTGTGAAATTGAACTGTTTATATGCAGAAAAAATTGATTTGGCATTAAATAACCTAGAATGGTTGATATACCATAAAACCAAGGCAAAGCACACAATTTAAACACATGGATGAAGGTTTAATTATTTCAAATTCAAATTCAAAAACTGAACCATTGAACGTGGCAAATTGTTCAAACTATAAATAAAATGATCATCCATTGAACACCTTGTGTTTTTTCATATTTATACCTTTATATATATATATATATATATATATATATATATATATATATAGGGAAATATGTGTGCGGTGTGTGAGAATAAGAAAAACTTTCCCATCTGTTTCGCTTCCTTTAAGAACTCACAAGCCCTGATGAAGGTCTAAAAACTGAAACGTTTAAAGTTGGCATAATGTTAAATAAATAAAATCAACCTCTGAACACCTTTTGTTTTGTTTTTTAATTTGCGTTGAATTATATATATATATATATATATATATTATATATATATATATATGCTGCCCACTGTAGGTTGAAGCGGAAAATTGGCGGCTGCCACATACGCGTAAATACAACGCTCTTCTCTTGAATTCAGCACTCTGGTAGCCGATAAGTGTATATGAATATATGCGTAATAAATTCCTTTCCTCACGATAAATCTGGGGTAAGATATCAGACACGTAAAACCAGCCGGGTTTCGATTTCACCTTTAAGCTTCTCACGTGCCTAGCCACACTGAAGAGTTGAAATACAACGAAACATTCTGTCTGTGGATGACAATATATATATATATATATATATATATATATATATATATATATATATATATATTGTTGCGTTCTGGTTAGTGAACGCTTGTAATATTAAGTAAAGGACAAACCACGATATGAGAGGAAATAGAGATATATTCTCAGGATAAAGCATATACAATAGAGAGACTATTAGTAGACAAGAACATGGGATTAGTGAATACAGAATAAAGATATAGTCCAACGATAGTATTAGCTTCCGTTATTACGGTAGCAAGTAAGGTGATCTAGTGCGATCTCCAGTCTCCAACGCTCTAATACTATTCCTATAAGAAGCTGCTCTTCACCTTCTAGTCTGCCCTGGTATTAGTAGCTACTGCTATATATGGCAAATGGACTAGTTCATTGTGTGGAAAAAGGTGGGTGATACCCAACATATATATATATATATATATATATATATATATGTCAGTAATATCCAGACAGTGTCTGAAGACAATGGGTGTGGATTATTCGCGTATAGAATGTATGATTCTTGGAACTTAAGATATTAATTCAAAATTGGGGTTTTAATTTCTGGAGTAGTTAATTCCCTTTGACCATTTTTGGGTTAATAAAAGCACCTGGTGGGTGCCGAAAGGTTGTTTTTAGGAGGCGATTACCCCATTAGCTGAGGGAATTCACATATATAAAAGAAGTAAACGGAAAAATATATGAAGATAATCGTTTAGTTTACAAGCTTACATTATTCATAAAATTCCACCTGCAACGGAAAATCTTGCATATATTCAAATTATGATCTTTTTCTGGTTTCTTAATTTTTATAAAACTTTATTGTTTTAACCTCCTTTACTTTCGTCTGGGAATTTAAATTTATATATTTTTTCTTTCTTTCTTTTTCATTTAATTTTCAATGCACATATATTGACTGTAATCCATATTTGCTGTTTTTCAACCTCAAATTAAACGTGCGAGTCATATGATGAGACGAAGAGTATAATAATATCCTTTGGCGAAATAAATTTCTAATGTCAATTTAACCAGGTTTGAGTGTTCTTCTAATTGCATTATATATATATATATTTAAGAAAAAAACGATAGACCGGTTAATTCATGATTATAAATTTATTTCGGTCCCGTATTTTCAGTTTCTGGTGTGAACCAAAAACATGAAGAAAAAAATTAATACAGGACTTCTTCAGACCCAATGGATAAATAATTAATTATATATATATATATTCATGTGTATCATCACTACAAAATGAACAAACGTGTGTATGTGTGTGTGTGTGGTGTGTGTGTGTGTGTGTGTGTGTGTTTATCTCTTTCTTTATGGACATTAACCATTATATATATATATATATATAATGATAATAAATAAATATAAATTATATTTTAATCCATGGAAAATATTGTTCTGCAACCTAAGGTTTCTTGAAGTTTATACCAACATTCATCAGGCAGTTAATCGAACCAAGTGCAATATAATATGGAGAGTGCTCAATATCTATGATAGAGCTATTATGATAATAATGATAATAAATTATATGTATTTATTTATTATCATTATTATTATAACAGCTCTATCATAGATATTGAGCACTCTCCATATTATATTGCACTTGGTTCGACACATAACCACATAGTGATTTACTGATGACCCACACTCTCATAATATATATATATATATATATATATATATATATATATATATACTCGAAATAAAAACCTAAAGCATATTTTGGGTGGGTATTTGGTGCGGTACCAGGAGGCAGTTCATGGTATTTTCTTATTTGCATAGTTTAAGATGATCAGAAAACACCAAGATTAGTAACTTTGTGCATGCATATTCTATATTCAAAAAGTGAGATATAGAATTACTAGATATTCTGGCTATCGTTATTGCACAAATGGGTAAACAGTGATGTTCTTTCCAATAGGAAATCACTTCTAAAATATAAACTTTTTGGTTCAAAATAAGTATAGCAGTTATATCTACCAATCAAATGTAACTTTTAAACTTTATAATTGTTTATAAGTTAGTGGTATTTGATAGGAATACTTGAAACCATATAACTTCGTGCAAATTATTTGGATTAGATAGGAATACTTGAAACCATACAGCTCTGTTCAAATTATTTGGATTAGATAGGAATACTTGAAACCATATTGCTCTGTACAAATTATTTGGATTAGATAGGAATACTTGAAACCATATTGCTCTGTACAAATTATTTGGATTAGATAGGAATACTTGAAACCATATTGCTCTGTGAAAATTATTTGTACTAAACGGGAATACTTGATACCATATAAATGTTTTGAAACAAATTAATCGACAGTTTTTATACGTTGCAAAATGTGCAATTTAGAAAATGTGATGAACATTGAAAATATAGTTATGATTAGAATCAAACATTTAAAAATTAATCAAATGTTGGCATTAAATAACCCATACAGAGTTGATATGCCGTTAAGATAGACCAAATCTTGAAACTATGATTATTTACAAACGATTATTATTAGTAGTAGTTACTTGAAACCATATATTTGCTGATTATTCAGACTTTGGTATTAAATAGCCCCAAAAGGGTTGACATGCCATAAAACCAATGATCCAGAAAAACAATGTACCTAAAAAATAGCACAAGGTCAAATAAATTTAGGGATTATTGTTTGATGACTGAATAATATTTCTATGAATAACAGATTTTATCAAAATAAGCTGGAAACTTTTGCGTTAAAATTAATAAGATCGAAAAACAATTAAACCGAGAGGTAGCACAAGGTCATCGAAAGCCAGGGACTTTGATCACTGAATAAGGATGCCATGAATTTATATGAAGAAAAACATTTATCAAAATACCCTAGAAACTTTTGCGAACTTAATATGATTGATGGCTCGGTTGGTTTGTTTTTATGGCATATCAACCTTTGGAGGTTATTTAATGACAAACCCATTTTTATGTAAATAATCAGTTCTATTTCAAACAATTCAGTTTAGCACGAGTACACAGTTTAAATGGCATAAACATTTCTATTTCAAGCAATTCAAGCAGTTATATATAACAATTCAGTTTAATGTAAGTACAGTTTCAATGTCAAAAACCGTTCAATTTCAAACAATTCAGTTTAGCATAAGTACGCAGTTTAAATGTAAGTACAGTTTAATGGTGGAAAACATTTCTATTTCAAGCTATTCAGTTTAGTCAAGCAGTTCTAATTCAGCTAATTCAGTTTAGTATAAGTACAGATTTTGCTTACTCACAGTTACATGTCAAAACAGTTCTATGTTAAAAAATTCAGGTTTGTGTAAATACATTTTAAATGTCAAAAAACAGTTCTATTTGAAATAATTCCGTTTAGCATAAGCACGCAGTTTAAATGTAATTACGGTTTAATTGTCAAAAACATTTCTATTTCCAGGTTTGGTTTGGTTTGGTTTGTTGGGTTTTATGGCATATCAACCTTTGTAGGTTATTTAACGCTAAATCCATTTTTATGTAAATAATCTGTTCTATTAAAAACAATTCAGTTTACCATAAGTACACAGTTTAATTGTCAAAAACATTTCCATTTCAAACTATTCAAGCAGTTATATGTAACAATTCAGTTAAGTGTAAATACAGTTTTAATGTGGAAAATCAGTTCTATTTCAAATAATTCAGTTAAGCATAAGCACGCAGTTTAAATGTAAGTACAGTTTAATTGTCAAAAACATTTCTATTTCAAGCTATTCAGTTTACTCAAACAATTCGGTTTAGCATAAGTATGCTGTTAGTTCTATTTAACCCATAGATAGGGCCTTTCAGGTGCTACCACTCCGGGCTAGAGTGGAACTGGGAGCGATGGTAGTAAGGAGGTACTCTGCATTCCCTAAAGCTCCAGCATTACTGGGGCCTCACCATCAGACTGTTTAGTGTCATATCCAGGACACTCGTTAGGGGGGTCTTACCCTTCTGCAGAGGTGCAGTCACTGCATTCTACAGCCCCAGTCGACTGGGCAATAATATGATAGAATAGACTATGAAACGGTAAGGGCGTGTGGCCAATAAAAACTTAATGGAGAATAACGATGGAATGTATATGAATAAGATATTTAATTATAAAGAAGTTCTGAAATCTTTTACATTTGAATAAATTACGTCATTTGATCTCAGCAGGGAAGATGATCAATGGCCAGGTTCAAAAGTAGCAAAACACGGTTGAGTAACGCGCTTAACATGAGACGAAAAATGTGACAAGGCCGTGAAATTAACGGAAATCCACTCAAAGTATACGCGTGTGTGCTCGAACAATCTCTTAGAAGACATTTTTAGACAACGTTTTCATTATCCATACACAAATACACACAGACACATACACACACACGCATATATATATATATATATATATATATATATACTTATATATATATATATATATATAGAGAGAGAGAGAGGTAAATAGAGAGACAAAGATAGAATATATCAAACACACACATACACACACACACAAACGCGCGTGCGCGCGCGCACACACACACACACACACACACGCACACACATACTATATATATATAAACTGCGGAGACAGAAAGAGACTGAACAACAGTAAAAAGATATATATATATATATATATATATATATATATATATATATATATATATATATATATATATATATAAAGGTGTAGGGGAGGGCGCTACTCCATTCCCTGGATTGCTCCACTTTACCCTTGAACCGTACCTTATAATGCTGAGTGTTAAGCAAGGTGGTATCAATTTCCATTTTTAAAGTCTTTGGTATGACTCGACCTGGGATATATATATACATATATATATATATATATATATATATATATATATATTCTTTCTCGATTTCTCTCCCCCTCAAGATATATAAGCATATTCAGAAAGACGAAGACAGAGAAAGACAATGGAAAACACACACAATATATATACATTATACCGGACATTGGCCTAGCGGTTAGAGTGTTCGCCAATGGCCCGGGAGACCTGGGTTCAATCCCAGGTCGAGTCATACCGAAGACTCAAAAAATGGTACTTGATGCCTCCTTGCTTAACACTCAGCTTTATAAGGTATGGATCAAGGGTAAAGTGGAGCAATCCAGGGAAAGGAGTAGCGCCCTCCCCTTCACCTTGGTGTAGTAAGCTATCGAAAAGGGAGTCTTCGGGTCACCCTCGACTATGGTCGCCAACTTTACTTTTACTTACTTATATACGCAGACAATCTCTCTCTCTTTCTCTCTATCTCTCTCTCTCTATATATATAGAGAGAGATAGAGTGAGAATGGGGGGGAGTTACAGAATATATATATATATATATATATAACACCACTTAAAAAATTGAGCTTGTGTCATATCCTGCCCGAGCGGAGGGGTTGGTAAATATATGTATATATATATATATATAGGTTTTATATATCCATTAGATCTGAAGAAGTCCTGTTATATCTTTCTTCGTGTTTTTGGTTCACACCAGAAACGAAAAACAGGATGGAAATAAATTTATAATCCTAAAATAACCGGTCTTTGGTTTTTTTCTTTAAAGATATATATATATATATATATATATATATATATATATCTTTCTCTCTCTCTCTCTCTCTCTCTCTCTCTCTCTCTCTCTTTATCTCTCTAAATATATATATTTATTTATAGAGAGAAATGGTATACATGCAACGACAGAATATACAAAACCACACACATACACACTCACACACACAATATATATATATATATATATAGAGAGAGAGAGAGAGAGATGATCAGCTTTTCTGAATGTGTGAGCTGCTGTTGTTGTTTATGGACCAAATCGGTTTCAGACAGATGAGAAAAAACATTCAGTGACGCTAATGGACGCTAATATACAAACAGCCACAACGAGGCCATTATTACCTTGATAGCCGTCATTTTCATGACGACTAAGTTTTTGCCCTGCTGAAACGACCTTTGTTGCCACACCACTCTGTTCTCCCCAACCCAAGAACCTGCGGTCAGTACTTGAAACAGAAAGCTAAAGAATCTTTAGAAATGAAAACAAAACAAAAAAAAAATCGCTCAGAAAATGTCACATGAAATATACTTACCTCCAACAGTATTCGACATAAGTTAAATTTTAATATGAATTTATCCGACTTCCCACAAACCCGAAATCATTTTATAGCTGAGGCTGTGTACGAATTAAGACACGTGTGAACGTTAACATAAAATACTCAGTAATTTTGGTATTTTATTTTGGGGCACCTTAGGTAGCGAGCAAAACTCAGCCCTGACGAGAAACACTCTTAAGTATTCTTGCCGATCTGAATGCTGTAGTCTGGCTGGTCTTGATTTTCCTTTTGATTTCCAGTTCCTCCAGTCATTTTTCCAATCCTTCATCGGACTGTTCCAAGTGCACCAACTCCAACTGCTATCACCGTCACTCTCATGTTTCACTGATTTTTTTAGTTCTCAGGCAATGTCTTAGTATTTGTCCGTCTTTTCGCATTCTTTTATTATTATTATTATCATTTATTACTCAGAGTTTTTCACATCAGCGACATCTGATGGTCTTTCACTGGAGATTGAGTGACAGCAAGTCTCCTCAAGTCTCCAGGACTCTTCTCAGTATTCTGGCCGTTTTCAATAATACTGTTGTTTAGATGCTCTCCACTCGGCCGCCAACTTCTAAATCTTCCAGACCCTTTAATAATCCTTTAGTTACCATGCCAAAAGCAGCAATCACAATTGGTATGATTGTCACCTTCATATTTCATAGTTTTTTCAATTCTCCAGCAAGGTCGAGGTACTTATCTCTCTTTTCACATTCTTTCAGTTTTATTCTGTGGTCTGCCGGGACAGCAGAATCGACAATTTAGCAGATTTTCTTTATCATTATTATTATTATTATTATTATTGCTTGTGAGTTTTTCCCGCCTGTATTATCTGATGGTGTTTCCCTGGAGTCAGAGTGGCTTCAAGTCTCCTAAGGTCTCCAGGACTCTTCTCAGTATTTTGGTCCATCTCAAAAAAGTTGTCAGTTAATTAAGTTTATCTTTTTTACAAGCTTATCACATCTGATGGTCTTTTATTGGTATCAGAGTGACAGAAAACCTCCTCCGGTATCCAGGACTCTTCTCAGTATCCTAGCCAATCTCAACAATGCTGTAGTTTGGGTGGTTTTTGACGGTATCGATTCGTCCTTCGATTTCCGACTGATCTAGCCCCTTTCGAAGTCCCTGGGGACCGTTCCGGGTGTGCCATTTACAATCGGTATCACCATCACCTTCATGTTTCATGGGTTTTTAGTTCGCTGGTAACGTGTAATTACTTGTTTCTCATTTCGCTTTCTTTGATTTGTAGACTGTGTTCCGTCAGGACGGTAAAATCCACTCTTTTTTTTTTTTTTGTTGTTTAATTTTCTTAATTTTCTCTAGGACTTGTCTTCTGGCCTGGATTAGGTAATCTGCATCTCAGAATTCCAGAGAATTTTATTCGTCTCAATTCTCTGGAAAAAATTCTGGTTTGTGCGTATAACATGTGGATCACCTTTCCCATCCTGTCGTGTCTGATCTTATACTTCTTATGAGCTAGTTTGCCACTTTCACTATGTAATTAATCGTTTCGTCTTTGTCACCACTTAACCTAAACTTGTTATTTTTTGCGTTTTATCGATTTTTTGCTTTAATATTATTGGTCCTTATGGCGTTGTTTTCTGCAGTTTTATTTTCTGCTTCACTTTCGTTTTTTTAGAATGCCTCACCAGGTTTTTACCCAAGACCTAGCATGAGGGAAGGTAGTGATTATATATATATTCTATGTATTTATGCCTTTTACTGTCTCTTTTAGCTGATGTTTTTTCAGTCACATTGATAATGTTCTCCGAAGAAGATGAGCAGTTCCGCAAAGTGCAATTTTTTGTAGTAATTTATAAAGGCTGAGACTGCCAGGTATCTTGCTCGTGTGTTTATCTGTCCCTTTCTTAATTATACCCCGAGCTCCCACTATTTCTGGCACAGTACTAGTTTTAAGGTGCTACATTTTTTTTCATTTATATTTCCAGGTCGTTGTATTTACTTATTGAGTTCTTTGAATGATATATTATTATCTGTTGGCACTTCCATATCAATTACAGCGTGGAACGATAAAATTATTGTCCTAAAGAAAACAACACTACAGCTTATTTCAAATTTTTTTTTGAAAAAAACAATTCAGGTAATTTGATTATGTAGTAGAGCTGACATCTATTCAATGTAGCCGCCTTCAGCCTCAATCACCGCCTCGATACGGATCCGGAAGCATGCCTTTTTCACGAGCGGGAGCAAGGCGAATACTCGGCGGATGGCGGCGATCGGGCTGGCTTTGGTGTTGTGAGAGGTCATGTTGATGATGTTCTCGACCTATGACCAAACGAAGTAGTCCAGCGGTTTCAGTTCGGAGGAGGAGGGGGCAGTGAGAGAAGGCTACAAATTCGTAGCACTCCTTCTGAAGCCAAGCCTGGGTCTCTTTGGACTTGTGGGCCAGCGCCGAGTCCTGTTGCCATACCCAGGGTCTGCCACCGGCCACCTGATTGCACCAGGAGATCACCACACTCTTCAGCACATCCAGGTACACTTTGGTGTTGACTTTCAAGCCGACTTCGAAGATGTGAGGTGGCATGATGTGGCCCTCTCTTGAAACCACACCAGAGACCATAACCGTAGCCGAAAACTTTGTTTTCTTCACTCTGAGCACGTCCCTGTTATTCGTAGCAATCCAGATTTGCATTTTGAGGGTGCTGGCAATGGTCCTGTTGTCATAAGTAGGATCGGTAGAGAGCATGGGTTGTACAGCGGCGCATCTCTGATCTTGCTCGTTGAACATTGTGTCACTTTCAGACATGATAGAAGGCTCCTATCGCTCTTGGGATTTATACACAACTGGCCAACTAGTAGATGGTCTGCAACAAAAAAATAAAACCGGTTTTCATTAAACGGAAATGGAATCATGTCGTCTTTTCTAGGGCGACAATTTTTTCTTTAATTGTCCTTCACCACAATATCTGGTTTATTCTTTTTATCGTTCTGTCAATTTGGATTGCAAAATCCCAGAGAATTGTTGCTGTATTTGCTTCTGTTTTGGCTAACGTTTACACCATTTTTCAGTTTTCGGTATTCCATCGTATCAATATGTTTTCCAACTAATGTCCCATTCAATCTTGTCATTCTTAATATTCTATCTATGTTTGGATTGAGCTCATCAAATGGTCAATTAATACAGTTTATCTTTCTTGCGAGCTGATCACATCTGATGTTCTTTTATTGGAGTCTGAGTGACAACAAGTCTCCAGGACTCTTCTCAGTATTCTAGCAACTCTTCTGGCTCTCTTCCCAAGATGTTGTGGGCCGTTTGAAGCGTACCGGTTACAATTGGTATCAGCGTTACTCACATTTCACTGCCTTTTGTATTTTTGTGGCGAGGTCTAAGTACTTGTCTCTCTTTTCGTTTACGATTTGTTGTTTTTTTTACATCAGTGATAGCTGTTTGAGAGACAGCAAGTCTCCTCAAGTCTCCAGGACACTACTCAGTATTCTGGCTGATCTTAATAATGCTGTAGTTTGAACCGTTTCTGTTGTGATGCTGACAAAAGAAAGACACGGGGAACACAAAATGGGTTGAGAGAAAAACATATATATTCTAGAAACAGAAACAAGATACAAGTGAACTTGGTTAAGCAGTAGTTAGTTGATACGAAGCTGAGAGTCCAGTGGGGTAGTGACTATCCGTCCGCTACGCAGATGGTATCACACGTGATTGTGTCACGTGGGTTTGGTTAACTCCGTCTAACGCTCTCGTTGGCGTGTATTTATGGAGAAGGGCGTGTCCATTATGTAGGGAGTACAACAGTTTCGACTCGTCCTCTTATTTCCAAGTCTTCCAACTACTGTCCTTCTAGGAGAATAGCTTTGGCATTAAATAACCTACAAAGGTTGATATACCATTAAACAAAGAAACCAAACCAAACCAAACCGAGTCTTCCTGTTCTTGTACCAATCCTTTGATGGGTGTACCGAGTGCGCCAATTACAATTGGTATCACCGTCACTTTCATGTTCCATGTGTTTTTCAGTTGTCTAGCAAGGTCTTGGTATTTCTTTCTTTTTTGTGATCGGCGGGAACGACAAAGTTCACTGTTCAGCAGTTTCTCTCCTTGTTTTTAATACATATCACTGGATTGTCATTTAAATATTCAATTTGTATTAAAAGTCCGTGACAGCATTGAGGCTAATTTTATGCTTCTCTTCATAAGTTTTTACAGCTAGTTTAAAACAAACATATCATTGAAGAGATCTCGTTGACATCTTTCCTTTGCTCATAAAAATAAAACTATATCTTATTCTAATCGTCAAATTCCCAATACCATCAAAGTGTTAAAAATGAAAAAACGGCATCAATTGTATCGTGGACTGTAAGAAGATTTACTTGGTTATAATTTTTTTTAAATTAGTATTATCATTAGTTATTTGAAACCGCATAGTTGCTTACGAAAGATAAAACTGAATTAAATAATCCTTCAAAGGTTTATATGCCGTAAAGCTAACCAATTAATTGCTTTGCAAGGTAAAAGCGTACATTCTGGTTGACGGTTACTTCTCTACCTACGTCCATCCAGTTTAATGAGATTTTCATTGGAATGTATGTTTAGTTGAATGTCCGGCTGGACTAAGAGTCTGATTCACTCTAACACAGTTTATTTGCATCTATCTATCGATTTATGTTCAACCAATCAATCAATCAATCAATCTATGTTTATATTCATTCTATCTATCTATCTATGCTAGGCATCTATCTATCTATCTATCAATCTATCTATACAATTTGTAACTGATACCAAAAACATATCCTTTATTATAGTCATATTTTCTCCATTTTGGATTGCCCAGTCGGCTGGGGCTGTAGAATACACTGACTGCTTCTCTGCAGAGGGGTACCCCCCCCCCAACGAGTGTCCTGGATATGACACTAAACAATCTGATGGTGAGGTTCCAGCAATGCTGGAGCTTTGGGGAATGCGGAGTACCCCTTCATTGCCATTGCTCCCAGGTTCACTCTGGCTTGGAGTGGTAGCACCTGATAGGGCCCTATCTATGGGTTAAATAGAACTAACAGCATACTTATGCTAAAATGAATTGAGTAAACTGAATAGCTTGAAATAGAAACGTTTTTGACAATTAAATCGTACTTACACTTAAACTGTGTGCTTATGCTTAACTGAATTATTTGAAATAGAACTGTTTTTCGACATTATAACTGTATTTACACTTAATTGAATTATTACATATAACTGCTTGAATAGTTTGAAATGGAAATGTTTTTGACAATTAAACTGTGTACTTATGCTAAACTGAACTGTTTTTCAATAGAACAGATAATTTACATAAAAATGGATTTGGCGTTAAATAACCTACAAAGGTTGATATGCCATAAAACCAAACAAACCAATCCATTTTGGAAGAATAATTTTACAATCACAATTTAAGTGTCAAATTCCATACCGGTTTTTTCAAAAAAAATATTTGGCAAACTATAATATAAATCTCTCTCTCTGTCTCTATCTCTGTCTGTCTGTCTTTCCCTCTGTCTCTGTCTCTCTCACGCTGATCATTTCATAGTAAATTTTATAAATAGTCTCTTTTACTCTCTGGAGACGTTTTATATTTTTACATTTCTTTTTTCTCTGAATATTTTTGCTCCATTTATTTTATAGGAGGCGTCACTGGAACGTTGTGGTTAACAACCTGGACTGCGACATCGTTGTAAGGAAGGTTGATATGCCATTAAACAAAGAAACCAATGAAACCTCGTACCCACCCCAAGGTCTAGATTAAATAGTATCACTGCTGTTCTTTTACAAGGATGGCTTTAGCATTAAATAACCCATGAAGGTTGATATGCCATTAAACAAAGAAACCAATGAAACCTCTTACCCACCCCCAAAATGTAGATTCAATAGTATCACTGCTGTTCTTTTACAAAGATGGCTGTAGCATTAGATAACCCATGAATGTTGATATGCCATTAAACAAAGAAACCAAAGAAACCTCTCCCCCACCAAGGTCTAGATTAAATAGTATCACTGCTGTTCTTTTATAAGGATGGCTTTTGCATTAAATAACCCATGAAGGTTGATATGCCATTAAACAAAGAAAGAAAAAAAACCTCTTCCCTCCAGGTCTAGATAAAATAGTATCACTGCTGTTCTTTTACAAGGATGGTTTTGGTATTAAATAACCCATGAAGGTTGGTATGCCATTAAAAAAAACAAAGAAACCTCTTATCCACCCATCTATAGAAAAAAAAACTGTTCTAACGCTGTCTCACCAACCCGGCACCATCTCGAATATTAACAGGCGTTATACTTCTCAAATAAAAGACGGGCCCATTGCTTCAAAACACAAATTTATTTCTGACTGACATTTTATACAGCAATAGTCGTCAACACGAAAGAAACAGAGTGAAAGGCGTTACTTCTGTCATAGAAACGCTAAGTCTCGTGTGTGCGAGACGAACAAACAAAAACTCGACTTCAGCTTCTTCGTGCCACTCGCCCCCTCGCCCTAGAGGACTCTCAACCAACCGTCTCTACCTCAGAGCTCTGAAATGACCAAACTGCCCCAACTCAATAACACTATTCTACTGTTAAGATATATCTTAATTATCCCATACTCTAATGATATAAGGGACACGTGTCTTTTGAGTGACGTTATCACCTGAATCAGCCGACATGCCGCAATGTTGTTTTCTTTCCAATATCCGGCCTACTTACGGGTTTTAAAACAATTCTCAAATCATTACAGGCTGCCTATCGTCCCATCTCCTGCGACACATGACAAGTGCACCATATGACCTTCACGGCTTAAACTTCTATTCGAAGTTTCTATCTACTTACAATTTATCAATATAAATAAAATAATTAACTAGTTTATCATCAGTAATTATATTACACAGGGGCATCAGTCGCATTGGCTGGTTGAGAACTCAGGGTCATCGATCGATATCCTTTCGAATCGAATCGATGCTACCTTGCTTAACACTCAGCATTATAAGGTAAGGATCAAGGGTAAAGTGGAGCAGTCTAGGGAAATGAGTAGCGCTCGCCCCTATTGAAAAGGAAGCCTTCGGGTCACCCTCGACTTCGGTCGCCAACTTTACTTTACTTATTATATTTTTTTTTTTCTTTGGACTAACAACAAAAAAGATTTTTTTTACTCACACACACTGTGTGTGAATACATGAATCAATATATGTGTGTGTGTGTGTGTGCAAGTAGATTCTCTCAATTTGGATTATTGGTGCTACACAGTCTTCCCACTTCTTATTTAACATAAACTAAATTTCCGATTTCATTGCATTTCTATTTGTGCTGATGTGAGACAGAAATTCTTTTTTACTCCACAAATCGGCCGCAAAGAAGAAAAGGCTCAGATATGTCTTTTTGACTTGTGGCCTATTTTGAAATTGTGGCCTATTTTGAAATTGTGTCCCATTTTGAAATTGTGGCCTATTTTGAAATTTTCATTCGCGAAGGAAAAAGCATTTAGCCCACGCGATATGTTTTTCTTTTCGTTCCTCCGAAATTTAAGCGGAGGAAGAAAAATTATTCTTTTAGGGAAAGAAAAAACAATTCTTCTAAAAAAAATCATTATTTTATTTTTCTGAAAGAAATAAAATTCTGTTTTGTTTTCTGTTCGTTAAATAAGAGAAACAGTTTTAATCAAAAAAGAAAAAGAATTGACACTCAGATAATCCAAGTGAAGGTTATCATCTTTTAAATTCATTTAAATAACAAGTGACTTTTATCCCGCCCTGTATATCGATTGATGGTGTTCTCTTACCCAGTAGAAGTGAAAGCAATAGCAGAAGGAAGGTATTTTTTATAGAAATTTTCGAAAAAAAAAACTAGTATCATTTTGCACAAATAAAGATTCATATTTTCAAGTATATTTACGACTGGTTTGCTCATCAGATTTTAGGATAATCTTATTTGAGGTGAGTAAATAGGACTCCGTAATTAAAATCGTGAAAATAGGTCTTTATTTTGAAAATCACCAAATTTATATTTACCCATTTGAAAGCGACTATTTAAGTGTCTTTCAGGAAAAAAATAAAAAAGAAAGAAAAAGTGAATAAAATTTTAAAAAATAGTAAAAAAAGAAAAACCGAGAAAAAAGAAAGAAAAAAAGGTAAAAGGGTAGAAAGAAAGGATAGGGAAAAGGAAGAAAAAAGCAAAAAGAAAGAGAAGGGGAAGAAAGAAAGGGAAAAATAAAGAAAAAAAGGTTAAAAGGAAGAAAACGGAAGAAAAACGTAAAAGAAAAGAAAAAAGAGGAAAAAAAGGAAACAAAGGGAAAAAAGGAAAAAGAAAGAAAAAGAGAAAAAGGAAAAAAAAGGAAAGAAAGAAAAATTATAACAAAGAAAGAAAAAAGAAGGAAAAGCGGAAAAGAAAGAAAAAGAAAAAGAAATAAAAAACGAAAAAAAAAGAAAAAAGAGAAAAAAGAAAAGGAAAAGGAAAAAGAAAAGGAAAAGGAAAGAAAAAAGGATGAAAGAAGAAAACAAAAATGAAGAAAAAACAAAAAAGGGAAGAAAAGAAAAAACGGTCAAAAGAAAAAAGTAAGAAAGAAAAAGAGCAAAAGAGCAAAAGGGAAGACAGTGGAAGAAAAATGAAAGAAAAAAGAAGGAAAGAAAGAAAAAAGAATAAAAGAAAGAAAAAGGAAAAAAGAAAAAAGAAAGAAGGCAAAAAAAAAAGAAAAATTAAGAAAAAAGAAAGAAATAGGTAGGAAAAAGGAAAAATTTAGAACAAAAGAAAAAAAGGAAGGAAAAAGGAAAGAAAAAATTAGAAAAAAAAGAAAAAAGGGAGGAAAAACGAAAAAATAGAAAGGAGAAAAGAAAGAAAAAGGAAGGAAAAAGAAAGAAAAATGTAGAAAAAAGAAAAAGGCAGGAAAAAGGAAAGAAAAAATTTGAAGAAAAAAAAGAAAAAACGAAGGAAAAACGAAAAATATAAAGGAGAAAAGAAAAGAAAAAGGAAGGAAAACGAAAGGAAAATATAGAAAAAAAAAATGAAAGAAAAGAAAAAAAAGGAACATTTGAAACAGATGATCATTTGTGTTCAACATTCCTCACACCTTAGAGACAAATAAATAGAACCCTGAATTTCGGGCCCTTATCTACATCGGGCATCTCCAAAACTAAAATAACTCAAAGTATTTGTCACGCACGAGCCAAGAACTGCAGAGAGAAAAAAAAAGCTAAAAAATTATAAGAACTGTTTTTGTGTCAAGAGCCAGAAGACATAGCGTTCTATTCAATGTTGTTTATTGGTTTGGCAAAAAAATGTGTTTTCGTCTTTTATGCTTAGTCATCAAGTCTTACTGGAACCAAATTACGGTCACAGAAAACTCTCTGACAGTTCTTCCAGAAAAAAGAAGAAACGTCTCTGATAACTTAAACAAAGATTTTCTTGATTTATCTAAGCAGAGGTTATGAAGTTTTTCTAAAGTGTATCTGGTCTAGGAAGATGGCTGAATGAAACGTCCAAGCGTCCTTTATACTAGAATGAGTCAAAAGTTTTGGTTGTACGTACTAGTTGTCGGCACGTAGTAATTTACCAAGCTTTTTGCTTAAAAGTGGCTCAAGGCCAGATGAATAGGGCACCCGATGAGACTAGTTGTCGGCATGTATATCACCTGACTGAAGCAGTTGAAACTGTGAAAGGTACCTGCTCTGGTTGGTAGTATTGTGATAGTTGGTACTCTGAGAAGTTCCGTATTACTTCTCTTCACATGTGATTTGAAAGTCCCGCCAGATAAACGTGCAATATATCCCAATTCGAACTGGCCCATAAGCATAAAAAGACATTTGTTTTGCGAAAAGTAAAGACGCGATTGATCACACAATAAGTAAGTAAAGTTGACGACCTTAGTCGAGGGTGACCCTAAGGCTTCCATTTCAATAGCTACTACAGGGTGGAACGATAAAATTATCGCCCTAGAAAAGACGACATGATTCCATTTCCGTTTAATGAAAACCGGTTTTCTTTTTTTGTTGCAGACCATCTACTAGTTGGCCAGTTGTGTATAAATCCCAAGAGCGATAGGAGCCTTCTATCATGTCTGAAAGTGACACAATGTTCAACGAGCGAGATCGGAGATGCACCGCTGTACAACCCATGCTCTCTACCGATCCTACTTATGACAACAGGACCATTGCCAGCACCCTTAAAATGCGAATCTGGATTGCCACGAATAACAGGGACGTGCTCAAAGTGAAGAAAACACAGTTTCCGGCAACGGTTACGGTCTTTGGTGTGGTTTCAAGTGAGGGCCACATCATGCCACCTCACATCTTCGAAGTCGGCTTGAAAGTCAACACCAAAGTGTACCTGGATGTGCTGAAGAGTGTGGTGATCTGGGGCAATCAGGTGACCGGTGGCAGACCCTGGGAGTGGCAGCAGGACTAGGTGCCGGCCCACAAGTCCAAAGAGACCCAAGCTTGGCTTCAGAAGGAGTATTACGACTTTGTACGCTTCTCTCACTAGCCCCACTCCTCCCCAGATCTGAACCCACAGGACTACTTCGTTTGGTCATATGTCGAGAACATCACCAACATGACCTCCCACGACACCAACGCCAGTCTGATCGCCGCCATCCACGAAGTATTCACCGAGCTCCCGCCTGCGCTTGTTGAAAAGGCATGCTCCCAGTTCCAGATCCGTATCGAGGCGGTGATTGACGCTGAAGACGGCAACATTGAATAGATGTCAGCTCTACTACATAATCAAGTTACCTGCATTGGTTTTTTCAATAAAACTTTTAAAATAAAGCATAGTGTTGTTTTCTTTAGGACGACAATTATATCTTTCCCCACTTTACACCGAGGTGTTGAGGAGGGCGCAACTCCATTCCCTGGATTGCTCCACTTTACCCTTGATCCTTACCTTATAATGCTGATGGAAGGCGGTATTAACAACCATTTTTGAGTCTTTGGTATGACTAGACGTTGAATTGAACCCTGGTCTCCCTGAACATTGGTAAACACTCTACTCAGGCTAATAACCAAACGATTGGAAAAACTTTGTGCTGCAGCAAACTCGTTGATATAGCAAGGTCAGCTTGGTCTAAAAGCATAAATTCCGTGATCGTGTTCAGAGTCATAGTGGCACCCGTCAAGTCTCAGGCGAGTTTGACATCTCAGAGTCCAATATGGTTCGTCACGAACTCAGCGAAAGTCATTCGGAGCTGCCCAGTGTTTCTTATAAATTACAAAAATATTTCTTATAAATTACAAAAATATTTCCTATAAATTACAAAAATATTTCTTATAAAGTACAAAGATATTTCTTATAAAGTATAAAAATATTTCTTATAAAGTACAAAAATATTTCTTATGAAATACAAAAATATCTTAACCTCTAAGATAAGGAAATAGACGATGTTAGATAGATGTTTTTCACATGGCCATCTATATGCGGAGTGTTGAAAGTGTATCGAGACTGAAGCTGTATTTACCAAGACAGAAATGAACAATGAATAAAACATTAATTGTCTTTAAAATACAAGGTGGGTTCAAAAATTATGGAGACTGAAGTTGTATTTACCAAAACAGAAATGAACAATGACTGCCCTCCCTATAGGATAGAGCCGCAGTTTACGCCAATTCCATCTTTACAGAGAGATAACCCCTCTCTGAACGAGGTAACTGGGTGGCCATGGGAGGTGACCCGTAATGCGTGAAAACGCAATGTTGGTGGCTGAGCAGTCCTTGACCCAGCAATACTCTATTTTGACCTTTACTGAGTTAGACAGTGGATCGGAGAGTTCCGATTCGATCAATCAGCAGACCATGTTAAGCCTAGAACCCAATATGATGGTCCCGACCATATTTTTTATATATACCAACCCCTCCGCTCAGGCAAGATACGACACAAGGTCAATTTTTAAGCGGAATTTAATGGGTTCGAATTCAAAGTTGTCCTTCTCCAAGACTAGTTGCCTCACAAAGGCTGAAGAACATAGTCTGCCCTACTATTTACCCATAGCTGGAGGGAGAATAATTATTGGATTCATACCTTTCCCAGGGATATTAGTGCTATGTGAAATGCAATCAGTCTCGTCCAGGATTTGAACTCGTATCGCCGTGTCCATTTCCTACGACGATAACCATTACATCACGGACGCGACATGACGATGATTATGATATATATATATATATGATGATTATGATATATATATATATAATTTGTAAATGCATAGATTATTGATAACATTTTTAAACGAGCCCAGGTGTATTTGTTTGCACCCAGTTAAATGGTTTCAAGTATTTCTGTTAAAGTATCATTATTCTATTTAATATTAAATAATAAGCACACAGTTTAATGGTTTCATAATCAACTGTAATGACGACTTCAATAACGAACAAATACATTTTTATATAAATCTCTCACACTTTATTTTCGAAAGGTGATGTTTATTGTGTTTGAGAGATGAGTTGGAAATGCAGACAGACTGCTATATTGACCCAAGTTCTTCCTCGCCCATAGCAGCACTTCTCTTGCATCTTGGCTTGGGTTGCTCAACCGGGGCTCACTAAGGGCCCAAAACCTTCTGTCTGCAGCTGCTCCTCATTTCAACATCCTGTCTCCAACTGACTCGAACCGTCTGGGAACCTGGTTATATTATTGTCTAACGTACACCTGCTTCCAATGTTCTTCCGCTTATTTACACAGGTACATCTCTTGATTGACGGCTCAGTCTAGGGTCAATATTTAACAGTATTGCTATGTAACACTAACAATTTAATTCACATGGTTATACATATGATTATAAGTGAGTAGTTTGTAAGGAATCTTATTTTTAAATGAGTTAGAACAAAATGGTTTAAACATGATTAAGTATTACAATTGTTTGCACATAGTTTAATAGTTTCAAGTATTGCTATGCAACACAAACAATTCAATTTCACATCAATTACTTGCTGGCACATATCTAAATGATGAAACTAATAATTTGTTTGGACACAGTGAAGTGTTTTCAAGTAGTGCTCATATTGATAGTGTTGTATACTTACGCTGGATCTTTACAAATAATGAGAAACACGAATATATATAAAGATATATTCTTATATTCTTATTCTCTGAAGGTGACTCTTGTGTGGAGCAGGAGAGAAGTCGGAGAGGGTTCGCGCACGCAAAGGAGATCTCAGAAGTCAGAAAGGCCAGAGGAAACTGCACTTCAGCCAAAATTCTAGACTTTATATTGTCTTAAAACTCGCACATGGCCATACCTCTTCCCCTAGGTAATTCTTGTTTTCCATTGGCTATGGTTTAAACCCACGCAATTCTTGTTCTCTGTTTGTCATGGCTTGCACCCACGACTTTTTTTCATGCCTCGGGTATCACGCCCACGGATTTCTGTTCGCTATGTTGATTTTATCTACGAACTGTTGTATCGGTCAACTTCATCTGTCAGGTCCACCGCTGGTCGCGGCTATATATTACGGTTGTTTTATTTACGCATGATAAAATGGTTTCAAGTATTGCTAAGTAACACTAATATTTAACATAAGTCATTTATTTGCACACAGTTAAATGGTCAAACAGTTCTATTTGATCCATAGATGGAATCCTATTAGGTATTACCAATCCAGATCAGTGTGGACATGGAATCATTAGGCAATGTGTCGTAACCTTTCATTGGTATTACTGCCAAATCTGGAGCCTCACCATCGGATGCAGTTTAGTGTCATACCCAGAAATTTTGGAATTTACTGTTTAGGCATGCAAGATATTCAAGATATTTGGTTTGGCTGGGTTTTATGGCATATCAACCATTGTAGGTTATTTAATGACAATTCCTCTGTATACATATATATTAAATATATATGATTTGGTTTGGTTGGGTTTTATGGCATATCAACCATTATAGGTTATTTAATGCCAAATCCTCTTTATACATATATATTAAATATATAGGATTTAGTTTGGTTGGGTTTTATGGCATATCAACCATTGTAGGTTATTTAATGCCAAATCCTCTTTATACATATATATTAAATATATATGATTTGGTTTGGTAGGGTTTTATGGCATATCAACCATTGTAGGTTATTTAATGCCAAATGTTTTATGCAAATATTAAATATAGGATTTCTAAACATGTTGCATATTGACACACGGCCGAGCAGTCAAATAAGAGATGCACCTGTGTTAATAACAGGTGCATCCGGTCGAATATATCAGGGTATATCCTTGACTGTGGACAGGTTGAATTGGGTGCAGATGTGACGCCCACAAGAAGCAGGTGGATGTCAAACAATTATATAACCCGGTGCTACAGCCAGTTTGAGTTAGTTGATAAGATGCCTCAGTGAGAACCAGCTCCCAGCAGAGGGCTTGGGCCCCCAGGACCCCCGATTGAGCAGCCTTGCGGAACAAGATAGAAGTGCTGCTAAAGACAAAGGAACTGGGGGTCAATATGTTGCAGTCTGTTCAGTTTCCAACTCACCTCTCACGCACAACCCTTTCGCAACCATTTCGAATAAAGTGTGAGAGGTATATTTTTCTAAGGAAGTGTATTCGTTCGTCATTATTGTTGATTTTGTTTCCGCATGTATATGTGTATAGTTGTATATGTATTACGGCTATGCAACAAACATGCTTTACTGATAAAATCCATAATGAAGCCTGAACACATTTTTTGCATACAGTGAAATGGTTTTACCAAATTTCAGGCAATTCAGTTTAGCATACGTATACAGTTTTTTGTTTACTCACAATCATTTATTTAAATTCAGTTTTTGTTTACACCATTAAATGTAAAAACAGTTCTTTTAAAACAATTGATTTTAACATAAGTACAGTTCAAATGTCGTCAGTACTATTTCAAACAATTCAGTTCAGCAGGTCAACCAAGTTAACTGGTTCCAAGTGATGCTATGTATCACTAACAATTCAAGCAAACATCAGTCATTTGTTTACCCATAGTTAAATGACAAAACAGTTCTATTTCTAACAATTCAATGTAGCATAAGTCAACAAAGTTAAATGGTTCCCAGTATTACCACATTTAACTAAAAATTCAATAAACATCAGTCATTTGTTTACATATAGTTAAATATAAAAACAGTTCTATTTCAACTATTTCAAAAATTCAGTTTAGCATAAGTACACAGTTTTTGATCAAACAGTGCTATTTGACCCATAGATAGGACCCTATCAGGGGTAGTCTGCATTTCCCAAAGCTCAAGCATCACTGGAACCTCACCATCAGATTGTCTAGTGTCATATCCAGGACACTCGTTGATGTGGGGGGTTACTACCCCTCTGCCGAGATGCAGTCCGTGTATTTTACAGCTTCAACCGACTGGGTTAGATTTCTATTTGGCCATTTATGTAAACAGAATTTAATATTTCTTTCTTTGCCAATTAATAGGAAACTGAAATACAACGTAAACAAAATCAACAAAATATGGTTTTAGATTTTTTTTAAAAAAACAATGTATCTAACATGAAACAAACACTAGATGTATAATGATCCAAAATTGCAACTCGAAAACGATGAATAGGAAGATTTAGAAATGATCTTCAATAAAAACTGACTTTTATTCCATACGTACATTATATAAAATGAAAATGCAATTAACCATTGTAATTTTTAAGTATTGGGGCAAATACAAACTAGGGAGCTGACAGGTAAACACAATTAAATTTTTACAGATCACGAGTCTCATCGACAATAGACTACAGCAACTTTATCCACTAATCAGCTAGAAAATCCTATTCTATTTCAAAATCCAGAATTCTACTCATCACACAGGCCTAAGAGCAACACTTGGATCATTCAGATCTTCTGTAGAAGAAAGCTTGTTCGCTGGAGCAAATGAAATTCCTCCAAACCTCAAATATAATAAACTAGCGTTTCAATATTATGCGAAATTTATACAATTCCGCTTACCACAGCGTCTTCAAACCAGAATGCCAAAACTGATTACATCAAAAGGGAAAAAACTATCAAAACATTTGTGTAATATATTCACGTCTAAAAATATACGACCAAGATATGAATACATGTAAAATGTTCATAGAATGTTCGTAAAGTTCATACTCATATAGGAATCTGAAAAACACGAAATTGGTTCAGGTACGAAACTTTTATTTACCTTTTTAAGTTTAAGGTTTTCCGACATGAGGAGAGAGAGACACGATTTCTAACTATGCTGACTTTTCCATCTGACCCCAACACGTGCGGCACCCCGCCGCAAACTACTGGTCTAGCCTCGGCGAGCTCCAAAAATCAACTACCTTCCTCTAGCGTCGAATCTCAACCAACTGCTTTTTTTCAAATCCCAAAATCCTCAGTCCATCGTTTCCGGGCATGACGTCATTCACATCCCCAGTCCAATTTCCCATCTGGTGTTTTTATTGTGACATCTGTGGTTGTCATATCCTCCCTGTGTGCCCGTGAACACCTGCACTCAATGTGTGCATCTAACTAACACATGCACTAAGCCGAAAGGTTCTCAGCCTAACTAAACCGAAAGGTAAGATATATAAAACGAAAAATGATATTATAAAAAAAAATCCCCCCCGCAATTATATAACATTTGGACAAGGAATAAAACTCATGAGCGAAGAAGCAAAAATACCAATAACCAAAAAACAAGCAAACAAAAAAACAAGAATACCAATAACAAAAATCCGTAACATCTATCCAAAAATACCACCTTGGAACATAGTAGTCCCCCCAAACAGATTTCAGTCTCTGCAAATACAATTAAGAAAATATACTGCCTTTAACTTAGTGAAGAATTTCTTTTTTAAATCAAAGAGAATTTTCCTGAATTCACATACATCTTCATGAACGGATCAAAACAACGAAAAACAACAAGCATGGCGGCCGTATATGAAAAAAAACATGTTGTAAAAGAAACACCACCCAAAGGAAACATCAATTTTTAATGTTGAGATTTACGCAAGAGATTTGGCACTTGATCTCATCTCGAGAAATCACTTCACAATACAGTCTTCTCCGAATCACAAGCAGTCAATAACTACAATAGCAAATCAAAAAATTAAACAACATTGTTAGTAAAACTCTTAATCAGATTATTTTAATTAAGAAAGAAGGAAGAGATTGTACTTAGCTGAATACGGAGTAACGTAGATATCAATGGAAATAAAAGGGGCATATTCAGTGGCTGTTAAAAATGATAACGTTGATGAAGAGCAGATCAAAATAATGACGTTAATGAAAAGCTGCTCAAAATGATAACGTTGATAAAAAGCGGCTCAAAATGATAACGTTGATTAAAAGCTGCTCAAAATGATTACGTTGATTAAAAACTGCTGAAAATGATAACGTTGATTAAAAGCTGCTAAAAATTATTACGTTGATTAAAAGGGGCTCAAAATGATAACGTTGATTAAAAGCTGCTCAAAATGATTACGTTGATTAAAAGGGGCTCAAAATGATTACGTTGATTAAAAGGGGCTCAAAATGATAACGTTGTGTAAAAGGGGCTCAAAATAATAATGTTGATTAAAAGGGGCTCAAAATGATATCGTTGATTAAAAGCTGCTCAAAATGATAATGTTGATTTTTAAAATGATAACGTTGATTAAAAGAGGGTCAAAAGAATTACGTTGATTAAAAGCTGCTCAGAATGATAACGTTGATAAAAATTTCAAAATATCATATGAAGACTTAAAGATAATTATACATAAATACACGAAACAATGTCAGAATTATTGAGACAGTCTCACGAACGATAAAATGTATGTAACTGATTGAGAATGTAGTACTAAGAAAAATACGAAAGGAAAAAGTGGTACTATGCAGATTACTCCTCATTCAATCGTATTTACTCAAAGACGAAGATCAGACAGCATGCAATACATGCGAGATTTCACTGGCAGTGATACGTTTCCGTGGTGTAATGGTTATCGTCGTAGGAAATAGACACGGCGACACGAGTTCAATTTCTGGACGTGGCTGATTGCATTTCACATAGCACTAATATCCTTGGGAAAGCTATGAATCCAATTATTCTCCCTTCAGCTATGGGTAAAATAGTAGGGCAGACTAGGTTCTTCAGCCTTGGTGAGGCAGCTAGTCTAGGAGAAGGAAAACTCTGAATTCAAACCTATTAAACTCCGCTTAAAAATTGACCTTGTGTCATATCCTGCCCGAGCGGAGGGGTTGGTAAATAAGGATACGTTTCCTAAATAAATATATCAACATTTAGCTAAGAAAAAGATGTTAAAAAGAGGAAAATATTAGGAAGCTGCAAAAAACATCAACGTTGATGACTTAATGTCGTCTCTGTTTAACGCCAATGATCCGGGAGACCAGGGTTCAATCCCATGTCGCGTCATACCAAAGACTTTAAAAATGGTACTTGATACTTACTAGCTTAACACTCAGCATTACAAAGTACGTATCATGGGTCAAGTGGAGCTATCCAGGGAAAGGAGTAGCGCCCTCCCCTACGACTCGGTGTAGTAGCTATTGAAAAGGGAGCCTTTGGGTCGCCCTTGACTACGGTCGTTAACTACTACTACGATGCATGCGTGAATCTCTTTGGGTCCCGTCTGATCTCTCCGTCTGTTTCGGCTCCAACTACCTTTATATATTCTGCTAATTATTCCATCAGATCAGTCTGATAATAGCATGTAACATTAAAACTTTTCTGCGCTACGTCATCCTAAAATAAGCTGACATCGTCCAGAATGTTAATCTTTAACATCCTGCCCGCAGCCGATTTCATAATAAACCATAATTATGACAGGGCTGACATCGAATGCTGTAAAAGTCCATCCGCTGGACCTCCAAATTTTTATCTAGATCACAATTTATAATTAACTAATATATTTAATTAAAATCCTTAATTCACCTACCTAGGAAGCAGCGTCTCATCAACCGAAAAAGACATCGACACACAGCTAATGAAGGCATGGACAGCTATCGATAGGCTTTCGATCATATGGAAATCAAACCTGACCGATAAAATGAAACGCAGTTTCTTCCAGGCTGCGGTCGTGTCGATACTGCTATATGGATGCACTACTTGGACGCTGACTAAACGGTTGGAGAAGAAGCTAAACGGCAATTATACAAGAATGTTAAGAGCAATATTGAACAAGTCCTGGCAGCAACACCCCACAAGGCGTCAACTATACGGTCACCGACCACCTATCACGAAAGCTATACAAGCTAGACGAACCAAACATGCCGGACACTGCTGGAGAAGCAAGTATGAGGTCGTAAGTGATGTACTCCTGTGGACCCCCACATATGGCCAATCAAAAGCAGGACGCCCAGCTCGAACATACATACAGCAGCTATGTGATGATACGGGATGTAACCCTGAAGACCTGCCAGAGGCGATGAATGATAGGGAGACGTGGAGAGAGAGGGTCAGGGATATCCGTGCTAGCCGCACGACATGATGATGATGATATTACCTCTGAAAGCAATTGGAATTTACACAAAAATATAAATATGTTTTTCCCCGAAAAGATTTCGACAAATATAACCCAACAAGCGTGGATGGTAAAAAAAAAGACCTGAGTGAAACATTCATCTTCTTTTAAATACAAGATGTGTTCAAAAACTATAGAGAATTGATATTGTTTCGTGTAAATGCTTCCCTCCCACGCCTGTTGGCAAGTTGGTGGTGGGTGCTATAGAATACACTGATTGCATCTCTGCTGAGCCCACCTACAATAGGCGTCCTAGATATGACTAAACTATTTGATAGTAAGACTCTAGTCCAGGAGCTTTGGAGAATGTGGAGTACCCTTTCAGTGTCATTACTCTCAGGTCCACTGACTCAGAGTGGTAGTACTTGTTAAGGTCATATTTCAAGGTCAAATAGAACTATTTAGTCATTTAACTGTGCGCAAACAAATAAGCAAATAGAATCATTAATGTTAGACAGCGATACTTGAACCCATTTAACTATGTACAAATAAAATTATTAGTGTTAAATAGCAATACTTGAAACCATTTTACTGTGTGCAAACAAATGATAAATGATTAACAGAATTATTGGTGTTAGATGGCAATACTTGAAATAACTTAACTGTGGGTAAATAGAATTATTAGTATTTGATAACAATACTTGAAACCATTTAACTATGTGCTGACAAATGAGCTCTTGCTCGTTTTAAAATGTTAGCAACAAACTATCAAGCTAAAAATTATATATCGAGCTGACAAAGAAAAGAAGCAAAAGGCACCCCGCAAAAACAATTACCGACGCCGACTACGCCGGTGACATAACGATACTGGCAAATACACCCAACTAAGCCGAAATACTACAGCATAGTTTGGAACGAGCCGCCGCAGGCATTGGCCTCCATGCCAATGCACACAAAACGGAATATATGTGCTATAATCAAACAGGTGACATCTCCACACAAGAGGGAACCTCTCTGAAACTGGTAGACAAATTCACCTACCTAGAAAGCAGCGTCTCATCAACCGAATAGTACATCGACACGCGGCTAACGAAGGCATGGACAGCTATCGATAGGCTATCGATTATATGGAAATCAGACCTGACCGATAAAATGAAACGCAGTTTCTTCCAAGCAGCAGTCGTATCGATACTGCTGTAGGGATGCACTACTTGAACGCTAACTAAACGGCTGGAGAAGAAGCTAGACGGCAATTACACAAGAATGCTGCGGGCAAGTCCTGGCGGCAACAACCCACAAGGCACCAACTATACGGCCACCTGTATCCCATCACGAAAACTATCCGAGTTAGACGAACCAGACATGCAGGACACTGCTGGAGAAGCAGGAACGAGCTCATAAGTGATGTACTCCTATGGACCCCCACATATGGCCCAGCAAAAGCTGGACGACCTGCTCGAACATACATACCACAGCTATGTGAGGATACGGGATGTAGCTCTGAAGACCGACCAGAAGCGATAAACGATAGGAAGAAGTGGCGAGAGAGGGTTAGGAATATCTCTGCTAGCGGTACGACATGATGATGACGATGATATATATATATATATATATATATATATATATATGTGTGTGTGTGTGTGTGTGTGTGGGTGTGAACAGTATTTGACATTGAATAAGCCGCAAAGGTTGATTTGCCATAAGCACAACGAAACTAATCTAGACAAACGTCTAGACGCCTGTCAATCATCACATTCTTTTTTATAGTTCGGTACAGCAGTACCAACGTCTTTATATAAATCTTGGATTTAAAATTTTAAAAATTTCCAAAATTCAAAGTCACTTTTATTCATCATTTATTTTATGTTGGATATTTTCGAGTCTGCAGTATAAAAAGATCTCTGCATTCTTGTAAAATATAAAACAAGAAATACTGTGTCGAAAGTGTCCCGCAGAAACAAGTTAGAACTTTTTCTTGATGTTAAAAATTCTTTTACTCAATATCTGTATTCTCTGTATCTGCATCAGGAAAAAATATATTAGATTTTCTTTTTCTTTTCTTTTTTTTTCTTCGAGCATTGCTGAGTACTTTTGATTATTGATAAAAAAAAAATCAGTTTCTAGAATTTCATCTGAAGAATCTTACTGAGGGGGAACGTAATGGTGATTGTCGAAGGAAATAGAACCGTCAATCAAAGTTCAAAACCTAGACGAGGCTGTTGGAATTTCTTTTTGAGTTAATGCCCATGTGAAATATATAGCTCGATCTTTTCTTTCCATACCTATGGGTAACTAGTAAGGCATACAGGTCTTTTTTTTAGCTTTGGTAAGACAACCAGTCTAGGAGAAGGAAAACTCTGAATTCAAACCAGCTTTACTCCGCTTAAAAATTGACCTCGAGTCACATCCTTCTTGTGGACGAGGGGTTGGGTACAAAAATACCCGGACAGTAAATAAAATTACAAAATCCTGGTTTTGGCTTTATTTGGTTTTATGGCAAATCAACCATTATCGGTTATTTAATGCCAAATCCTTTTTATACATATATATTATATATATAATTTCTAAGCACATTTTGTAGATAACATTTTTAAACGAGCCTGGGCTGATTTTTTCACGCAGTCAAATGGTTTCACTTATTTCAATCTAAAACAAATCATTCTATTCACTCTTAATCATTTGTTTGCAAACAGTTTAATGCTTCCAAGTATTGCTATGTATCACGAACAATTCAATTAAACATCAGTCATTTGTTTACACAGGGTTATATACCCGACGTTGGCATGATGGTTAGAGTGTACACCAATGGACCGGAAACCTGGGTTCAATCCCAAGTCAAGTCATACCAAAGACTCAAAAAATGGTACTTGATGCTACCTTGCTTAACACTCAACATTATAAGGTAAGGATCAGGGATAAAGTAAAGCGATCCAGGGAAAGGAGTAGCTCCCTCCCCTACACCTTGGTGTAGTAGCTATAGAAAAGGGAGCCTTCGAGTCATCCTCGACCACGGTCACCAACTTTACTAATTACTCTTATATGTAAAAACAGTTCTATTTCAAACAATTAAGTTTAGCATGTCAACAAAGTTTAATTGTTCCAAGTACTGCTATGATTGACTGGCAATTAAACATCAGTCATTTGTTTACATACAATTAAATATAACAATTCTATTTCAAACAATTCAGTTCAGCGAAAGTGCACAGTTTAAATTTCAAAACGGTTTTATTTGACCCATTGAGAGGACCCTATCAGGTTCTACGACTCCGGGTCTGAGTGGACCTGGGAGTAATGGCAATGAAGGAAAACTCCGGATTCCCTCAACATCAGATTATTTGATTCCCTCAACATCAGATATTGGTTGGGGGAGTCCTACTCTCGGCAGAAATGCAGTCGATGCATTCTGCTGTCCCATTCGAGGTCCACTTCACATCTTCGAAGTCGGCTTGAAAGTCAACATCAAGGTGTACCTGGATGTGCTGAAGAGTGTGGGAATCCCCTGGTGCAATCAGGTGGCCGGTGGCAGACCCTGGGTGTGGCAGCAGGACTCGGCGCCGGCCCACAAGTCCAAAGAGACCCAGGCTTGGCTTCAGAAAGAGTGCTACGACTTTGTACCCTTCTCTCACTGGCCCACCCCTCCCCCGACCTGAACCCGCTGGACTACTTCGTTTGGTCATACGTCGAGAACATCACTAACATGACCTCCCACAACACCAAAGCCAGCCTGATCGCCGCCATCCGCCGAGTATTCACCGTGCTCCCGCCGGGGCCTGTGAAAAAGGCATGCTCCCAGTTCCGGATCCGTATCGAGGCGGTGATTGAAGCTGAAGGCGGTTACATTGAATAGATGTCAGCTCTACTACATAATCAAGTTATCTGCATTGATTTTTTCAATAAAAGTTTTAAAATAAAGCTGTAGTGGGTTTTTTTTAGGACGACAATTTTATCGTTCCACCCTGTATTCACCACAAACTCAAAGACACCCAACAATACATCCATTTCAAGAGTCATCACCTCCCCCAACTGAAAAAAAATCCTTTTCTTACCCACGAGCACGTAGGAAATGCACCATAGTTACTAACTTGCCAAGAAGAATTTAGCGTAACCTTCCACCAGAGGGAATATCCCGCAACGCTAATAAATAAGGGATTCAAATTAACAGAAAAAAATACCAATTATAGAACTGCAAAATCCTATTAAAAGCAAAAAAGAAATATAGCAACGATCAACCTGTAGCATATGTCTCAACATACAACAAAAACAAACAAGCGTTATTCACAGAAATATCAAAAAATCTAAATCAAATTAAAAACAATGTTGCCCAGTTGGCTGGGGCTGTAGAATACACCGGCTGCTTCTCTGCAGAGGAGTAAGACGAGTGTCCTGATTATGACACTAAACAATCCGATGGTAAGGTTCCAGTAAGGATGGAGCTTTGGAGAATACGGGGTAACCCTTTATTGCCATCACTCCTAGGTCAACTCTGGCCTGGAGTGGTAGAGCTTGATAAGGGTCCTATCTATGGATTAAAAAGAACTAAACCATGCTTCCTTCACTATACTGATTTTTGCATTTAAACTGCGTATTTATGCTAAACTGAATTGTTTAAAAAACTGCTTTGACATTTAAACTGCGTACTTATGCTAAACTGAATTGCTCGAAATATAACTGTTTTGACCTCTAAACTGTTTACTTATGCTAAACTGAATTAGCTGAAAAAAAACCGTTTGGACATTTAACTCAGTGTAATTCCCAGTCGGGTTGGGCTGTAGAATACACCGACTGCACCTCTGTAGAGGGGTAAGACCCCACCCCCGTGAGTATCCTGGATATGACACTAAACAATCTGATGGTGAGGTTCCAGTGATGCTGGGGCTTTGGGGAATACGGAGTACCCCTTCATTGCCAATGCTCCCAGGTCCACTCTGGCCAGGCGTGGTAGCACCTGATAGCGCACTATCAATGGGTTAAATAGAACTAACGGCATACTTATGCTAAACAGTACTTAAATTTAAATGGCATGCTTATACTACACTGAATTGTTTGAAATAGAACTATTTTGACATTGAAACTGTACTTACAGTAAACTGAATTGTTTAAGATAGAAATGTTTTGACATTTAACTGTGTGGAAACAAAATCAATACTTATACTAAACTGAATTAGCCGAATTAGAACTGTTTGAATTAACTGAATAGCTTGAAATAGAAATGTTTTTGACAATTAATCTGTGAACTCATGCAAAACTGAATTTTTTAAAATAGAAGTGACTATTTGCATAAAAATTGATTTGGTGTTAAATAACCTACAAAGGTTGATATGCCATGAAAACCAACCAACCAACTTTAAAAAAATGATAGAATTAAAAACGTACCCTTTGCGTCGTGGACGGATAGTGACTACCCGACTGGACTCTCAGCTTCCTATTTACTAGCTCTTGTTTAACCAGGTTCACTTGTATCTGTTACTTGAATATATATGTTTTTCTATCAACCCTTTTTGTTTTCCCCGTGTCTTTCTTTTGTCAGCCTTACAAAAATATTTATATCAGCAGTGCGTTTATGATATAACGGTTATGGTCGTATAAAATAATTAAATTCCTGTATTTAATTCAACATCTTTATTTCACGAGCATATATATATATATATATATATATATATATATATATATATATATATATATATAGTAAAGCTTACTATGAATCAGATATGTGGTCATAAGGGTCCCTGTTGTGTATTGAACGGCATTACGCGATGTTTTCAATTTAAAATTACATTTATATTCGTTTCTTTTTGATTTTTAAAAGATTTTGCCGATGGTTTAGGTCGTTGTTTATCGGCCATTTCATAAATTCTTGCTTTATAATTATTAAACTTCAATAGAAATGTATGTAATCTGATTTTTTTTGCGGTGGGGGGGGCTTTCATCGCTAAACGTCTTTATGCTTTTTTTCCCTAACATACATTTCCACTAAAGGCGAATATAATCTTCTGGTAATTAGCTCATTGAAAAAAAATAACAGTCTAGTACCAATTATAGATAAACGATTAAGTCGTATTTGGCGGACATTATCTATATATATATATATATATATATATATATATATATATATATATATATATATATATATATTGATTAGAACTTTAGCTGTCTGAGATACTTATGTAGAATGCCAGTCCCAATAGATATCTTAGTTTCCATAAACCCTATCATCAGGTGAGACTAGAACGTAGGCAAATTAAATGTCAATGAATAAACACACGCACACATACATACATACATACATACATACATATTATTATTAGAGTTTTTCACGTCAGCGTTAGCTGATGGTCTTTCTGAGCGACAGTAGTAATTTACGAAGGTCTTTACTTCGATTTAGCACAAGGCCAAATGAATGGGGCACCCAATGAGACTCGAACTCACTCATGTAGGTTTGCTAGTCTAACTTGCTAACCATTACACCACCAGAGGTGCCCCTTTCTGAGTGATAGTAAGTTTCCTCAAGTCTCCAGGACTCTTCTCAGTATTCTGGCCGTTTTCAATAATACTGTCGTTTGGATGGTCTCCACTCGCCCTCCAACTTCCAAATCCTCCAGTCCCTTTAGTAAACCTTTAGTTACTTTTCCAAACGCACCAATTACAATTGGTATAATTGTCCCCTGCATGTTCCATAGTTTTTTCAGTTCCCTAGCAAGGTCGAGGTACTTATCCTTCTTTTCACATTCTTTCAGTTTTATTCTGTAGTCAACCGGGACAGCAAAGTCGATAATTTTGCAAGTTCTGTTCTTTTTTGTTGATTATTATTAGGTCTGGTCTTTCTGGTCGAGATTAGGTGATCCGTGTGTATGTCAAAGTCCCATAGGAGTTTATGTGTTTTATTTTCTAGGACAGGTGCTGGGTTGTGCATATACCATTTGTTGGTATGGTCAAATTTCAATTTCCTGCACATCTCCCAGTAGAACACCTCGCCGACCCAGTCGTGTCTAATCTTAAATTCCTTCTGCGCTAATTTGCTGCATTCACTTATTATGTGATTGATGAGTTCATCTCTGTCACTGCAGAGCCTATATTTGCTATTTTGCTGCGTCTTATCTATTCTGGCTTTGATATGATTGGTTCTTATGGCGCTGTTTTGTGCTGCTATTAGGAGAGGTTCTGTTTCTCTCTTAAAGTTTCCTTTTCTAAGCCATATCCAGGATTATTATTATAATTATAATTATTATTATTATTATTATTATTATTATTATAATCAATTATAGATTATATTTACATTCGATACTTTCCTTACGATTTCTATACATATTTCCTAAAATAAATTTTCGATTGCAAAGACGTAATTTTTTTTAGATATTCTTTCAGTTATTTTATAGATAAAAATCCTTTAAACTACAAACATAGATGTTATTTTTAAGAACTGAAATAATTCAGAGAAATAGGTGAGGTAATTTAAAAGTTTAACCGTTCAATAGGGCTACCTTTAAAGGATTTCAAACAGTCCCGATATATATATATAATTTTAAATTTATAATTTTAGGTTTGGTTTGGTTTCTTTGTTTAATGGCATATCAAACTTTGTAGGTTATTTAATGCCAAAGCCATTCTCCGAGAAGAACAGTGGTACTATTTAACCCATAGCTGGGAGGATAAGGGGGTTCATACCTTTCCCAAGGGTATTTGCCCAAATGTGAACGTAATAGCGCGACTGGAGTACGAACTCGCTTACTACGATTCCGCAGTCCATCGCTTTAACCGTTACACCCCCCTTATAATTTTAGATTAAAATTTATAAATTTAAAAAAAATGGCAATATATATATATATATATTGGCAGCATTTCTTCACTGATACATATTTGATTGAACATAATAGACCTATTTTGTCCACATATTTTTTTGTTAATCCTTTCGAATTGCCGTATTGATCTTATGATATTCGTCGGGAATTGGTTGATAAACCTTCCATAATTAGTTATTTTCCTAGTACTTTCTGCCCAACTTTGAGCCATCATCGGGGGAGGAGGATGTATTACAAAAGGGATGTAACTTCTGTATGTACATCACTACTTTGTAAGAAGAAGAGCGTTTGTACTGTTGTATTGTGTAGCGTTTACCTTTTGAATTTATTTCTATAAATAGCGTCAGTAGCTAAAGACATTTAAATATATTAGGAATGGTTTTTAAATTAATTCTATTGAGTTTGATTTGTATGTTCCTAATCGGTAGTGCCTCGAGAATCTGTAGTTTTTGCTTGTTATTTTGATGTTCTAATATTGTTGTGTTTTTGGTAAGAATTCTCCGTAATTCTGTTGTTGGGCATGGATGTTTTTTTAAATGCTGTGTAATGGGACTTGTATTAAAAAGGTGTATTGTAAGTCTTCTCGATAGGATAGTTGAGGTTAAACCAACATATATATTATTTTTTTCAGAGATACAATCTCCTAAAGGATATTCAAATTGATATATAACGTTGTTTTTTTTTTTTGCAAAATTCCAATAGAGGGAGAGGAATTGTTTTTAATGACTAAGTTGGAGGTCTTAAATTTATTATAATATATACTAAGTTTTATTTTATTTTATTATTATGTAACACGCAAAAATTGAAATGAATCCAACTGTATGTAATTATAAAAACAAAGGTATTTAGAGTATGACTTATTTATATTTGAATATTCTGCCTACGTTAAACCTTTCGGTTTTTATATTAAACCATTATCAGGGCAATATCCATATGTGATGTTGTATCTTCAGAATTATATTCAATTTAAAAATGAAACAAAGAAATGAGAAAAAGATGTTTCGGAGTGAACTATCGGGTAAAATAAGTCACGCTTTTAGAATAAATTTTGGACGTCATTAAAGTCACATAAATTTGAAACAGAACGATACTAACGTTAATAGAATGATAATGTTATATTCTGAGTTGTTGATATCTATAACATGAATGTTGTGGGCGAAAAATGCGTATGGTTGCAAAACAAAGAACGTATAGGTACTCACAATAACACAGTAATGATGTTATAGAAATTTTTTATAAATAGATTAAGTACAGAGAGTAGAATGGAGAAATATGTTCACAGTTAAAGAATGAATTCAGTGGTAGTAGTTAGAAAGTTCATGTACTGCCCTTGTCTCGTGGTGAAGGGATGGTTTTTTCGGAATTAAGGCAGCGTTCGTAGCGGCGGCGATCGTTTGATGTATCGGATGACAGGCGCCGGACGGTGGCGAAGAATCTTTAACACGAGTCGTGTGAAAGAACAAGTCTGGTGATAATTATTTGGTCCGTCTATTTATATATTTTCTGTAGGCTCAGAAACGGCAATTTTTGTGCCCCGCGGGAAGCGTTCCGATTGGATATTTATTAATGTATTTTTTTTTTTTTTTGTTAATTTATCGCAAACGGAAGTTCTGCGCGGAGCCGATGCGTGAGCGACTAACTTTTCATTTTGAGTTGAGAACTTGAAGTGGTAACTTCCGTTTTTTTTTTCTTTTCTTCTTTTCTTTCTTTTTGTTTTTTCAAATCAAGGCAAGATCTCGTCTTGTAACAATCAGACCTTTTTTATTTTATCGTTTCATTTTTAAAATTGAATTAAAAAATGCATCACAAATTAACATAGCTCTTATGATGGTTTGATATAATAGCCGAACCGTTTAACTATGGCACATTATTCAACTATAGATAAACTTATCGTCTAAACCCTTGTTCTCTTATTTCTCTGTTCGCACACACACAAATTCATATATATATATATATATATATGTGTGTGTGTGTGTGTGTGTGTGTGTGTGTGTGTGTGTGTGTGGAGAAGGAAAACTCTGAATTCAAACCCTTTAAACTCTACTTAAAAATAGACCTAGTGTTGCATCCCCCTCGTGCAGGGGGCTTGGGATAGATAGATAGATAGATAGATAGATCAACACCTTCGCACCAACTGGATGCAACACAAGCGGAGTTTAACAGGTTTTAATATAAAGTTTTCCTTCTACTAAACCGGTTGCACCATCAAGTGTAAAGAGCCAAGTCTGTCCAAATATTTACACAAAGCTGGAAGGGGAATAATTGAATTCAAAGCTTTCCTAAGCACAAAGTAAAATGTAAACAGCTTCGTCCAGGATTGGAACTTGGGTCGCCGTGTTCACTTCTTACGACAGTAAACATTATACTACGAACACCATTTTATATATATATATATATATATATATATCAACTCTTTCTTGATATACAGATTTTCCCTAGGTTTTTGTATTTTATACTTTTAAATATACATCGTTGATTTAACATCACCAATATCATCCCTCACAGTCTTGATGATGGTTCATTAAAACCTAAATGCTAAGGGGTCTACTTTGCTTCTCTATAAATCTCTCCTTCTTCTCGGATTACCTTGTTATCAATTTTCTCTATATATTGTCGAATTATACTCAATTGTACATATATATATATATATATCACTTCATCATCATCATCATCATCTTGTCATGTATATATAAATATATTACAATACTGATATTTGTACAACAGCAAGTCATTATTTAACAGTGATATTATATATATATATATATATATATATATATATATATATATATATATATATATATATATATATAAATTAATATGTATATTACACAACTAATACTTGTACAATTGCAACAATCGTGATTTTATCAGTGACAGAAATTACTGAAAAAAATACAGACATGAAAACGATGATAAAAATACACAAATATGAATGGATAAAACGCTGGCACTGAATGGATTTAACATGAAACTTAACGGCCCGTTGAAATAGACTTGGCAGAGTTGGGGAGATACTTTATCACCTAAATAAACAAATAAGCAAGCCGGACAGTTACGACAAATTTGAAACATACCCCTCCAAGGATAATCCCATATCTCTAAAATGAAAAACCCGTCAACCAGTTATCTTGACAAAATATAAATAAAGATCAATTGAAGATAATCAGATACAGGAAAATAATTTTCATTAAACAAATAGATATGCTAGACTACCAGTGTCTTTTTTTTTCGTCATTAATCTTATAGCATATCAAAACATACTAAAAAATATCGTTTGTTTTTCTAAAAAAAAATTTGTCTGGACGATGACCTAGGTCAAAACTAGTTGAGAATTACCGAAATATAAAATAGATATTCCAATTTGAATAATTTGTTCTGATAGATAGATTGATAGATATATGTGCGTATGTGTGTGTGTGCGTGTGTGTGTGAAAACGACGTATTCAGAAGATATGTTTATTTATACTTGAATATTCTGCTAAGGATCAACGTTTCGGGTTTTTTTTATAGTAAACCTTTATCAGGGAAATTTTAATACGATGTTGCTTTTTCTGAATTACATTCAAATTTGAAAATGAAACGAAATAATAATGGTTTGATATTTATATATATTAAAAAATAAAACGATACGATTAATGTTGGCAGAATATTTAACCAAAATAAAATGGGATTTCTTCGAACTAGTGGCTGTGTCAGTACGATTGTATGAATGCACCCCATTGACGCCGACAAAATGCATAGATAAAAAAAGCTAGATGGGAACTACAGAAGAATGCTATGAAGTATATTGAACAAATCCTTGAAGCAATACCCCACGAAACAACAGCTGTATGGCCACTTACTACCCATCTCACAAAGCATACAATAAGACGAACAAGACATGTGCGACGCTGCGGGAGAAGTAAGGACGAACTCATAAGTGACGTTTTTCAATGGAGACCTATACATGAACGTTCCAGTGTGGACTGATAATCAAGAACTCTATTTTATGGCCTTTTTGGTTGGTTTGGAGTGTTAAAACATACAATGAGAAAAACTTCATTTAAAACAAGACAAACAAGGAACATCTAAAATATAAACAATTTTTATAAAACAACAAAGCATCAACTTGAATTTGAATGTTCAGAAGTTCCCTTTTACAAGTAGTAAATTTTCAAAGTGGTGGAAGGTCAGATATTAGGAAAAAGGGGGAAAGGAGGAAAATGTTTTTAAAGTGTACTTATTCCTTTTTTCTTTTCTTTTCTTTTCTTTCTTTTATGGTCAGGTAGTGGAACTAGCAGAAAAGTAGTTTCAGCTCTTAACTCGAGGGCGGATGTTACTTCTCGCTTGATCACTGTATCTATATCCTTCCTTGGGTCTCTTTTGTCCTCACTGACCCAGTCACAGAAATCCTTAGTATTTATCTCTCCCCCACCGGCTCCAAACTCGTCATTCCACAATCCTTCTCATTTTGGCGCGACCGCTTCCCATTGGTTACTTTAATTTTTATTATTTTTCTTTTTTTCTGATTTCTAACCGGATGGGTGCGTGGAGCCAATGTTTAGCGACGCGTTTATACATTTTGTACGTGGCAGCCGACGAGTCAACATCCGGTTGGGAGTTTTATTGTTAATTCCTAAATCCCCACAATTTATTTTAGCTCTGTGCGGACATAGGATGTGGTTTGGAGAACCTGCCAAAAGCGTGGGCTATAAGGATCAGATAGAGAGAGCCGGGGAGGAAGTCATGCTGCCGACTCGACTTCATGATAGAGAACCTTCTTTTTTTTCATATTTTTATATTTACATGCCGTCGAATTCATTTCCATTTTATCATATATATATATATATATATCAAGCTTACAAACAGACCAAATTTATTCATGTTAAAAGATGAAATTGATCAACTAACCGGTTTCGGTCCAACCAGTTCACTGTTAAACTAGGACAGCAATTAAGAAAAATTAGGGAAATAGACTCTGTAATGTAGGGGGAAAAAATATGACGGCGGCGGCGGGGGGGGAAATGTTAAATTGTAATTACATTAAGACACAATAAACAGTCCCTCTACTTACAGAGGGACGGTTTAGGGGTCAAATTGTATATAGTTTCTAACACTTTAAGGTAGTAGTCTGAGTGGGACCTGCTTAAAATAGTAAACAGATTCGCACAGTAAGCAGTATATGTCTACTAAGAAACGGCTTGGAAACTACTTTGCTGACCATATCAACAACACATGTGGGTCTGCTATAGCGGAACACCTTATGAATAACCGTGAATGTGCCTCAACTTATCTTTTAACATGAAAAAATTTGGTCTGTAGGTAAGCTTGATAAAATTTTGTACCCCCAATGATATATATATATATATATATATACATTCATTAGGAAAAACAAAACCGGTCAAATTGGGATTATAAATTTATTTCCATCCTGTTATGTGTTTTTGATATAAACCAAAAACACGAAGAAAATTTAATTGTTTTTCCTAATAAATTTATTGCTCTGTAATATCAGTTACATTGAGCTCTTTACCAGGAAAATTTAAATGTTCACTTTTGAATAGTTTTCTTGTCTTGATGGAATTACTCCCAACTCTGGTTTAACTGGACTGAATAACACACACACACACACACACACACACACACACACACATATGTATATATATGTATATAGCATATCATTTAAGTCTTTGAGTAGACTTGAAAAGGATAATCCAAGCAGACTGCTCAATGCGGGGCTAATTAATGTATATAAACATATATGAAAAACACACGCAGAGCAAAATATATAATTAAGAACAAGAAAATTAATAGATATACCACATTATAGATTTATTTCACCAGCTCAATGACTGGATTTTTCACTGTTAACAGTTAAAAAGAAACAAATTTCTGTTCACACTCCATCTGAAGCGCCAGTTGATAAGCTGGTGAAATAAATTCATAATTGAGTCTATCTATTCATTTTCTTGTTTTTAATTATATCTATATTCGAAAAATTTAGATATTTATCCTGTTGAATCTAAGAAAATCTTACATTTTAAATATTAAGTCACCTGAGGAGTGATAATGTGAAACTCGGAGTTGTGAGTTTTTTTTTATCTATTTTTTATTACCCTTATTTATTCTTGAACTCGATATATATGTGTGTGCGTGTGTGTGCAGAGAGTGTGTGTGTGTGCAGAGAGAGAGAGAGAGGGGGGAGGGAGAGGTTAGAAGAGAAGCGATGAAATGACATATTCTAATTATGATTTTCAAAGCTTAAAAGAATTTCCAAAGATGTATCGATTTTTTATTTGCTAAAAGTATGTGATTTCTATCAGAACGATTTGTCCTCATTTTTAACACAAAAAAATCAATTACAAATAATCAATAAATAATGGTTTACTAAAAGCATTTATCGTTAATTGCAGCAGATTTCAAAATTCAAAATAAAAAAAAAGTCTATAAATTACCATAAATTGCATTATAACTATTCATTTGAGCCAAAATTACCAAAATTCAATTTGCAAGGGAAAGTCCCCTTGACGTTGTAGCTGATATACTACACTGCAACAACGTAGATAACGAATTCGAATTCCAGTCGTGCTATTACGTTCACTTTCGGACTAATACCCCTGAGAAAGGCATGAAACACATCATCCCTGCCTAGCTGTGAGTTAAATAGTATCACTACTGTATTTTTTTCCAAGGATAGCTTTGGCATTTAATAACCTACGAAACCAGATTTACAATAAGAAATAATGGTCTCTTGTCCAGCAGTATCCACCCATCATATCTGTGTTGAAGCACCTTTGGTATCTAGTTTCCATCCCCGACATGTCTTGGTAGAATTTTTCTCAGTGTTTATCTTATCAACCAGGTTAGTCGGTGGTAATGTAGAATGCACCAGTTGTATCTCTGCAGAGGGGAATGACCATCCACCCAACGAATGTCCTTGATAAGACACAAAACAATCTGATGATAAGACTCCAGTCTTGAAGCTTCGGGAAATGTGGAGGACTTCTTCATTGGCATCGCTGCAAAGTCCACTCTTACCCGGAGTGGTAGCACCTGATAGGGTCCTATCTATGGGTTACATAGAACAGTTTGACCATTAAACTGTGAGAAAGCAAATGACTTATGTTAGATTGAATTGTTAGAAGTAGAAGTGTTAGACCATTTAACTGGGTGTAAACGATTAATGGTTAATTGAATTGTTTATAATACATAGCAATAGTAGTAAAGTTGGCGACCCTAGTCGTGGGTGATCCTGAAGGCTCCCTTTTTTATAGCTACAACACCGAGGTGTACAGGAGGGCGCTACTCCTTTCCCTAGATTGCTCCACTTTACCCTTGATCCCTACCTTATAATGCTATGTTAATTTGTGAGCATTTTTTTAGTCTTTGGTATGACTCGACCTGGGATTGAAACGCAGTCTCCCGGACCATTGGCAAACACACTACTCACGAGGCCAATGGCTTGGCTGAGAATCATTTAACTGAATACAAATGAATGAATCGTGTTCAATGGAATGATTCGTGTTAAATAGCAATACTTGTAACCATTTTGTGCGAATAAATAATTAATATAAAACAGAATTAGTCAGGTTAGATAGAAATAATTGAAACCATTTAGTTGTGTAGAAACAGTAGCAATACGCATGTGCAAACAAATTTGTTTTATTCACTTAAAAATAAAATTACAAACAAAACAAATGTGTGCAAACAAATGACTGGTGTTAAACTAAATTGATACTACGAGGTGCCTTCAATAAGTTTCCAAACTGTTTTTGTACAGGCATTTAAAATTGTTGTAGACTCTTGAAAATTTAGTATCTTATTGCTATACATCTTATGAGATAACTGACCAATTTTTATGATTTCAGCTTCAAAAGAACAGCTACAGCAGGAATTGGAATACATCCTACTAAAACCTGATTTTCACAGCTGGTGAATTTCAAAAATGCAATGTGGACATTAGAAGAACGATATGCAATAAAATTCTGTTTTAAACTTGGAAAAAATGACATGCTATGAAAACTGGATCTATTGCTATGACCCAGAGATCAAGTGACAGGGTTCCCAGTGGAAGCATGCTGGCTCTCCCAGACCCAAGAAAGCCAGACAGAGCAAATCCACCCAGAAACTTTTGATGATCCCTTTTTTTGACAGCACTTGTATGATCTACATGCACTGGGTTCCCATTGGACAGACAGTCAACAAGGAATACTATGTCAAGGTTTTAAGGGAGTTTGGCAAGAGATTCCTAGGGAAGAGGCCAGTACTCTTCAAATCGGGTCAGTGGCATTTCTACCAGGACAATGCACCAGTCCACAACTCCATCCTTGTCACTGACTATTTGACCAAGATGGGCATCAAGACAGTTCCTCACCCTCCCTAGAGTCCAGACCTTGCTCCCTGTGACTTTTGGTTATTCCCTAAGCTCAGAGGCTGTCGTTATGAGACAATTGAGGAGATGAAAGAGGCTGTGACGAAGGTCACTGACACGCTCACACAAGAGGACTTCGATGGAACCTTTCAGAAGTTGTTTGAATAGTACAACAAGTACATTGTAGCCGGAGGAGATTACTTGGAAGGGGCTAGAGTTTCATGTGTGAACTATCCATAAAAGTGTCCGTACGAAAAAAAGCCTGGAAACTTATTTAATGATCCTCGTATTACATAGCAACACTTGAAACCATTTAACTGTGTTGATAAATAAACTCAGGAACGCCTAAAAATGCTATCTACAAAATAGGTTTACAAAACAGATATATATCTAATATATATATATATAAATATGTATGAAGAGGATTCGGCATTAAATAACCTACAAGGGTTGATATGCCTTAAAAACTACCTTATCTAGATGAAGTTCAATGAATGCAAGATGAGAATGCAATACTCTTCCATTCTTTGCCGCTATGTCTATTAAATCAGAATCGTTTTTCAGCTCAGTGTGACCCAAGAAAGATGAGTACAATTATTATGAATGAATTAACTCTATTTCCTCAGCTCTTGGGAATTCACTTGATCTCTGAATTTTTTGTCAACCGTTAATTCTCTGATCTCGGGTTCAATGAAAATGTTTGTTTTCTAAGGTAGGGTATTCCTTTTCTAAGTGCCAATTTCTATTTGTAGATGGTAAAATCTTCAACGATCGCATATCATTACTTTGTAAAGTTTCTTTTATTGTAATAAAGGGTAGAGTGTAGACAGTTTACGGGTCTTCTAGTAGAATATGTTAGGGATTTTAAATAAATCCCTGATGTGCTAGAACAATTCTATGTTCAGATTCAGAATAAACTCATTCAATTTACCGTATCTGATAGCATATAATAGGTTTGTTTTGTTTTGGTTGGCTTTTATGGTATATCAACCATTGTAGGTTATTTAATGCCAAATCCACTTTTAAACATATAATCATTTCTATTTCAAATAATTAGTCCCGCATAAGAACAGTTTTTTTACACACAGTTAAATGTCAAAACAGTTTTATTTCAAATAATTCAGTTTAGCTTAAATATACAGTTAAATTTTATTTGCTTGTTTGTTTGGGTTTTATGGAATATCAATATTTAATGCCAAACATATCTTTATACAAATAAACTGTTCTATTTCAAACTATTCAGTTTAGCAGTTCACAGTTTAAAAGTCAAAACATTTCTATTTCAAGCTATTCATCTTATTCAAACGGTTCTAATTCAAACAATTTAGTTCAGAATAAGTTTAGTTTTTGTTTACACACAGTTAAATGTCAAAACAATTCTATTTCAAATAATTCAGTTTACTGTAGTACAGTTTCAATGTTAAAATCAGTTCTATTTCAAACAATTCATTTAAGCATGTCTATGCATAAGTTTAGTTTTTGTTTACACACAGTTAAATGTCAAAACAATTCTATTTCAAACAATTCAGTTTATTGTAGTACAGTTTCAATGTAAAAATCAGTTCTATTTCAAACAATTCAGTTAAACATGACTACGCAGTTTACATGTCAAAACAGTTCTATTTCAAACAATTCAATGTAGCATAAGTACGCAGTTTAGTTCTACTTGACCCTTAGATAGGACCCTATCAGGTGCTACCACTCCGAGGCAGTGTGAGTCCGGGAGCGATGGCGATAAAGGGGTACTCCACATTCCCCAGAGCTCCAGTATTACTATAACCTCACCATCGGATTGTTTAGTGTCATAATCATGACACTAGTTGGGGAAGTCTTACCCCTCTAAAAAGATGCAATCGGTGTATTCTGCAGCCCTAGCCGACTGGTCAAGATGGCATATAAGACACGCGTGTCTATGAGACTCACCCCTATTTTAGCTGGGCAAATCAAGAAAAAAAAAAACAAGTACTAATATAAAATGTGATGAAATGAATATAATGAATATTGTCAGTAATAAAACTTTTACTCGGCATAATAGCCTTTTAAATAATGACAATAGGTATATGAAAGTTACTCTAAAGTCTAAGCTTATAGGAGTTGCTAGGTAGCTAATTTCGGCTGACTATTGCGAATTTTAAATCTACATATAGCATATAGGATGCAGGTAATTTTAAAAGATATTTGTAGAAAAAAATGTGCGCCTTATATGCCGTCAAATACGGCAATCTAATTATACATGTTTTTACCTTGCCCAGTCAGCTGAGGCTGTAGAATACACCGAGTGCACCTCTGCAGAGGGGTATGACCCCCTCCAATGAGTGTCCTGATATGACACTAAACAATCTGATGGTGAAGTTCCAGTAATGCTGGGACTTTAGGAAATGCGAGCACCCCTTCATTGACATTGCTCCCAGGTCCACTCTGGCCCGGAGTGGTATCACCTGATAGGGCCCTATCGATGAGTTAAATAGAACTAACGGCATACTTAAGCTAAACTGAATTGTTTGACTAAACTGAATAGCTTGATACAGAAATGTTTTTCACAATTAAACCGTACTTACATTTAAACTGCATGCTTATGCTGAATTGAGTTGTTTGAAATTGAACTGTTTTTGACATTGAAACTGTACTTACACTAAACTGAATTGTTATATATAAAACTGTTTTGATATTTAACTGTGTAGATAAAATCTGTACTTACGCTAAACTGAATTTGCCGAATTAGAGCTGTTTGAATCAAATGAATAGTTTGAAATAGAAATTTCTTTTTACAATTGAAATGTGTACCCATGCTAAACTGAATTGTTTCAAATAGAACTGATTATTTACGTAAAAATTGATTTGGCGTTAAATAACCTACAAAGGTTGATATGCCATAAAAACCCAACCAACCAACGTTTTTACCGCAGTAACAATAACATTTATGTATAAAGCAGTTGGAATATTATACACACACACACACACACACACACACACACACACACACACACACACACACACACACACACACATATATATATATATATATATATATATATTATATATATATATATGATTGAACATAATAGACATTTTTCTCTATATGTTTTTCGTTAATTCTTTCGAATTGCCGTATTGAAAGGATTAACAAAAAATATGTAGATAAAAAATGACTATCATTTTCAATCAAATATGCATCGCTTAAGAAATGCTGCCAATATATATATATATATATATATATATATATCAGGGGCGGAGATAGGACTAGTGCTACTCGTGCCCGGCACGACCAATAACTCGGTCAATGTTATTCAAAATGGATTAAAAATCATCCATTAATTTCAAGCAAACATACTTAGTCTGATCTCAATTAAATTGCGTACCTATTCAAGTTTCGATGACTAAGTTGCCAAAAGTTCATAAATATATCTGGGAATAATACAACGATGCTGTTTTGAACGGATGGTCTTTGTCCGGCCACCGTCAGATCCATTGAACATCCCATAAAATCGGCTATAATGTTGAACACGCGTAATCCGTGCCAAGCAGTAATGTTGGAGAAATCTCGCTTTTGGCTGTAGCCAATGGCAAAAGCAAATCAGAATACCATGCTCAAAAAAATTAGCACAATGTGACTGCTGACGCCTGTCTTATGAAGAGGGAAAGGGACCGAGAGAGAGATAGAGAGAGAGGGGGGGATAGCAGATTATAGCCGTCGCCGACGTCATCATCATCGCTATGGTAAATGTTGGTTAAACGGCGTGTTTTAATTCGTTTTTTCACTAACAGATCTCTATTTCTTTATGAATGTTGCATATATTACATTCTGTAACTAAAAATTGTTTATTTGTATACATTTTCAACAAATAATCTTTATTTTAAGCGAAATTGAAACTACTAGCTGTGTCGGTGTTTATTGTCATCAATTTCTTTATTCTAATAAACATATTTTTCTCGTCATAGTAATGAACATCTTCTCATTTTTTCTATACTTTTAAAAGGAAAAAAAAAATTATCTTATCTACTGTATTAACAAGACTACAAATTATATAGTATCTTGATTGTTTACAAAAAAAAAAACACCATGCAAGGTAGGTTTGTCAATCTGTGCTATACAATGGAGAATCACGCAATAGCAACTATGATGACTTACTTTGGGTCCACAGACCACGGGTTGGGAACTGAAGTTGACAGAGGGCGGGGTGGGGGGCACGAGTAGCAAAAATAGGCTAAAGTCGCCACTGATATATATATATATATATATATATATCACAATAGTCATCCACAGACAGATCTGTTTCGTTCTATCAGAACTCATCAGTGTGGCTAGACAGTATCTTCACGTAGCTGGGATCGAAACCCAGTTGACTTATATATATATATATATATATATATATATGTATGTACATTCAAAATATATATATATATATATATATATATATATATATATATATATTCAAAATCGGCCAACTGTTTTGTACAGATAGATAGATAGATAGGAACAAATTGAGATAGATAGATAGATAGATAGATAGATAGATAGATAGACAGAAACAAATTGAGAGATAGATAGATAGATAGATAGATAGATAGTGTATACAACATGTAGTCTATTTATTTTATAAAAAGGTTTACCTATTAAGAATATATATATATATATATATATATATATATATATATATAAATAATATTGATGAGACACTGCTTCCTAATTCACCTACCTAGAAAGCAGTGTCTCATCAATCGAGACAGACATCAACACGCTACTGGCAAAAGCATGGACAGCTATCGATAGCCAAGCGGTCATAGTGAAGTCAGACCTGACCGATAGAATAAAAAGCAATTTCTTCCAAACAGCGGTCGTGTCGATACTGCTGTCTGAATGCACTGCTATCTAAACGGATGGAGAAATGGCTTGACGGCAATTACACAAGAATGGTGCGAGCAATATTAAACAAGTCATGGAGTTAGCACTCCGCAAAGCAGCAGCTATATGGTCACTTACAACCCATCACGAAAACTGTCCAAGTTAGACGAACCAGACATATGGGACACTGCTGGAGAAGTAAGGACGAACTCATAAGTGATGTACTCCTGTGGACCCCTTCACATGGACGAGAAAAGTCAGGACGACCAGCTAGAACCTACATACAGCAATTCTGTGCCGATACGGGATGTTCCTGAAGACCTGCCGGAAACATTGGATGTTAGAGAAGGGTGGCGAGAAAGGGTCAGGGATATGCGTGCTGATGGCGCGACGTGATGATGATGATGAAGTAATTTGGCCGACTGCAATCGAGGGCGACCCGAAGGCTTCCTTTTCATAGGCAAATACACCGAAGTGTAGGGGTGGGTGCTACTCCTTTTCCTAGATTGATCCCATTACCCTTAATCCGTATTAAATAGGGAGGGATCAACTACCTTTTTTGTGTCTTTGATATGACTCAACCTGAGATTAAATACTGGTCTCCCGAAGACGCTAACTATTGTACCAATGATATATATATTCAAAACAGTTGGCCTATTATATATATATATATATATATATAAGACAATCAGCATATTTTATATATAGAAGATTTAGCATATCTTATATAGAAAATCTAAACTTACTCACTTTTACCTCGGTAATAGAAAATTTGGTAGATTGGTTGTTCGGGTTTTATGGCATATCAATCTTTGTAGGTTATTTATCGCCAAATTCATTCTTATGAAAATAGTTCTATTTCAAACAATTCATTGTAGGATAGGTACGCAGTTTAATTTAATTCAAGCTATTCAGTTTATTCAAACGGTTCTAATTCAGCTAATTCAGTTTAGTATAAGTAGAGATTTTGTTTACACACAGTTAAATGTCAAAACAGTTCTATATTAAACAAATCAGTTTAGTGTAAGTACAGTTATAATGTCAAAAAATAGTTCCATTTCAAATAATTCAGTTTGGCATAAGCACACAGTTTAAATGTAAGTACGGTTTAATTGTCAACAACATTTCTATTTCATGCTATTCAATTTAGTCAAACAATTCAGTTTAGCATAAGTATGCTGTTAGTTCTATTCAACCCATAGATAGGGCCTTATCAGGTGCTACCACTCCAGGCCATAGTGGACCTGGAGCGATGGCAATAAAGGGGTACTCCGTATTCCCCAAAGCCCCAGCATCACTGGAACCACACCATCAGATTGTTTAGTGTCATATCCTGGATACTCATGGGGGTAGGGTCTTACACCTCTACAGAGGTGCAGTCGGTGTATTCCCCATTCCTCCGCAGATGCATGCAGAACATATTCAACACAATTGGAACGAGCGAAGACACTTCTTTAGAAAAATATACCTCTCACTTAATTTGAAACGGTTCGAAAGGGTTACTAAAGGTTTTACGGTGTGAGAGATGAGTTGGAGACTGAACAGAATTGCAACACATTGACCCCCACTCTTATGGCCATAACAGCGTTTCTTTCCCGTGCTCCTGGGCTGTTCAACCGGGGACCCAGCCTCTCTCTCCAACCGATTTGAACTCCAACTGATTTGAACTTCCTGTCGCCGGGGTTATATAATAATTTGACGTCCACTCTTCTTCCTGCGAGCGTCACAATTTCGCACTCAGTTTAACCCCTCGACAGTCAAGGTCATATCCTGATATTCCTCGACCGGATGCACCTGTTATTTACACAGGTGCATTTCCTATTTTGACAGCTTGGCTAGGTCGGAGGTCAATATGCAACACTGGAACCTTACCATCAGATTGTTTAGTGTCATTTTCAGGACACTCATTGGACGGGGTCTTACCCCTCTGCAGAGGTACAGTCGGTTTATTCTACAGCCCCAAGAATATTTGTTGTAAGTGTAATTAAATGACCACTCTACGTAATGGTATTTTCATTTTGTCCTTCTAAATAATGCATTGCTTTTCTTCTTTTCTTCGTCTCGTCTCGTCTCGTCTCTCTCTCTCTCTCTCTCTCTCTCTCTCTCTCTCTCTCTCATTCTTTCTAATTTCTGGTCTAATTTCTTTGCTAACTCTCCCCCACTCTCTCTCTCTCTTTTACAATTCCTCGGTCTCTACTTCTCCCTTTCCTGGTCTCTTTCTCTCTCGCGCAGTTGCACTATTTTTTGTCTCTCTCCTTTTGATCCTATCTCGACCAGCTTTCTCCCTCTCATTACCCCCTACTCCGTCGTATTCACTTTAATCTCTTACCATTAATCAGTGGTCATAACTTGTCGAAGGCTTTTTTGTTTGTTGGTTTAGTAGTTGCTTTTGATGTTTTCAAGGGAGATAACTCTTTTGAAGTGATTTTATAATTTGCTTTGGATATCAAAAGCCGTCGAATTCAACAGTCAATGAAAGAAAAAAAAAAAAAATTTTATTATTTTACTCCCAAAAAGAATTGCTGATATCTGAAAAGTGCCATTTATTTCAAAAAATAAAACCAAAGAAAGTACTTAAAAACGTCGTAAAAGAAATGTGTAATTCTTTGCCTTATTTTATTAAAAAAAAAATTTTATTTTATTTTTCAGAGACTAGGCTCTTCCTTCGATTTCACTTCATGCGCGTCGTTTAATTGGCTTTAAATGGAAAGAGGACCTTGCACAGCCTTTTATTAGTCTGGCGTTGAACAAAGCACGTTATTGATGATCATGGGTTGTTAATACTTTTTACCCCCGGCTCAAACATCAAAATGAAAAATTCCAGTTCGGGGGGGGGGGTTATTGCTTGTAAAGAAGAAAAAGAAAAATATGAATTATACGTAATAATATCCATTTTTGATTGTGTAATTTTCCACTAAAAATAATAAAATCAATCTCTATATAATTGCTCACACGGATCGTAATACCGTGAAACTCGTAGTTGTGAGAGAAAAGATGGTGATGTTTTATATTGTACTTACTGCTATTGTGGTCATCCCATTTATCTTAAAGACCATGCATATAGATATGTGCGAGTCTGTGTGTAGAGGGGAGATGACACAAAGACATACCAACAACCAGATTCAACGAAAGCTGAATAATTATGGAGCAAAATACGGCAAACAAGAAAACAGCAAAAAAGCCGAATGGAAAAGCAACAACGGAAAAGAGTTAGAAGGATACAAAGAAGGACCGAAGGCGAAAATAAACATTGATTCCCTCAGAACAACACTAAAAAAATATCAAATTAAAAAACATCGAGCCATGATGGCATATACGGATTCTGGTTCAAAAAATTCACCCCATCTATGACAGACTAGCTATCGAAATGAATCGATACCTACAAGAAGCAAACATCACCAAAGGGATGTTCAGTGGAACAACCACATTGATAAAAAAAAGACCCCCTCAAAGGAACCACCCGAAACAACTACAGAGCCATATCGTGCCCACCTATGATGTAGGAAATACTACTGCACAAATAAGAGAAGAGATCTACGACTCCCTAATAAGCTGCGGATTGTTCCCTAAGGATGCCGCAAACGATCCAGAGACACAGGAGAGCTACTCTACATTGATCAACACGTCTTCAACGAGAGCAAGACGAGACGGAAAAATCTTACTATGGAGTGGGTTGTCGACAAAAAGACATATGATTCGGTCCTGCGAACTGGATAATAAAATGCCTCAAAGTGTACAAATTATCAGATGAAGTCATACAGTTATCGAAAAAAAAAAGCATGTAAACCTGGAATTAACAGCAGGAGGGAAAAACTTAGGTGAAGTGATGATCCAGAGAGGTATATTCCAGAGATATGCGCTATCACCATTATTATTTGTAATAGCAATGATGCCACTAAACCACATACTCAGGAAATGCACAGGCGGATATAAACTTAGTAAATCGCAGGAAAAGATCAATCATCTAATGTACATGGACGACATCAAAATGTTTGCGAAAAACGAAAAATAATTGAAAACTCAAAACACGCAGTGTGTATATAAATTCAAAGCATAGGAATAGGATTTGGTAACTATGCTATGGACGTTTAAACTGGCTAACAAGCAATATCTTACACAAGGAAACTTGGACGGGGCTTAGAAAGGAAAATCTGAAGGGAGAAACTGAATCTCTTCTAATAGCAGCACAAAACAACGCCATAAGGACTAACCATATCAAAGCGAGAGTAGATAAGGCGCATCAAAATACCAGATGTAGGTGACAGAGACGAAACTATCAATCACACAATAAGCGAATGCAGCAAAATAGAAAGAGTATAAAACTAGACATGACTGGGTGGGCAAGGTGATCCACTGGAAATTGTGCAAGAAGTTGAAGTTTGATCATACAAATAAATGCTAAATGCACAATCCAGAATCTCTCCGGGAAAATGAAACACACAAACTCCTCTGGGATTTTGAGATACAAATGTATAACCAAATATCGGCAAGACGACTAGACCTTGTATTAATCAGCTAGAAAAAGAAAGAACTGGCAAAATTATGGACTTTGCTGTCCCGGTTGACCACTGAATAAAATTGAAAGAAAGCGAAATACCTAGATCTTCCGAGGGAAGTGAAAAACTCTGGACCATGAAAGTGAGTTTTACTAATTTAATTGGTGCTCTTGATACAGTCACCAAAGGATTGGTACAAGGACTGGAGGACATAGAAATAAGAGGACAAGTAGAGACTATCCAGACTTCAGCATTATTAAGATCAGACAGAATACTGAGAAGGGTCCTGGAGACTTGGGGATATCTGCTGTAACTCAAACTCCAGCAAGAAACCATCAGCTAACGCTTGTGTGGAAAAACTCTCAAAGAAGAAGAAGAAGAAGAAGAAGAAAGAAAAAAGAAGTAGAAGAAGTAACGCAAACTATATCCTATACAGAGGCGTTATACCCTGATTTCCAAAAAACGGAAGTACCCTGGGTATGATACAAAATATTCTTACATTGAGGCTCCATTTCTGGAGATTTGAGGAGTCCCTTCATAATCGCAACTCCACTCTGATATGGAGTGGTTGTGTCTGTTAACGTCCCTTCGATGGGTCTTATAGATCTATTTGAAAATTGTATTCGATAAAAATACTTAAAACCATGTAAGTGTAGTAATTTACAAAGCTTTTTGCATAGATGTGACGCCAGGCCATATGAATAGTGCACCCAATTAGACTCGAACTGACTCGTGTAGGTTTTCTAGTCTAACTTGTTAACCATTACGCTACCCAAGGCGCCCCCTGAAACCATGTAACTGGAATTGTTTTGTATTAATAATCGTTAAATGAAGCTATAATTGTTTACTAAGGATTTTTATCAGTTATTTGAAACCATATAACTGTGTGAAAACAAATAGCTATAATTGGATTGGAATAAATCCTAAAAGCTAAATGATTATTTGTATTATATAGGAATACTTGAAACCATCCAACTATGTGCAAGTTATTTGTATTAGATAGGAATACTTGAAACCATCCAACAATGTGCAAATTATTTGTAATAGATGGGAATACTTGAAACCATCCAACTATGTGTAAATTATTTGAATTAGATAGGAATAATAGACATTATCATGACTCTTGACGTGATTTCCAAAGCTTTTAATGGTATGTCAAATTGTCTAAGATTATTTTTAACAAATCCTGACGGTTTGACGTAACATTAAAATCATTCAAAGGACCCGTGAATACAGCATGTACCGAGAAAGGCTGAAAAACATACCAGCTGAAATGTTGAGATAAAAACAACAAAGATGAAGATATTAGTCTGAATAATGTATATCGTGACATTTAATGGCCACTAAATACAAAATATACCTGAGGAAGTTCTGCAGATCTGATAAGTGTGGAATGCTTCTTCATTTTCATTACTCCCAGTTCCATTCTGACTTTACAAGTAGTACTTGTTTGGGTCAAATTCAGCGGTCAAATCGATGTTTTTGCAATTTATTGATATTTGATAGAAATACTTAATACCACATGAGGGCAAATTATTTGTATTAAGAATAATTACTAATGTTTGTTTTTAGTTACTTGAAACCATTTAACTGTGTGAAAATAAATGGCTATAATCAAATAGAAATAATTACTTTAAATCATATAGTTATTAGTATTAGATAGGAATACTTGAAACCAAACAATTGTGAGCAAATAATTTGTATCAAACATGAATTCTTGATATCATATAAGTATATGCAACAGGCTCTTCGAGGAGTGTAATGGTTAGCAAGCTTGACTAGCAAAAGTGCAAGAGAAGGTTCGAGTCTCATTGGGTGCCCCATTAATTCGGCCTTGTGCTACGTTTAAGTTTGGTTTGGTTTGGTTTTATTTTATGGCATATCAATCTTTGTAAGTTATTTAACGCCTAATCCATTTTTATGTAAATAATCAGTTCTATTTAAAACAATTCAGTTTAGCATGAGTGCACAGTTCAATTGTCAAAAACATTTCTATTTCAAATTATTCAAGCAGTTATATGTAACAATTCAGTTTAGTGTAAGTACAGTTTCAGTGTCAAAAACAGTTCAATTTCAAATGATTCACTTTAGCATAAGCACGCAGTTTAAGTTTAATTGTAAAAAAACATTTCTATTTCAAGCTGTTTAGTTTAGTCTAGTCATGCTGTTCTAATTCAGCTAATTCAGTTCTGTATAAATATAGATTTTGTTTACACACAGTTGCATGTCAAAACAGTTCTACGTTAAACAATTCATTTTAGTGTAAATACGGTTTCAATGTCAAAAACAATTCAATTTCAAATAATTCAGTTTAGCATAAGCACGCAGTTTAAAAGTAAGTATGGTTTAATTGTCAAAAACATTTCTATTGCAAGCTATTCGGTTTAATCAAACAATACAGTTTAGCATAAGTATGCCGTTAGTTCTATTTAACCCATAGATAAGGCCCTATCACACCGGGCCAGAGTGGACCTTGGAGCGATTGCAATGAAGAGGTGCTCCGTATTCCCCAAGGCCCCAGCATTACTGGGACCTCACCATCAGACCGTTTAGTGTCATATGCAGGACACTCATTGGGGGGGGGTTATCCCTCTGCAGAGGTGCAGTCAGTTATTCTACAGCCCCAGCTGACTAGGCAATACACAGAGTTAAATGTCAAACAGCATTATTTCAGATAATTCAGTTCAGCATAAGTTCACAGTTTAAACGTCAAGACAGTTCTAGTTCTAGCAATTCAGTTTAGCATTAGTCTGCAGTTTAGATATCAAAACAGTTCTATTTAAAACAATTCAGTTTAGCATAAATATGCAGTTTAAATGTATAAAAACTGTAAACTCCAACCACTGTTTAGTTCTATTTAACCCATAGATAGGACCCTTATCAGGTGCTACTACTCCGGGTCAGAGTTGACCCGGGAGCGATGACAAAGAAGGGGTACTCCGCATTCCTCAAAGCTCGAGCATTGCTGGAACCTCACCATCAGATTGTTTAGTGTTGTATCCAGGACAATCGTTGGTGGGGGTCTTACCCCTCTGCAGAGAAGCAGTCGGTATATTCTACGAACCCAGCCGACTGGGCAAGCCACATATAAGCAAAAAAATTACAATAACTACGTGCAACAAAAAAAAAAAAAACTCTTAAGAAACAACTACACAAAAATCTAATTATGAACGTCCAATGAACGCGATTCCCTAACCTCTGGGCAGAAAATAACTCTTAACGAGTTTAGATGACGTTAAATTTCGGCATTTAATGTTTTTTTCGGTTTCTCTTTCCCGCCAACTTATTCTCTTTTCGTTTTCTTCTTTATTCATCTCTCACTAAAACTTTCACTTCTTCTACAAGCTATTTGTTGAAGTGTATCACTACTGTTCTTCTATAAGGACGAATTTGGCATTAAATCACCCATAAAGGTTGATATGCCATAAAAACAAAACAAAAAAAGAATAACTTTGTATATCTAAGTTTGGTTTGGTTTGGTTGGGTTTTATGGTATATCAACCATTGTAGGTTATTTAATGCCAAATCCTCTTTATACATATATATTAAATATATAAGATTTGGTTTGGTTGGGTTTTATGGTATATCAACCATTGTAGGTTATTTAATGCCGAATCCTTTTTATACATAGATATTAAATATATAGGATTTGGTTTGGTTGGGTTTTATGGCATATTAACCTTTGTAGGTTATGTTATATAATTGCGGAAGGATTTTTTTTATATTATTTTTTTTCGTTTTGTATATCTTACCTGTCGGTTTAGTTAGGTTGAGAACCTTTCGACTTAGTGCATGGGTTAGGTGCACACATTGAGTGCAGGTATTCACGCGCGCGCGGGGTGGATGTGACAATCAGAGATGTCGCAATAAAAACTCCAGATATGAAATGAGGCCGGGGACGTAAATGACATCATGCCTAGGAGCGATGGGCTGGGGATTATGGAATTTGAAAAAAAACAGTGAGTTGAGATTCGACGTTAGAGGAAGGTAGTTGATTTTCGGAGCTCGCCGAGGACAGACCAGTAGTTTGCGGCGGGGTGCCGCACGTGGTGCGGTCAGATGGAAAAGTCAGCATAGTAAGAAATTGTATCTCTCTCTCTCTCTCCTCATGTCGGAAAACCTTAAACTCAAAAGAGTAATAAAAAGTTTCGTACCAACTAATAGAGTCGTAAGTGTTTCGAGTGTTTTTCGGATTCCTATGTTTATGAACAATTCTGAACGTTTTCCGTGTCCGAATGAATATGTCTTCTTTTACGTGTTCGCATCTTGGTCGTATATTTATGGACGTGAATATATTACAGTTATTCAACGCCGTATTCATTTTTATGTAAATAATCAGTTCTATTTCAAACAATTCAGTTTAGCATGACTACACAGTTTAATTGTCAAAAACATTTCTATTTAAAACTATTCAAGCAGTTATATATAACAATTCAGTTTAGTATAAGTACAGTTTCAATGTCAAAAACAGTTCAATTTCAAACCATTCAGTTTAGCATAAGAACGCAGTTTAAATGTAAGCACAGTTCAATAGTGAAAAAACATTTCTATTTCTAGCTATTCAGTTTTGTCAAGCTTAGTATAAGTACAGATTTTGTTTACACACAGTTAATATTCAAAACACTTCTATGTTAAACAATTCAGTTTAGTGTAAATATAGTTTCAATATCAAAAAACAGTTCTATTTCAAGTAATCCAGTTTAGCATAAACACGCAGTTTAAATGTAAGTACGGTTTAATTGTCAAAAATACTTTTATTTCAAGCTATTCAGTTTAGTCAAACAATTCAATTTAGCTTAAGTATGCCGTTAGTTCTATTTAACCCATTGATAGGGCCCTATCAAGTGCTACTACTCCAAAGTGTACCTGGGAGTAATGGCAATGAAGAGGTTCTCCGTATTCCCCAAAGTTCTAGCATTACTGGGACCTCCCCATCAGACTGTTTAGTGTCATATGCAGGACACTCATTGGGGGATCTTATCCCTCTGCAGAGGTACAGTCAGTGTATTCTACAGCCCCAGCCGACTGGGCAATCCATCATTTAAGAAAGTAACCATAGCAGTATAGATAACGATCTTCTAAATCCCGACTACCTATTGAGCTACGCAGTAGCCGTAAACAAGTCCGGATTAATTTCTGTTTATATCTCTATGGGTAGAGCCCGGTCAGTTAATTGACTTCAAATTGTCGATAAGACTCCATTTTTATGACGGCTGAAGGAGAATATGAATAACTGAATCTTATATGTTAAGACGACAACTGAGACACCTCGGTTCCGGGCAGAGAGTCCGCAGACCGGAAACGGAAATAGATATTGGCTGATACTATTTCTGATTACAGTTTTTAAGTGCATGCATATGTCAAAATCTAATCAATTCTCTTTTTATTTATGTATTTATAATATCTGCTTGCGCGGAAAGTACTTCGCTTACCGAGATATAAATTCATTTGCTTTTATTTAACAACATTAAAAAGCTAAAATTTCTGATTTGCAGCCACCGAAATCCCCTCTCAGACCATTAAGAATTCTGATACCACTCATAACTTTCAATAACGTTCTGAGCGGAGGGCTCGAATTAAAATAATTAACCCAAAACACACCCTAAGCGCCGAGTTTTAAATCAACATCAACTGGCAATAAAATACCCGTCTAATTTATAACTGAGGCAATAAACACAGACATGATACTGAACTTTGTTTTATAGAGGACAACTGAGGATGATGTTGATGGTATTGAAGTAGGGGCTAGACCTTCTTTCTTAAAATTATATATATGTAGGGATTGAATTATAAATAACTATAACATAAAAAATAGAAATAAAATAGATACGAAATGAAATGAATAAACACAAAAATAACAATCTTCCAGGGTGGGGGTACAACAGGAAGCGCAATCAGTAGATACCCGAAAAGATGGGTTACATGGCGTCAAAAAGAAACTCCACCTTAGAAACCTTTAACACCTGAACTGAAACGGACGGTTCCTTTTTACCTCGGCTGCATGGCGTCTGGCTGAGCAGTGCGTTGTGTATCCTTTTCCTAGCAGCGTCAGTTGAACACACTAATTGACCACAAACACATATGCCAGGACCTCAAACCCTTGATACCTCATACAAACGATTCACAATTGGCCAAAATATTCCTGAGATTCCCATTTAGATTTGACCATACGAACAAATGGTAGACGCACAACCCAGAATATTTCCAAAAGAATGAGACGCACAAACTCCTCTGGGATTTTGAGATACAAACGGATCACCTAATCTCCACCAGACGACCAGACCTTATAATAATAATAATAAAAAAAAAAAACAGAGAGAGAGAGAGAGAGAGAGAGAGAGAATTTGTAAAAATGTGGACTGTACTGTCCCGGCTGATCATGGAGTAAAATTGAAAGAAAGAGAAAAGAAAGATGAGTACCAGGACCTTGCTAGATGATTGAAAAACCAGTGGAAGATGAAAGTGACGATTATACCAATCGTAATTGGTGTTCTTGGTAAAGTCACCTAAAGATTAATAAAGGGACTGGAGGTCTTGGAAATAATAGAACGAGCAGAGACCATCCAAACTACTGCATTGTTAAGATCAACCAGAATACTGAGAGGAGTCCTGGAGACTTGAGGAGATTTGCTGTCACTCAAACTCTAGTGAAAGGCCATCAGCTGATGTGAAAAACTCTCAAGAAGTAGCAATATTAAGAGCGAAAAGAAATATAAATGTCTAATCCGTGCAAGAGAACTAAAAAAAACTAACATGGAAGTGACAGTGATACCAATTGTAATTTGTTCACAAAGGTTTGGTAAAGGGACTGAAAGTCTTGGAAATAAGAGGACAAGTGGAGATCATCCAAACTACGGCATTATTAAGATCGGTTGGAATCCTGAGAAGAGTCCTGGCGACTCAAGGAGACTTGCTGTCAGTCAAAACCATCAACTAACGCTGGTGTGAAAAATTCAAATTCTGTACGGATTAATCTTAGTTTTTGTCTGTTCTTGTCAGGCACAAGACAACCTGGCATATGTACGATAGTCTAAACTATGACAAGCATGCTCAAGGTTTTCGGGTCAAATGAATCTACTCACCTGGTATACGTGGCAAGAGACTTAGCAAAGGCTAGTATAGTTCACATTGTATCAAGTGATCCTATGACCCACAAGATCACCTGGTAAACGTGCTGGGATACTTAGCAAAGGCTACCATAGTCCACATTGCATCAATTGATCTTATGACCAACAAGATCACCTGGTATACGTGCCAAGAGAATTAGCAAATGCTAGCATAGTTCCCATTGCACAATGTGATCCTATGATCAACAAGATCACCTGGTATACGTGCTGGGATACTTAGCAAAGGCTAGGATAGTTGATACTGCATCAAGTGATCCTATGACCAACAAGATTATATATATATATATGAGAGAGTGTTCTCAAGGCGTGATGAAAAAAGTTCAGGACTACAGCCTCGAAGTAAATGAGTTCTCCCTCCAATTATCGTTAAATAGTTGGGCAGACTTAAAATTCTGAATTTAAGCCCTTTAAACTTTGTTGAATGCAAATTATTTTCTGGTATTCCAGAGACTTCAAGTAACTTTTAACGTCTGGTACTGTGCAACGCTATGTATAAACAAAACATGATAGAGAAATTCACAAAAGTTTGCATCCTCCGCTTTTTCGAGTGGCCTCGGAATCACTAAGAATTACAGCGGCCTGATTCTAACTTATGTTGCAGCTAAGGTTAAGAAAGCCATTCTTCTTAATCATATTGGCTAATTGAAACTTATAAATATTTTTTGTCCGTGTGTATGTATATATTGAGCACCCATACTTCTCCTTTCTTTTTCCCTATATATATAAACTGAATATATATATATTGAACACACACATACATATATATGTATGTATAAATACTAAATATATATACTGAATACACACACACACACACACACGCATATATGTATGTGTATATACTGAATATATATATTGAGCGCACACACACTCACACACTCACACACACATATGTATGTATATATACTGAATATATATATTGAACACATGCATAAACACACATATACATATGTATGTACATATACTGAATATATATATTGAACACATATACACACACATATGTATATATTGATGTATACTGAATACATACATTGAACATAACACACACAAACACACACATATATATATATATATATATATATATATATAATTTTGCGCACGTGGATCAGATGTTTCCATTATTCAATTAAAATCATCATCAATATCATTAAGCTATGATTGGAGAATTACTAAGTTATATGCTTCACAATTCGCCTAGTTAACACAAAAGACTGGAGTCAATTTAAACATATGGAGTGGGGCTTTTAATTCTTCATGACATGTTTTATATTCTTCGTCAAGAGAAAAGCACTTAAAACAGTTCTTTATTACTAAAGTTAGTTTCAGTAAAAAAAAAAAACCTGTTGATTTTATCATGAAGAACTTCTGAGCGATCTCATTCTCTCCATTCAAAAGTTAATTATCAAAAAAAAAAAAATTAATGGAATATTTTAAATGGAGACATTAATATAAGCGTATCCCATAAAGAAAGAAAAACATGCTTTTATATGATTATCAGTCCTGGCGGTCTTTTACTGGCGTCTCAGTGACAGTAAGTCTTCAAAGGTCTCCAGGACTGTTCTCAGTATTCTGGCCGTCTCAACAATACTTTAGTCTGGAAGGACTCGATTCTTCTGTTTCCCAGTCGGCTGGGGCTGTAGAATACACCGACTGCTATTCTGCTGAGGGGTAAGAATCCCCCCCCAATGAACGTCCAGGATATGACACTAAACAATCTGATGGGGAGGTTCCAGCAATGCTTGAGCTTTGGGGAATGCAGAGTACCTCTTCATTGCCATCGCTCCCGGGTCCACTCTGGCCCTGCGTGGTAGCACCTGATAGGGCCCTATCAATGGGTTAAATAGAACTAACGGTATATTTATGCTAAACTGAATTGTTTGAGTAAACTGAATAGTTAGAAATAGAAATGTTTTTGACAATTAAACCGTACTTATATTTAAACTGCGTGCTTATGCTTAACTGAATTATTTGAAATAGAACTGTTTTTTGACAATTAACAGTGTGTAAACAAAATCTGACTCCAACTTTGCCCCCTTTCGTACGACCAGGCTCGCTGCATTCATCCACTTTTTGTCGAATGTTAAGTGATCCAAACGTTTTCTATCGCATCTGATCTTGACGCCAAGCTGATGCCCAAAGAACAATATCAGATCACGATGAGAAAAGTTTGCATCGTCATACAATCCCTTCTTTCGCGTCATCCAAATCATTATTCTGTTACGGCTAGGATCGCGAAAACATCCACACGCTACTCACTCCTTGTGCTAAATCGAAGTAAAGACCTTCGTAAATTACTACTCACTCCGAAACGGAGGCAGAACCTTGTCTACGACGTAACCAACGTCGAGCAGCACGAGCTGCCTGGGCTTGATGCGAGCCGTCCACTCTCTGACGTGATCCCAGAAAGGACGAACTCGCTCACAGTAGTAGAAGGCGTGCTCAGCCGTAACTTCCGAACCACTGCGGCAGCGAGCATAATCGGAAATATCTGCCAGGCTCGCTATGAAGTTCAAGCCGAGAAGGGGCAACGTGTTCCGTGCAAGCCGCCAGGTGAGCGAGAACTCGGAATTGTTCAAGAAGCCCGAACCTGGCGCTCAATTCCAATGGGAGCAGATCACCTCCGCCGTCTAGCTGCGCTACTCACTGATACGGCCCGAGGCGGAGCCTACTTGTTCCCGATATAGTTATTTTCGAGGCCGTGAATGGTCACTGGAACAAGAAAAGTTACGAAGGGAAGTACGGCATTCGCGGATAAACGATGTTTCGCTCGTCAGCTTACGTCGCCTTGGGATCTGACTTGAGGCAGGGAAAAATCCTACTCATCTTGCGTCCCCACACCGCGTCCCCCAACAAGGATCGACCAAAGAATGCAAGTCTTTCAGCAAGCCAGTGGCTCACCAAATCAGGCATACCCAGACCCCCATTGAGTGTACGTTGAATGCAGACCTGTCTGCTGAGCATTGGCCTTCACCCTCCCCAGAGTAATCTGGTGAGGGATCGTTGAAGCGCCAGCCGACATGTCTTAGGCAGAGGAAGTACAGCCAATCGGTAAAGGATCAAAGGGAACACGTACACGGCGCACACCTCCACCCTGTCCTTTAAGGCCAACCTCCTTAGAAGCCAGGTTCCAACTTGGGCATCTATCTTAAACTGTACCTCCGATCAATTTCGCTCCAGTTGGAGGTCGGGCCGGAACCACACCCCGAGGATGCAAACGGGTCCGTCACTCCAGCGGAAGAGCTCTGGCAGGGTATTGCTACCCCTTCAAGCACCGAGCCACAAACCTTCGCTTTTGTCAAAATTGACATTGGCTCCTGCTATTCGTTCCTACTCGTTAACCGCCTTCTTCACAGCCTTTATATCCAGACGACTGGATACAAAGACCGTGATATCATCAGCGAATGCGGAAACCCTTGCTGTAAGACGGCCAGCAAAAGGGACACAACGCAGGGCCGGATTTGCCCTCTCATCACTAAGACATCGGAGCAGGGGCTCCAAAGCGAGGACGCGAACGCCCTCAAACGCCATCAAACGCCTTCCGTTCACCTGAACTTCTGCCTGAGGGTTGTGATACATCATGCTAATCCATCTGCGGAACTCGGGTTTGAATCCGGCAGTCTCCAAAACAGACGCCAAAATCCGATGATCAACCCTATCGAAGACTCTGGACTGATCTAAATTGATCAGTGTGACTTCGGTGCCGTCTTCTATCTCCTCTAGGACCTTGCGAACAAAGTGCAGGTTGTCTTGGATTGGCCTTCCCTTCACAGCGTAGGTCTACTCAAGGGCGATCAGATCGCTGATGACAATCTGTAAGCGGTTCGCTGAGACACGGGCCATAATCTTTTACTCTGTGTTTAGCAGATTTATGGGCCTGTCATCATCTAATCCGTCCCAAACATGGCTGCCACCTTTCTTCAGCAATGTGATCTCTACCCTGATAACGTTACTAGGGATGGTTCCTTGGGCGAACCAATGGTCGAACATATCCGTCAGAATTAGCACAAACATGTGCGGCAGCTTCAAGTACATTTCGTAGGGTAAACCATCAAGTCCTGGCGATTATTTGAGGCCGACCTGCTTCAACGCATCACGGACTACACATTCAGTAACCACACCCACGCAGCCAGCCGCTTTAACCGCCCCAAGGCGAGGGAAGTCAGCAAGATCGCTGCGAAACTCCTGAAGCGGGATATCAGGACAGCAGGCAAAGCGATTCGATCACAGCACGTACCCATCCGGGGACTTGACGGAATCGATATACCGGCCGGGAGACCATCGCACTTTTTCCTTACGCGCAGTCGCGTTCGATTTCACTGCTTCGTTAAGAACTCTTTTCAACCTAGATCTAACTACGAATCCCTTGTAACGCTCGTTAGTCTCACGCTCAGCGTCCCTCTTAGCTAGCTCTACGTTTAGGGAGTCCCCACCACAGCCACCGCCCGGGAAAGTCTATCTTGTATAGATGTCGCCCATATTTGGTGGCGAAATCTCTAATCCTATGTTTAAGAGAAACCCACCACCTATTCCCAGTAACCGCCCTCACTAACACCTACTTAATTATGGATTCCAGCCGGTCCCGGAAGTCTCGAATCTTCAGTAAGGAGGTATTGAACTTTCAGTAACCGGTTAGACTAGGCCTATTCGCTAACCACAGACTGACCCAAACAAGTTTATGGTCAGTCCATCCTATCAAGGGGAACGTGGGACAACTAACGAAAATCCAATCAGCTCTTCTAATTAACACTCTGTCCAAGTAGAAACCTACTTTGGCAGAGGTCGAGATATCTAGCCACGTCTACATCTCCCTCCCTGAGTGATCCAGATGAAACCTGTCGACCAAGCCATGGCGAGCCATAAGGTTGATCAAGCTGCTTTCACAACTTTCTAATCTATCTTTGGTTTAAGGATCGCATTCCCATCACCCATTAAAATTAGCCGCTTCGAATCGTCTTGGAACGGCACCAACCGACGAAAAAAGGAAACCCTCTCCACAGCGGTATTGGGCGCATAAACCACAACCAGCCGGAACTTGAAGCTTTTAACGACAACATCGGCCACAATCAGCCTACCCTCGTCACCCGCGAAAAAAACGTTTACATCAACATCAAGACTGCGTCCAACGAGCAAAGAGACCCCAGCGCTATTACGACTGCCGTATGCTGAGAAAACGGCAAAGTTCTTCTCCAGCACTCGACAGTCTGCGGCGCAAATAAAGTGAGTCTCTTGCACTGCAGCGACATTCACAACGTGGTTCGAGAGTTCAGTAAGCAAGTGCTCACACTTACCTGAATCCCTCAGTCCCCTCACATTCAACGGGGCAAGGTTTAAAGCCATCAGACCCACTTACTTTACTCACTGTCGACAACGGGCTGGAAATCCTCGGGGGCAAGGATGCCGACGGCCTGACGCAGGGAACCGGTACCGAGTTCAGTAGTAACTCGGCCATCCCTGGAAATTCATCCGACATCCAAGGGGTACTTCAGATTTAGGGCCCTATGAAAACAGGGATGAACATAAATCGGGACCCTGACCGAACAAAAAGATAACATTTTTTTCAGCGAGGGGTGCTCCATTTCCGCCAGCCTTACGTCCACTCGACTAGCTTCCTCAATGAACCGCCACAGCTCCTTTGTGCGGTTGCCAGCCGAAAGAACAAAGGTGGTCACCATGGGTGCACCTCTTAACAAATAAGGATTCGAAACGATCTTGTGATTGTCGATGGTTTTCAGGGTTATAAGCAGATTAAATGTCTTTTTCAGATGGTGGTCGATGGTGAGTGATTCCAATCTGTCTGAGCAAAAATAAATTCCGTTTAAAGCTTGTCGGTCCTCATTTGAGGCTGACTTAGTTCTTTTTCTAGAAGATGACGATGATGATGACGGCGTTTGTTCTCTCGTCTCTGAATGAGACCAGGAGAACAGCCTGGGAAGTCAAAGGTAGGCAGTATTAGGGATAGGCGGCTTCTGAATGTTGGGAATATTTAGAGTGTGATGGGAGTTGAAGTGGAATGATTTGTGCTGGGCGTTGGGGTTTTGTTTGAGGTTGGATTTCTGGTTGGGACTGTGGCTGATTACTTTTGATTTCCCCCCCCCCCATCCCCAGCAATATCATCACTGCCCCTCCTCCTTTTTATATTGGTGGTAATATCCATCTCCTCAGGCTGTTCCTCCGGGATGTGTTTTTTTTTCTTTTTCTTTTCTTTTTTATTCGATGGAGTTGGTGATTTTATTTTTTCTGGTGTTAATACTGTTACTTTAACTGTTGTGATTACGGTTATTGTTGTGTTTTTTAATTTTGTAGTTAAATTCTGGGTCGTTGTTGCTGTTTTGTTTGGGGGAATATTTCCCCCTTTCGTGCTTACTTGGGTCCACCCTTCTTCTTTGTTGGTGTGGTCCCCAGTTTCCGTGTTTTGTGGGTTGGTCAGTGTTGCTGTTGAAGTGGTAGCAATTGTTGCTGTTGTCGTTGTCGCTGCTGTTGATGATGGCGATGCTGTGTTTTTGGTGGTCTTTTGAGGGCAAGATTTGGAAAAGTGGTCCAGCGGTTTACAGTTCCAGCATTGGGTTCTCCTGCCCTCAACGACCACCATCATGACTTGGTCCTCGTAAACCACGGTGTGGGGAATGGCCTGGAATTCCCCTTTATTTAGGCACATGGTTAAAAAAAATAGTCACTGTGTGCCGTTCCACAGCTTGATTTGGCTGTCATGACGTCTTCCACGTCGCCATACTCCCTTAAATAAGCTGCGAGAATGTCCCCACTTATTTATATTAGGACATTGCATACGGTGACTTTCATTTTTCTCTTTCCCATATATTCTGGCTGAAGCCTGAATAATTTTCCTGAATAGTTTTCCGAGTGCCCCCTCGGTCGGGTGTGGCTTTCCCTACCACATCTGGTCTCTACTGTCTGGAATTCTACTGACAACTGCTCTGGGACCCAAACTCAACTGAGTTAAATAATAACTCAACGCCCACACGATCGCCTACTGGATCTTTGAAATCGAATGTTTAATCGTCATCAAGCGGAAATAACTGTCATGCAGTTCAGAGGTTACTCTCTTCCGGTGCATGACTGTAATGGCAGAATGGGACCTTCACCTTTTCCCATATCATAAGCCTTAATCCGCCCACGCGATCTCTTTCGATTACTGGCCGTTGGAATGTGTCACTTCCTTCCGGTGTATTACCTAGGAATAGCATTTTGGGGGCTGGGTCGAAGGTCAAAATATAACACTAAGAGGAGTAAAAGTAAATGTTTTTGCAATGAATGAGTGACGTGAAAGTTGAATGTCCGTTTTTTTGTTCTTATTTTAAATTGATAACAAAAAATAATAAAAAACAGTCTAGTTTGCCCCACTCAACAACAAACAAATGACAGTTGTTTTGGGGAGGGGCAATAAAAAATAACAGCAATAAACCCAACAATCATCATCATCATGTCGCGCCGCCTGCACGGATATCCCTGACCGTCTCTCGCCATTTCTCCCTATCATTCATCGCCTCCGGCAGGTCTTCAGGGTTACATCCTGTGTCCTCACACAGCTGCTGTATGTAGGTTCGTGCTGGTCGTCCCACTCTTGCACATCCATGTGTGGGGGTCCACAGGAGTACATCGCTTATGAGCTCGTCCTTGCTTCTCCAGCAGTGTCCTGCGTGTCTGGTTCGTCGAACTTGTATAGTTTTTGTGATGGGGGGCAAGTGTCCGTATAGTTGGAGTCTCGTGGGGTGTTGTCGCCAGGACTTGTTTAATACTGCTCTCAACATTCTTGTATAATTTCCGTCCAGCCTCCTTCAACAAAAACTTACTTAGACAAAGGGTACACAAAAACTTACATAGAGAGATACCATTACTCGCGTCTTTCCTTCATTTTTAGTACAGTTTATATTTCCATTTTGTAAAAAAATGGAAGGAACGAGGCCTTATGGTTTTGTGGGAGAGGGGAAGGGAGGGTCATGCTATAACTAATTGTCTAAGGGATCTTAGCCAGCCACATTCACCGACCCATTCAACCGTACAATATATAGAAATTCATCCTTCACCAACCACGCTACATCCAACAAAATATCGCATTTACTCATAAAAGACCGACTTCATTTTTAGTACAGTTTGTGATTTTTAAAAACGCGTCAACATTCGGCTGTTGATATCATTACGCGCTTACAGTAGCCGTTTCTTGATGTTACGTAATCACACAGGGATGGTGGTTCCGCTTCTCGCTTTCGACCAGATCCAACTTGATGCATATTGCGCCGTGGTCTGAAGACAATATGAGGCAACTCTCAAACTGCTGCCAGTGATTCCTATTTTTGTAAGAAACGAAATGACTGAGAGTCCTAGAAAATCAAATATATGAATATATAAAAATGTATACATATATATATGTATTGAGAGAGAGAAGATGTATGAGTGTGTGTGGGTGTGTACGTACTTAGAAAGGACATTTTTTATAGAGTTGGGTATTTTATTGAACAAAACAGACAACATAAGTCAGTTAAAATTTTGTGTAAGCTTATGAGAGCTTATTGCTTATTTTGTAGATCGATAGGAGATCAATATTATGAATGAACTGTCCAAAGTGTATAAGGTCAATAAATATGTATGTTTCGAGTACTTTCGGCCTTCATCTTCCATTGTCAAGAGGCAGCCTCTCATCACCAGTGAACGTAGGGCTTGGTTGTTTAACCGACAACAAAACTTAGGCATTACAACTCTCGTGTTGACTGCGAGAAAGTGACACACGAGAGTTGGGAATTTTTTAAAAGGATCCGCCTGTCGATTACTGAATTCCAGAGGTCAAGGAACGATTTCAGGGGAAGCGAATCTGGGATACGATTAATGGAACAACAGGATCTCTACCATATTTACCAACCCCTCTACTCGGACAGGATATGACACAAGGTCAATTTTTAAGCGGAGTTTAACAAGTCTGAATTCAGAGTATTCCTTCTCTTAGACTAGTTGCCTCACCAAGGCTGAAGAACCTAGTCTGTCCGACTATTTACCCTATTATTTAGAATTGGATTTATACCTTTCCCAAGGGTATTAGTGCTATGTGAAATGCAATCAGTCTCGTTCAGGATTTGAACTCGTGTCGCCGAGTCCATTTCCTATGACGATAACCATTACACCACGGGCACCTCCATACAACAGGATCTTTACTTCATCGACAATAAGATAACAGAAGGGGAGTCGCCGTAATATAATGACGAAAGTATCTGTCCGTTGCCTCGGAGTAAGCGAGTTCGAACTCCAGTCGTGCTAATACTTTCACTTTCAGACTAATACCCAAGGAAAAGGTATGAACCCCATTGTTTCCCCACTGGAGTTCTTCTACAAGGAGGGATTTGGCATTAAATAACCCATGAAGGTTGATATGCCATTAGACAAAGAAACAGACAAACACCCTCTTTCCTCTAGCTATAGATGAAACAGTATCACCGCTGTTCTACAAGGATGGATTTGGCATTAAAAAACCCAAGAAGGTTGATATGCCATTTAACAAAGAAACAGAAGAACCTTCTTATTACCTTAGTAATGTATTAAATAGTACCACCACTGTTCTTCATCAAGGATGGCTTTGGGATTATATAACCCATGAAGGTTGATATGCCTTTAAACAACGAAACCAAAGAACCCTCTTATTAACCAAGCTATAGATTAAATAGTATCAATACTGTTCTTCTACAAGGATGGCTTTGCCATTATATAACCCATGAAGGTTGATGTGCTATATAATAAAAACAAATTAATCAAACCAATCGAAAACACTTCATCAGCATGATTTTATTTTCTGTCGCGACGGGTCTGACTTTTTTATCAACTATGGAACCGTCATCATCTCTTCTCGTCTTTGTCACAACCAACTTTCTCCAAGATCCTAACAATGCCATAAGACCAGTGGCATGTTTAAGAATCGATTCTGGTCCTTGGACAATGCAGAACCAAAAAAACTTTTAATATTCCTTTGAAAATTTCACCCAAACTTCAAGGAAATCTAAAATCCAATGTGATCGCTGCTATATATAACATTACAATTTCGGAATTATTTTCCCCAGAATATTGTATAATATATCGATTTCAACTTATAAATTCACCATTTATTTTTTAACTCAGCATTTTCACATGAATATCAAAATAAATTTTCCCCTTACCTCTTCAATTCTCTTTTCCCTCTCTCCTGTAAATATTTTATCTCTTTCCTTTATCCTCCTATCATCTGATATTTCACCTCTCCTTTCTCCCCCCCTCCCCCATATCTACCGTTTATCCACTTTTTAAACTTTTTATTATTTATATAATATCAATTTATTCTATTTATATTTCTGTCAGTTACTTTACTTTGTTAATCTGCTATTCCTGATTGTTTCACTTGTTTTATCCTCTCCCCTTCCCCTGCCCTCCCCCCCTTTCTTTCTCCTCCACCCCACACCCGCCTTTCTTCTGTCCTCCTGTCTCCTCTTTCTTCCGTTTTCCGCTTCTCTCTTTCTTCCGTTTTCCACTTCTCTCTTTCTTCCTTCTTCCTCTTTTTCTTCTTCCTTTTGATTCGAGATTTTTCTCGATGGAAAACATAAATTTTATATAATGTTCGCAATAAGTCACATGTAATTTTAAAACAACCGCTGGTTTACCGATTAAACGGCCTAATATTTCCCTTTTTTTTTCTTCTTTTTTTTTTGTATAATAATTTTTGAACATTCATCGTTGATTTAACATCACTAATATCATCCCCCCCCCAGTCCCCATCCGGAGCCCAAAATAGTCCGTTTTGTTTCTCAATAAATCACTCCTTCTGCTTAGATTACCTTGTTATCAATTCTCTCTGTGTCTCTGTCTCTCTCTCGCTCTCATTCTCTCTCCCCCCTCAATATATATATATATATATATATATAAATAAATAAATAAATAAATAAATAAATAAAGCTCTATAATTCCTGAAGCCTGCTAGGTCCCCAACTGTAGAAAAAAAAAAAAAATGAAAAACCCAGGAAAAGTCCCAATACAGCAAAAAAGCATAAGTCAGTACTAGTGAAAGTCATACGAAAGTACCTTAATGTTGAACTTTAACGAAGTTAAAACTTAAAACTTAAACTAAAATTACCCCCCCCCCTTTTTTTTTTTTTATGTACACATGGGAAGCAGCATGATGTACGTAAAGGTATTTGAATAAACCCATGGACGACCAAACTCAATACCTAAACAGGTCCTGGACGTGAGTTTGACGACTTTACGCTCAGGATCGCCAGTTCGATCGGGGAACTACTGCTGCTCCTCTATAAGAGTGGCTTCTATAGAAGAGAATAAAACAGCCATCGAAAGATAACCATGACCCACACTCAAACCACTTACACAAACCGCATCGCTCTTCGCGCGGGTAAAAAAGGGGCGCGTCCTGCTGAGGTTGGAGCCCTGGCCTCGGTGTTCGAAAAATCAGCTACAGAGCTCAAACAATCAAAACTACTAAAATGCAAGCAAACACTACAAATAGCCACATTTAACGTAAGAACCTTAAATAGAATAGGACAACTCCCAGAGCTAATCGCATCGGCCGAAGAACATAAGATAGACATACGCATACAAGAACACAGATACATGCACACAGAAGATATCAAATATCACGAAACTGGCAATGGCTGGTCACTCGCCACTGTATCCGCATGGAAAAACTCTGTCAACGCCGCAGTAGGAGGGGTAGGATTGCTTATAGGACCTAGAGCACTAAAAACGCTTAATAGCGTTGAGAAAATACAACCTAGAATGATGGCAGCTACATTTAACGGAAACCCCAGAGCAACAATCGTCTCATGCTACAGCCCCACCAATGTTAGTGAAGAAAATGAAATAGTCACCTTCTACGATGAGTTATCCTCATTAGTGCGTAGCATCCCGAAACACAACATGTTAGTCATTGGCGGAGACATGAATGCACAAATCGGGAAAAACCGAAACAACAAATACAGCCTCCACAACACGTCAAATAGAAATGGGCAACATCTAACAGATTTCATGATAGAAAATAGATTAGCATGCCTCAATACAAACTACCAAAAAAGAGAGGGCAAACTATGGACATACACGTACGCAAACAATACTAAAGCACAGATAGACTACGTCCTTATAAACAAGAAATGGAAGAATAGTGCATTGAACTGCGAGGCATACTCCTCTTTTGAGGGTGTGTCCACCGATCACCGAATAGTCACAGCGAAAATACGGTTAAGCCTACGAAAAAACGCCAAACGAACAGCGACCACCAAACACTATGACTGGGCCCTATTAAACAACAAAGATGTAAGAGATAAATACGTATTAGAATTAAGAAACAGATTCGAAACACTACAAGAAAAGACGGAAAAAAGTACACCAAACGACGAATACGAAAATTTCGTCAATGCACACCTCGAGGCAGCAGCAAAATACATTCCAACAAAAATTAAAACTAAATATAGAGTCCCATGGCAAACTTTAGCGGTGAGAGAAAAACGTGCACTAGTGAAAACAGCCTCCAAAAACTATCGAAAAAACCCAACAAACACAAATGCCTTAAAACTAAAAACGGCACTATATCAATTAGCAGGCATATATATAAAGGAACAGACAGAATACATTCAAAATCAGATAGATAAGATTAGAGACTCAGTGGAAGATAGACAATCTAGAATTGCCTGGCAAACAATAAACGAAGTGAGCAGAAGAAAGAACACAGCCAAAGCAAAACTTAAAGCAGCAAACCAACAAAGAATAAAACTGTGGAAACAGCACTTCGAAAACTTACTTGGAAACCCACCAAAAATAACGCATGAACCAATCACCAGAATAATTAGCAAACAATTAGACATTAAACTTGGACCGTTCACACAAGAAGAACTCGACTCGGTTCTCAGAAAAATTAAAAATAGGAAAGCTGCAGGGCTGGACGAAATTCCCCCGGAAGTATGGAAGACCAGACAATTCGACGACATACTGCTCCGACACTGCAACGCAGTATACAATCAAAATCCGATAGATAGATGGATGAAGGGATGTATACTCCCCTTCCCTAAAAAGGGGGACCTATGATTAGCCAAAAACTACCGAGGCATAAAACTTACATCCATAGCTGCCAAAATCTACAATGCCCTACTACGAAACCGAATAGAACCCAAAATCGACAACATACTTAGAAAAAACCAAAATGGCTTCCGAAGAAATAGATCCACGACCTCATAAATATTAACCATCCGCAGAATCCTTGAAGGTGTACGCGCAAAGAACCTACAAGCGACATTAATATTTGTCGACTTTACCAAGGCTTTCGACTCCATTCACAGAGGAAAAATGGAACAAATCCTACTAGCGTACGGCATACCTAAAGAAACCGTAGCGGCAATAACGATTCTCTATAGAAACACTAAAGTAAAAGTACGATCACCGGATGGAGACACAGAATACTTCGACATTGTAGCAGGAGTACTACAAGGGGACACGCTGGCCCCGTACCTCTTTATCATTTGTCTAGACTACGTACTTAGAACATCGATTGACAAAATCAAAGAGAATGGCTTCGAACTGACGAAGAAAAGAAGCAGAAGATAACCCGCAACAACAATTACCGACGCTGACTACGCCGATGACATAGCGATACTGGCAAATACACCTGACCAAGCCGAAACACTTCTGCATAGTTTGGAACGAGCAGCAGCAAGCATAGGCCTCCATGTTAATGCACACAAAACGGAATATATGTGCTATAACCAAACCGGGGACATCTCCACTCTAGAAGGAACCCCTCTTAAACTAGTAGACAAATTCACGTACCTAGGAAGCAGCGTCGAATCAACCGAAAAGGACATCGAAACGAGGTTAACGAAAGCATGGACAGCTATCAATAGGCTATCGACTATATGGAAATCAGACCTAACCGATAAAATGAAACGCAGTTTCTTCCAGGCAGCGGTCACATCGATACTGCTATATGGCTGCACTACATGGACGCTAACAAAACGGCTGGAGAAGAAACTAGATGGCAATTACACAAGAATGCTGCGTGCAATCCTGAACAAGTCCTGGCAGCAACACCCCACAAGACACCAACTGTACGGCCACCTGCCCCCTATCACGAAAACTATTCAAGTTAGACGAACCAGACATGCAGGACATTGCTGGAGAAGCAGAGATGAACTCATAAGAGATGTACTCTTATGGATCCCCACACATGGCCGAGCAAAAGCAGGACGACCAGCACGAACGTACATTCAGCAGCTATGTGAGGATACAGGTTGTTGTCCTGAAGACCTACCTAGGGCGATGAACGATAGGGAGGAGTGGCGAGAGAGGGTCAGGGATATCCGTGCTGCCAGCACGATATGATGATGATGATGATGATGATGATATATATATATAAGAAGCAGAGACAACCTTAATCATTATTAGTCTCCTGACGAGCACCAGGAAGTCTGAAACCCGTGTAGAGCACATATATAAGAAATAAAAACAAAAAATACTAAATGCAAATTTATTTGCGGGCCTATTTATTCAATATATATATATATATATATATATATATATATATATATCCAGTCAGCGTCCGAAGAGAGTGGGTGTGGATGATTCTAGTATAGAATATATGAAGAATATCATATAAATCTATGTGAGTGCTTGATGTATGGCTATTGCTATATCACTTATTCCTTTGCAGGTATATAACAAAATTTACATTCAGAGAGTATATAGTGCAATTAAAAGGAAACTCAAACCTTGTTAAGTTGTCATTAAAAATTTTTTTCGCCGGCTGTTCCGAAACCTCAAGTCTAACATGTAAAAAATCATCTGATGAGACGGAGAGTATAACAATATTCTCCGGCGAAATAGATTTATAATGACGACTCAACCAGGTTTAAGTTTCCTTCTAACTGCACTATATATATAATAATGATGATATATATATATATATATATATATATATATATATATATATATATATATATATATATATGATAATAAATAAATATATAGTATATATAATATATATATATATAGAGTGTTCTTAGAGTGTTCGCCAATGGCCCGGGAAACCTGGGTTCAATCCCAGGTCGAGTCATACCAAAGACTTTAAAAATGGAACTTGATACCACCTTGCTTAACACTCAGCATTATAAGGTACGGTTCAAGGGTAAAGTGGAGCAATCCTGGGAATGGAGTAGCGCCCTCCCCTACACCTTGGTGTAGTAGCTATCGAAAAGGGAGCCTTCGGGTCACCCTCGACTATGGTCGCTAACTTTACTTTACTTTTATATATATAGAAAAAATATATATATTATATATATATATTTAATCCATGGAAAATATTGTTCTGCAACCTATGGTTTCTTGAAGTGTATAACATTCGTCAGGCCGTTAAGAATTTAACTGTTATAAACTTCAAGAAACCTTAGGTTGCAGAGCAATATTTTCCATGGATTAAATATATATATAATATATATAATATATTTTTATTTATTATCATTATTATTATAATAGCTCTATCATAGATATTGAGCACTCTCCATTTTATGAATGATCGCCCCCCCCGGATCTACACCGAAAGTTCACATGATTGACATTTTTGTGTTTGTCAAACAGTTGGGAATCAGAGTCGCCGGTGGAGAAAAACGTCCACCAAGTAACAGTTTTTCAGCGGTGTACGTCTTCATATAAAAATTCTAAATACAAGCTCTGGCCATTATTATCTTAATACTCCAACGATTTTTCCCAGCAACGTTAGCTGGTCTTTCACTGGTGTCTGGTTCACTGCAAGTCTCTTCAGGGATCTAGGACTCTTCTCAGTATTCTGACCGTCCTTCAAATCCTACAGTTTGGATGGTCTCGGCTTGTCCTCAGATTTCCAACTCTTCTAATCCCCTTACCAAGCTTTTGGAGGGCCGTTCCAAATTCACCAATACAATTTGTATTACCGTCATCTTCATATTCCATAACTTTTTAGTTCTTAGGCAGTTCGTTTTCTTTGTTTTTCATTCTGTGGTCCTCTGGGATGGCAATGTCCACTATTCGGCAGGTTCTCTTTTTTTCTTTTCTTTTCTTCTCTTTTTTTATTTTATTTTATTTATTTTTTTTTTTTGATTATCACTAAGTCCGGTCTTTGTATGCTTAATTCTCATGAACGGATTCCGACTGGTGTTTAAACCGTTTGTTGATATGATCAAATTTCAATTTCTTGCACAATTCCCACTGAATTACTTTTCTCACCCAATCGTGTCTAGTTTAGTAGTCTTTATGATTACAATCCTTTTGAGAGTTTTTCATAACAGTGTTTGCTGATAGTTTCTCACAAGAGTTTGAGTGACAGTAAGTCTCGTCAGGTCTCCAGGACTCTTCTTAGTATTCTGGCCGATTTTGATAATGCTGTTATCTGGATGGTCCTCACTTGTCCCCTCATTTCCAAGTCATCCAGTCCCTTTACCACTCGTTTCGGGATTGTTACAAGTGCGCCAATCATAATTAGTATCACCGTCACTTTCATATTCCATATATTTTTTTAGTTCTCTAGCAAGGTCTAGATATTTATCTCTCTTTTCACTTCCTTTTAATTTTACTCTGCGGTCTGGCGGGACGGCAAAATCCACTATTCGGCAGGTTCTCTTTTTTATTGTTGTTATTGTTGACTATCACTAGGTCTGGTTGTCTGGCTGAGATTAGGTGAGCCGTTTGTATTATTATTATTATTATTATTATTATTATTATTATTTACTCTTTTAGAGTTTTTCACATGAGTATTAGCCGATGGTTTTTTACTGGAGTTTGAATGACAACAAGTCTCCTCAAGTCTCCAGGACTCTTCTCAGTATTCTGGCCGTTCTAAGTAATGCTGTCATTTGGATAGTCTCTACCCGTCTGCCAACTTCCAAGTCTTCCAGGCCTTTTAATAATCCTTTAGTTATTGTGCCAAAAGCACCAATCACAATTGGTACAATCGTCACTTTCATGTTCCACAGCTTTTTCAATTCTCTAGCAAGGTCGAGGTACTTATCCTTATTTTCACATTCTTTCAGTTTTTATTATTATTATTATTATTATTATCATTTGAGAGTTTTTCACACCAGCGTTAGCTGATGGTTTTTCACTGGTGATTGAGTGACAGCAAGTCTCCCCTAATCTCCAGGACCCTTCTCAGTATTCTACCAGTTCCTTCTCTGAGTCTTTGGAAACCCTTCCAAGTACATCAATAACTATTGATATCACCGTCACCTTCGTGTTCCACAGTTTGTTTTTTTTTAGTTCTCTGACAACGTACAAGTATTTGTTTATCTTTTTGCTTTCCTTTATCTTCATTTTGTGGCCCGTCGAAATGGTAAACGCCACTAAATGTCAAGATGTTTCTTCTTAATCATCACTCGGTCTAGTCTTCTTGCCGATATTTTGTCATCTGTTTGTATTCCGAAATTCCAGAGTTTATGTGTCTTATTCTCTCGGTTGAATTCTAGTTGGTGCATATACTTTTTGGTTAGATGATCAAATTTTAATCTCTTGCACTATTCCCAGTTGATCACCGTTCCTACCTAATCATGCTTTGCCTTGCTCTTCTTTCGCTCTAGTTTGCTGCATTCGTTTATGTGATGAACTGTTTCCTTTTTGTCATATCATAACCTACATTTTCTATTCTGTCACGTATTATCAATTTTTGTTTGAATATAGTTGGCCCTTAATGCGTTTTTCTGAGCTGATATCAAATGAAATTCTGTTTCTTTCTTAAGGTTTCTCTTTCGTAGCTCTGTGAACACCTTGTGTGCTGTCTCGCAAATTTGTCGCTTGAAATATCCATACGGTCCTTTTCTGATATATCCTGAGGTGGCAATAATATAAGGATAATCAAGAGATAGTATTCCGTGAAAGGAAATAAAGGAAATAATAGGTACTATAGGTTTGAATAAATAAAGAAGATGTTTATTGTAATATTTACAGAGAGAGTGTTTGTTCTTCACGTGTTCTGTCCAGGGTGTCTCTCTGTCCGGTGACCGGTGATATAGTTCCTTATTTAAACAGTTCCGGTGGTGATTACCTATCTCACCATAACACCCCCCAAGCCAATTTTTCCCTGGAGAATTTGGCTTAATACCGTTTGTTTTTAGGTCTGGGGCTCAGCCGGTTGACTTTTCTTTTTACCCTTGTACTTTTTCTCCTCAACATCGTTTGAGGGGGTGGAATTGGTGATGGAATTGGTACTCTCGGACCTGGAATAGAAGATATCACTCTTGGAGTAGGTTGTGTTATGGGTAGAGGAACATTAAAAGAGTCATATAATACCTCCAAGGGCAGTTCATTATCTTCTGCCTGTTTGTAGTCATCAGTGTGTCGAGGTCTTAGCTGATTTATATGCCTGCGACAGTCAAATTTACTACTTCTTACAAAATATAGCACGTGTCCAATTCTTTTCATAATAATCCCCTCTTCCCAAAAGATTTTCCCAGTCCTATAGTTCAAGAAGAGTATTTTGTCACCTGGTTTGTAGAACCTTGTCGAAGGATTTTCTCTTGTTGTTGTTGTCTTGTTTGTATTTGGTAAAATCCTGTCAAATATGGATCTGATTTTTCGTGCGAACATTAGTTCAGCTGGTGACAAACCGGCATCAGTGTTCGGGTTAGGAGTGATCTTGTGCACAGATAGAAAATTTTCAAGACTCTTCTCATCAGTGTCCATGCCTTGGTTTTTCTTCAAAGCTCTTTTGAACGTGTCCACAAATCTCTCTGCGAGACCGTTTGACCTTGGATGGTATATTGCCGTTGTTAAATGTTCAATGGATAGGGCCTTGCAGAATTCTTCAAACTCTTTGCTGGTAAATTGGGTGCCGTTGTCGCTGACAATAGTTTTAGGCACTCCAAAACGACTGAAGGGGAGTCTTAGTGCATCTATAGTACTCGTTGATGTCGGATGTTTACACTTAAACACTTCCGGCCATTTTGTGAAACTGTCAACGACTACTAAAAAATAATGACTATTCAAAGGACCTGCATAGTCAATGTGTAACCGAGTCCACGGTGTATCCGTCTTCGGCCACGGTTGTATTTGTACAGGTGGTGCCTTTGCTGCTAGCTGACACCCTTGACATTCTCTTACAATTTTTTCAATGTCCCGGTCCATCCTAGGCCAATACTTATATCCGCGCATTAAGGCCTTCATTCTGGACATGCCTGGATGACCGCTATGGAATTCTTTTAGAATCCTCCTCTGTAGTGTGGTCGGTATGACGACTCTGTCAGCATACATTAAAGTCTGCAAACAAATAGAAAATGGCGAAATTTTCAAGTCTTTCTTCGACTGTTTGTTTAACTGCACCTGTTTTTTCATTTTTACAATGAATTCATCTGTTTCTGCTGCTTTGTTGATGTCATCTAGAGTCACTGGTAACTCTCGAATCGTGTTGCACAGCAGTCCAGAGAGTTCTTTTTCCTCTCTCAATGCAGCTATCACTGTGTCCTCTAAAGGTTCTGCACACTTTCGAATAAGTCTGGAGAGTCCATCTGCATGTCCAATATTTTTGGATGAAATGTACTCCATTTTAAAATTATAATTCAACAGAATTATGCTCCATCGTTGAAGTCTGTTAGCAGTGTGAGTAGGTATGCCTTTTTTAGAGCCAAAAATAGTCAACAAAGGTTTGTGGTCAGTCTGCAATGTAAAAATCCTGCCATGAATGAATCTATGGAAATAAATAAAGATGTTTATTGTAATATTTACAGAGAGAGTGTTTGTTCTTCACGTGTTCTGTCCAGGGTGTCTCTCTGTGTTTCTCTGTCCGGTGACCGGTGATATAGTTCCTTATTTAAACTGTTCCGGTGGTGATTACCTATCTCACCATAACATTTTCCTTCCCAATTCTGTATTCTGGTCTTTGTTGTTTTTCTGTTAGTCCTCGTGTTGTCAGTGTGTTGTATAATCACGATGATCTCATTAATGTTGTGTCGTTGGTTCAATAGCGGTATTCCACAGGTACAAGCCGAAGAGTTGGCAAGTCTATCGGAGAGCAGTTAACGCTTTTCACCCCCGAAGTAGTTAGACACCGTCTATTTATATCCTTACCGGTGTCATACTAAAAAGAGACACCGAGTGTATAGTTCCGGTATAACAATTAACAACAGTAATAATACGAATATGGATACCGGCCGACTCTGTCGTTTTGGATACGAACGGGTTTATTAATGTCTGGCTTCTGTCTTTGGCAACACTTGCAGAGAAACACAAATCATAAAAGCCAATGCTAACCACACTTCTGACCCTACCCGCCACAAGCGACGCATCTTCTCATGTTTAAGATTTCTACCGGTAAAGACCCAAACTGATCTGCTTTAATCAGATCTGAAAAACCAAGCCGCGCACTTCGACAGTAGAAACTAAACTGTCTTTTCAAATTTTTCAAATTCTCAGGACAATCACTTCCGGGCATGACGTCATCCACCCACTCAATTCACTTCAACGGCCGTCCAGCCCCATTTCCTGCCTAGGGGGTTATTATGACAGATGATGAATGTTATATTCTTTCTGTGCGGGCGTAAGACTGACTATTGCATCTGACTATTGCACTCGAACTAAGAGACATTGAGTAGTTCAAAGCCTTACCAAATTAATAATAAAATATGATTAACGAAAAATGATTAATATAAAAATAATCATTACCTTAATGATATAACAAGTGCTTTTACTGGCTGTTGCAATCAATTTTTATTTGGTTTTTTAATGTGAGTTATCATCTTCCTACTTTTCTTGACACATACAATCCATCGATGTCATCTCTTGAGTGTAAGGCCTAGTACATAGTAACTAACTTTCTTGTGCTTTGGTTCATCTATTTGGGTTCCTCTTGTGTCCACTTTAAGAAGGGTCCTGAGTATCTTACAAAGTGAACGGCCCAGGTGTTTATTCTTCGATGAGATTTCTGCTACAGAGTCTAGTTTGGAGATGTTGTTTTCTTGTTCTTCTAGGGTCTTCTTTTCTTATTTTTTCGTCCATCTCTGTTTGACGAAGCCTGCTTCCGGTAATCACAATCACTTATAATATTCCTTCTTTCCGAGTGTTCTGAACAGTTCTGTTTCTTTCTTTGCTTCTCTTTTCCCATTTTTCATTATTATGACTAATATTTTCTCCTTGTGAGTTTTTTTTTTTTTTTACACCAGCGTTAGCTGATGGTCTTTCACTGGAGTTTGAGGGACAGCAAGTCTCCTCAAGTCACCAGGACTCTTCTCAGTATTCTGACTGATCTCAATAATGTAGTAGTTTGGATTGTCTCTACTCGTCCTCCGAGTCCTCCAGTCCTTAAGCCAATCCTTTGGTGACTGTACCGAGTGCGCCAATTACAATTGGTATCACCGTCCATTTCATGTTCCACAGTTTTTTAATTCCCTAGCACTTATTCTTCTTTTCGCTTTCTTTCAATTTTACTCCCTAGTCAACCGCTACATTAAAGTCCACAATCCTGCAAGTTCTCTTTTTATTTGTTGTTAATTATTATTAGGTCTAGTCGTCGGGCCGAGATGAGGTGATCTGTTTGTATCTCAAAATCTCAGAGTAATTTATGTGTCTCATTCTCCAGGACGGATTCTGGGTTGTGCATATACCATTTGTTCATATGGTCAAATTTCAATTTCTTGCACAATTTTCAGTGGATTACCTTGCCCACTTAGTCGTGTCTATTTTCATACTCTTTCTGTGTTATTATGTGATTGAACGTCTCTATGACCACATAACCTACATCTGCTATTTTGTGGCATCTTTTCTATTCTTCTTCTTATAATTATTGTTTGTTAAACCTCCTAGGGCATGACCTCTTTTTTTTTATTACTATCATCTCCCATCAACCTTTGAAAGAAAAATGATCTTTGCACAGAACATACTATCATTAAAATAGCTTCGTACAGATTAAATTCACTTTCATAATTTATTCAATAATTTCTAAGGATTCCCTTAAAAATTCTTTTTCTTTTTTTTTTTTTTTTTGTCCTGAAATTATCAAAAATAATCATAAGATTTGCCCCACTATTGCAGTTTTTGTTATGATGAGGTAATTTGCACGTAAATTTGAGCAGAAAGATCCAGTTGATTTATAGTCTTAGTTTTTGAAAGAAACCTTGAAAGTAAATTTCGAGTTTAAGGAGAAATATTTTCAAAAATATCTACTATAATTAGGAATTCTTTTAATAATTTTGAAGGTTTCAATTATATCACCTCTCATTATTCTTTCTAGTAAAATAGCTAATATCTCTAATCTCTCCCTGTAACTGTAATTTTTTACTCTTTTTTATTAGTTTTGTCACTCTTCTTTGTATTCTCTCCAAACATTCAAAATAGAACTGTTGACTGTAATTAAAAACTTCCCCAGCCAGCTGTAAAACACACCGACTGCATCTCTGCAGAGGGGTAAGACCCCCTCCCCATGAGTGTCCTGATTATGACAGTTAACAATCTGATAGTAAAGCTCCAGTGATGCTGGAGCTTTGGGGAATGCGAAGCAGCCCTTCATTACCATTGCTTCCAGGTCTATTCTGGCCCGGAGTGGTGGCACCTGATAGGGTCCTATTTATGGGTCAAATAGAACTAACGGCATACTTATGCTAAAACTGAATTGTTTGAAATGAAACTGTTTTTGACATTGAAACTGTACTTTCACTAAACTGAATTGTTAAATATAGAACTGTTTAGATATTTAACTGTGTAATCAAAATCTGTACTCATACCAAACTGAATAACTTGAAATAAGAACGTCTTTGACAATTAAACTTTGCACTCATCCTAAATCGAATTGTTTGAAAAAGAACTGACTATTTGTATAAAAATGGATTTGGAGGTGAAATTTACATTTACCGGAGAAGTTTGGATTATATCAACGCGCGGTGGATTTGTACCTAGGGAGATGAATAAAAGATGCAGAATGGAAATTTAGATTTACCGAAGAAGTTTGGATTATACCAACGCGCGGTGGATTTGTACATATGAAGATAAATAAGAGATGCAGAATGGAAATTTACATTTACCGAAGAAGTTTGGATTATACCAACGCGCGGTGGATTTGTACCTATGGAGATGAATAAAAGATGCAGAATGGAAATTTACATTTACCGAAGAAGTTTGGATTATACCAACGCGCGGTGGATTTGAGGGAGTCTGTGAGGGATGATGAGAGGTGTGGGAGGAGTAAGGAATCAGAGGCTGTCGTTATGAGACAATTGAAGAGATGAAGGAGGCTGTGACGAAGGTCATTAAACACGCTCAACAAGAGGACTCCATAGGGCCTTCCAGAAGTTATTGGAACGGTAGAACAAGTGCATTGCAACCGGAGGAAATTACTTCGAAGGGAACTAGAGTTTCATGTGTGTATTATCCATAAAAGTGCCCATACGAAAAAAGTCCTGAAACTTATTTAATGATTTTTGTAATTGCATACAAGGGTTGATACGCCATAAAACCCAATAAAAACTACAATAAAAAATACCGCGGTGACAAAACAGTTTTTTAGGTGAAAGCTTGCCCTATCTAACGTTGCTCTATCTGTGTGTGGTAATTTCTGTAGAAACATGTGAGATACATTAATTTCTTAGGAAAAGAGATGAAACTTCTTTAGTATGAAAGAGTTTAACTTACTGCAAAGGTAGAACTATCCTCTGTAGTCCATTTGCGAATGTCATCATAAAGCAACTCGTTCTTAGACCAGCTGCGTTCTCCAAAGAAGGAAGTGAGGATTTCGAGCCATTCTATGAATTAAAATTCTTGAGACACCTGGTCCATTTGAGAATTTTATTACCAACTTAGGGGCTGCAGGCATTTTGTTGAGGTTTTACTTTTCGTGTGATTTCAGTTGCTTTCAAATCAGCCACAGATTTTGAATCACTGTTATGCCGTTCGGTTACTGTTGCCCGAAAACATTTCAATAGTTTTAAAACAATAAAAGAAAGAAAGAAAGAGTAAACATAAGAAAGAAAGAAAGACAGAAAGAAAGAAAGAAAGAAAGAAAGAAAGAAAGAAAGGGTAAATGTACAAAGCAAAGTAAATGTACAAAGAAAGAAAGACAGGAAAATCATGAGAAAGAAAGAAAGAAAGAAAGAAAGAAAGAGTAAACATACAAAAGAAACAAAGAAACAAAGAGTAAACATACAAAAGAAAGAAAGAAAAAAAGAAAGGAAAATCATAAGAAAGAAAGAAAGAAAGAAAGAAAGAAAGAAAGAAAGAAACAGTAAACATACAAAAGAAACAAAGAAACAAAGAATAAACATACAAAAGAAAGAAAGAAAGAAAGAAAGAAAGAAAGAGTAAACATACAAAATAAATAAAGAAAGAAAGAAACAAACAAACAAACAAAGAGTAAACATACAAAAGAAAGAAAGAAAGAAAGGAAAAGCATAAGAAAGAAAGAAAGAAAGAAAGAAAGAAAGAAAGAAAGAGTAAACATATAAAAAAAGAAAGAAAGAAAGAAAGAAATAAAGAAAGAAAGGAAAAGCATAAGAAAGAAAGAAAGAAAGAAAGAAAGAAAGAAAGAAAGAGTAAATATACAAAAGAAACAAAGAAACAAAGAGTAAACATACAAAAAAAGAAAGAAAGAAAGAAAGAAAGAAAGAAAGAAAGGAAAAGCATAAGAAAGAAAGAAAGAAAGAAAGAAAGAAAGAAAGAGTAAATATACAAAAGAAAGAAAGAAACAAAGAGTAAACATACAAAAGAAATAAAGAAAGAAAGGAAAAGCATAAGAAAGAAAGAAAGAAAGAAAGAAAGAAAGAAAGAAAGAAAGAAAGAAAGAGTAAATATACAAAAGAAAGAAAGAAACAAAGAGTAAACATACAAAAGAAATAAAGAAAGAAAGGAAAAGCATAAGAAAGAAAGAAAGAAAGAAAGAAAGAAAGAAAGAAAGAAAGAAAGAGTAAATATACAAAAGAAACAAAGAAACAAAGAGTAAACATACAAAAAAAGAAAGAAAGAAAGAAAGAAAGAAAGAAAGGAAAAGCAAAAGAAAGAAAGAAACAAAGAAAGAATGAAAGAAAGAAACAAAGAGTAAACATACGAAAGAAAGAAAGTGATGTAGAGTGGCTCGTAGCACGTGACTTCCGATATCGTGGAAGTATAAAATCGCCGTGTCTCTTAAGCTAGGCCAACGGAGACAGAAGCAGGAGCAGTGACAGAAAAGCCCTGAAAGGACGTCGGTCAGTCGTAAGACCAACTTTAGACGTCACACCTACAGCGAGAGATTTATCATACTAATCAGACTGTGTACCACTTGATTTAATAAATGATTAACTCTGTTTCTCTGTGCATCGTTTCCTTACTACGATACAATAGAAAGAAAGAAAGAAAGAATAAATATACGAAGCAAAAGAAAGAAAGAAAGAAAGAAAGAAAGAAAGGGTAAATATATGAAACATTAGAAATAAAGAAAGAAAAAAAGAAAGAAAGGGTAAATATACGAAGCATAAGAAAGAAAGAAAGAAAGAAAGTGTAGATATACGAAGCATAAAAAAGAAAGAAAGAAAAAGGAAAGAAAGAAAGAAAGGGTAAATATACGAAGCAAAAGAAAGAAAGAAAGAAAGAAAGAAAGAGTAAATATACGAAGCAAAAGAAAGAAAGAAAGAAAGAAAGAAAGAAAAGGTAAATATATGAAACATTAGAAATAAAGAAAGAAAAAAAGAAAGAAAGAGTAAATATACAAATCGTTAGAAAAAAGAAAGAAAACCTGCTTTAAGGTCTCTAACTTTGTGTGCAGTTCTGATTTCAACTGAGCACCCAGTGCATGTGGCCTTGTACCCGGCAAACCTAACTTTATTACATTCTTATAATTGTTGCCTCATCCGCAGAATCCTTGAAGGTGTACGGGCAAAGAACCTACAAGCGACATTAATATTTGTCGACTTTACCAAGGCTTTCGACTCCATTCACAGAGGAAAGATGGAACAAATCCTACTAGCGTACGGCATACCTAAAGAAACCGTAGCGGCAATAACGATTCTCTATAGAAACACTAAAGTAAAAGTACGATCACCAGATGGAGACACAGAATACTTCGACATAGTAGCAGGAGTACTACAAGGAGACACGCTGGCTCCGTATCTCTTTATCATTTGTCTAGACTACGTACTTAGAACATCGATTGACAAAATCAAAGAGAATGGCTTCGAACTGACGAAGAAAAGAAGCAGAAGATACCCCGCAACAACAATCACCGACGCCGACTACGCCGATGACATAGCGATACTGGCAAATACACCTGACCAAGCCGAAACACTTCTGCATAGTTTGGAACGAGCAGCAGCAAGCATAGGCCTCCATGTTAATGCACATAAAACGGAATATATGTGCTATAACCAAACGGGGGACATCTCCACCCTAGAAGGAACCCCTCTTAAACTAGTAGACAAATTCACGTACCTAGGAAGCAGCGTCGAATCAACCGAAAAGGACATCGAAACGAGGTTAACGAAAGCATGGACAGCTATCAATAGGCTATCGACTATATGGAAATCAGACCTAACCGATAAAATGAAACGCAGTTTCTTCCAGGCAGCGGTCACATCGATACTGCTATATGGATGCACTACATGGACGCTAACAAAACGGCTGGAGAAGAAACTAGATGGCAATTACACAAGAATGCTGCGTGCAATCCTCAACAAGTCTTGGCAGCAGCACCCCACAAGACACCAACTGTACGGCCACCTGCCCCCTATCACGAAAACTATTCAAGTTAGGCGAACCAGACATGCAGGACATTGCTGGAGAAGCAGAGATGAACTCATAAGAGATGTACTCTTATGGATCCCCACACACGGCCGCGCAAAAGCAGGACGACCAGCACGAACGTACATTCAGCAGCTATGTGAGGATACAGGTTGTTGTCCTGAAGACCTGCCTAGGGCGATGAACGATAGGGAGGAGTGGCGAAAGAGGGTCAGGGATATCCGTGCTGCCAGCACGATATGATGATGATGATGATAATTGTTGCAATAATAGCAACTTATTTTTCATAGGAATCGAATTTAGATATTTTTTCTAAAATCTCTCCCACACACCCATTTTTGTCACGCCCTTCTTCAATCGAGTGAGCCTCTTTCTGACATCTTGTCAAGAAAGGTAATCATGGTGTCCATTACTGGGTTGAACATTGTAGCCCAATCGGAGGAAGGGTGACGGAAGTGGATAGAGAAATACCCTTTGCGCCTCAAGAGTGACATAATCAGTCACGACCCTGTACAATAGGGTTATTTGTGACGGGATGAAGTAATTCCACACAAACCGCTTCCCTCCCCACAAAAAAATCACGCACTCCTGCATACTGTAATGTTTCCTTGACAATTTGTTTAGTCTTATGCTTTTTTTTTTTTTTTTTTTTTTTTGAATGGGGTGAAGATTTGTGAGATCTCTTGCTTGAAGGTTAGCCACAAATCACCCAACGACTTAAATATGTTGACTGACGCTCCAAACATATCACATACAAATTTTTCTTTCTAATTTAGCAATAATACTAATGCTATCTACAACTAAAACAATAATAATAAAAGTGATACCAATTGTATTTGGCGCACTTGGAATGATCTCTAAAGTTTTAGTAAAAGTTGGAAATCAGAGGACGAACCGAGACGATCCAAACAACATCATTGTTAAGATAAGCCGGAATACTGAGAAGAGTCCTGGAGACTTGAGGAAATTCGCTTTCACTCAAACTCAAATAAAAGACCATCAGCTAATTCTGTTGTGAAAAACTCGCAAAGCGTAATAAAAAAATAACTACAAGAACTAAAAAAGCTAAGGAACATGAAAGTGACGGTGATACCATTTGTAACAATGGTACTTGGAACGATCTCCAAAGGTTTGTTAAGGGAGCTGGAAGAGTTGTAAATCAGAGGATGAACCGAAACCATTCAAACTACAGTAATGTTAAGATAGGCCAGAATACTGAGAATAGTCCTGGAGACTTGAAGAGGCTTGATTTCACTCAGACTCAAGTGAAAGACCATCAGCTAACGACGTTACGAAAAACTCACAAGGCGTACGGACCCTTTCTCAAGTGGACCAGAGACGAACTTAAACAAATTGACCAAAGAACAGGAAAACTAATGACAGTGCATAAGGCTTTACATCCCAGAGACGACGTTGACAGACTATATGTTTCAAGAAAAGAGGGAGGAAGAGGACTTGCCAGCATTGAAGACAGCGTTGACGCATCGATACAACGACTCAAAGAAGATATACAAAGACACGATGGAGGACTCATTACAGCCATCACAAACGATACTGATAACACGATGGACAACAGAATGACAATAACTAGGAAACAAAAATGGGAAGGAAAATAACTCTATGGGCGGTTTAAACGACTTATAAACAACATCTCACACGACAAAACCTGGACATGGCTAAGAAAAGGAAACTTTAAGAAAGAAACAGAATCTCTCCTAATAGCAGCACAAGACAACGCCGTAAGAACCAATCATATCAAAGTGAGAATAGATAAGACTCAACAAAATAGCAAATGCAGGCTATGTGGTGACAGAGATGAAACCATCAATCACATTATAAGCGAATGCAGCAAATTAGCGCGGAAGGAATATAAGACAAGACATGATTGGGTCGGCTAAGTGATCCACTGGGAGATGTGCAAGAAATTTAAATTTGACCACACAAACAAATGGTATATCCACAACCCAGCACCTGTCCTAGAAAATGACACACATAAACTCCTATGGGACTTTGACATACAGACAGATCACGTAATCTCGGCCAAAAGATCAGACTTAATAATAATCAACACAAAAAAAAGAGAACTTGCAAAATTGTCGACTTTGTTGTCTCGGCCGACCACAGAATAAAACTGAAAGAATGTGAAAAGAAGAATAAGTACTTCGACCTTGCTAGAAGATTAAAAAAATCTGTGGAACATGCAGGTGACAATTATACCAATTGTAATTGGTGCGTTTGGAACAGTAACTAAAGGATTACTAAAGGGACGGGAGGACATGGAAGTTGGCGGACGGGCGGAGACCATCCAAACTACAGCATTATTGAGAACGGCCAGAATACTGAGAAGAGTCCTGGAGACTTGAGGAGACTTGCTGTCACTCAGACTCCAGTGAAAAACCATCGGCTAACGCTGAGGTGAAAAGCTCTTATGAGTGAATAATAATAATAATAATGTGAGATCAAGGAGTGAGCAAAGAAATATAAATAGTGAATAAGAACTTGGTGGCGCTGAGAGTATTTAAAAAGAGAAAATAAATCATTTCAAATAGTACAATAGTGGCAATTACATTTTCTTCGGAAGGATTTTTCACAACTACTAATGTTGTATTACTCGTTATCTTAATAATATTAATAAGACTGCCATGCTGAAAATGAAAAGTGGAATAAGAGAAACAACAAAATGAACAGAACAGCCAAATAAAGAAAGAATCATAACGCTTGGAGAGAAGGAAAATTCCAAGAACTTGTGAATACTGGAAGCGGACACCCTAAAACAAGCAGAAAAAAAGTATAAGTAATAAAAGAGAGTATCTCAAAGGAACAAGGAAACTTCTCGAAAATAAAACTGCAGGAGAAACGTCATCAGAAGGGATAGACGTCTGAGCAGTACTCTTTGAATAATACTTGGGACTATTCTTGAAGTGGATGCGAAAACTTTAAAAAAATAAACCAGAAGACTAGAAAGTTGATGACGATCCAAAATGCCTTACATCTGTGAGATTGAAGATTGAGTGAAATGAAGGGAGGAAATCTAACAAATAGACAAGAAAATTGATGACGAAGAACAAAGTTTAACCCCCGAGAGATGAAATAGACAGATTATATGTGTCTAGAAAAGAAGGAGGAAGAGGACTTGCTGGCATTGAAGATTGCAGGAAATAAAGAGAGAAAATCGAATAAATAGACAATAAAGTTAATGACAAAGCACAAAGCTTTACACAGGAGAAATGATATAGACAGACAATGTGTCTAGAAAAGAAGGAGGAAGAGGACTTACCCACATTGAAGAAGGATTCGAGAATTACATTCAAATGAGCCAAAAAAGAGAACTGAATAACTTGCGGAACATAAGTTGACAGTGATACCGATTATAGATGGTGAACTTTGAACAGTCCCCACTGACTTAGCGAAGGAACTGGACGAATTGGAAATCAAAAGAATTGAGATAATCCAGATTACAGGGAGCTGAAGAAAAATTAGAAATATTGTTGTATAGTAATAAACGATTCTATTATTTAAAAAAAAAGTTAATTTTAATTTAAAAAATAAACAAAAAATGAGAGACATAACAGTAAACTTACTCAATATGACCACCTTTTTGTTTTCAATTATTGTATCAACACACCGTGGAAATAATTTGCATGTCTTCAAAATAAATTCATCAGATACTTTATTCCATTCCTCCTCAATAACAATATTTGGAAGGAAAGTTGCATTTTTTTGTTTTGTTTTCTAAAACGCCCTATATAACTAAATCAAGGAGGTTAAATTCTGGTCTTAAATCTTGTTTAATTGCTATCCTCACCGTTTTCTCGAGGACTATCAATTCATAAACATGTTTTCTTACTGACATTGTGGGGTCCCTCTTAATCGCTGTAGCGGGAGCAGTTAAAAAAGCCTTCTTTTCTTTATTTATTCAATCCTTCGCTTTCCCCTTTTCTTTAAAAACTCTTTTTCTTTAAAGATTTTTTCTTTGTTTGAAGACAAAGAAACTTTGGTTTGGTTTTGGCGTTAAGCAAATCATAGCTTCTTTGTCGTTTTTCTTCTTACTCACTCATACTGGGCTGAATTTTTCATACAAAAAAAAAAGGGCTTTAATTAGAGAGCTAATCATGAAAATTTTGATTTATAGCGTTTTTTTTTTTTAAATTGAAACAATCAGACTAAAGATAAATTTTTAAAATTATTTCATATTTTGCTTCCGGGTTTTGCCGATTATTTTTAAGATCGATTAGGACACTGAAAATAATCAGGAGACCCAAGAAGACTTGCTGTCTCTCAGATTCCATTGAAAGACCATCTACTAACACTGGTGTGAAAAACACACAACGAGTTTCGCTAAAGAACTAAGAAAGATGTGGAACATGAAGGTGACGATGATACGTGGCCCTTCAATAAGTTTCCAGACTTTTTTTTGTACAGGCATTTAACGTATGGAATGCTTCAGACTGCTTTTGGAGCATCTTGCATGAATTGAGTATCAGTTTTTGAGTGGCATAAGAGATTCAAGAAAGGCAGGGAGTATGTGAGCGATGATGAGAGGTGTGGGAGGGGTAAGGAAGTCAATACACCACAGTTGATTGGTCAAAGGGTTAGGGTTAGGGTTACGATGTTGAGGTTTTAAGGGAGTTCAGGAAGAGATTCCATCGGAAGAGGCCAGCACTCTTCAAATCGGGTCAGTGGCATTTCTACCAGGACAATGCACCAGTCCACAACTCCATCCTTGTCACTGACTATTTGACCAAAATGGGCATCAAGACAGTTCTTCACCCTCCCTATAGTCCAGATCTTGCTCCCTGTGACTTTTGCTTATTCCCTAAGCTCAGAGGCTGTCGTTCTGAAACAATTGAGGAGATGAAAGAGGCTGTGACGAAGGCCTTGACACGCTCACACAAGAAGACTTCCATGGGCCCTTCCAGAAGTTGTTGGAACGGCACAGCAAGTGCATTGCAGCCGGAGGAGATTACTTGGGGACTAGAGTTTCATGTGTGTACTATCAATAAAAGTGCCCATACGAAAAAAGTCTGGAAACTTATTTAATGATCCTCGTACCAATTGTAATTGGCGCACTTGAAACGGTCCCCAAAGGTATAGAAAGAGAATTAGAAAAGTTAAAATCGGAGGAAGAACAGAGATGATCCAAAAAACAGCATTTTTAAGATTGGCCTGAATACTGAGAAGAGTCCTGGAGACCTGAAGAAAGTCGCTGTCACACAAACACCAGTGAAAGACCAATAAACTAATGCTGGTGTGAAAAACTCCCAAGTGAAATGATAATAATTGTATGGTTACAAGTATTCTAATAAAATACTAATAATTCATCAGCTATTACATGGTTTCAAATTACTAGTCCGATTAAATACTTTATTTTCCAATCTAACACTAATGATTTTTTTATTAACACTAATATTTTCTATTATCTATTTGACCCATATTTTATAACATATTGCCCCATAAATATTTTTTCATACGGTAAAAAAGAAATGATTTTTCATATTTTCAAGATTACCATTGATAATTTTTAGTCAATGTTACCAACCTGAAAAATATGAATGAATCACTATTGTTAATTTATCTACGTATGCATGATATACTTAAAATATTTACAACCACTTTGTTGATAGCAGCTACCATATTCATAAGTTGAAAATTACTTAAATACTGTTCCTATAATCATGTTCTACAGTTTAAAAAAGTGTTAGACGCTGATAAACTACAGATGTTTTTTTTTGCAATCATTCAATCGACCCAATTTTAAGAGTACAGGAGACATTGTTATTGGTTGTTACCTGGCTAAGAGACTGACAAAAATAAACAAGGTGTTAAGAGACGGAAAAAGGTGTGTGTGTGTGTGTGTGTGTGAGAGAGAGAGAGAGAGAGAGAGAGAGAGAGAGAATGTCAACAAAAAAAAGAGAGATAAAGAGAATGAACTAGTAGATATATATATATATATAGAGAGAGAGGGGGGAGAGAGAATGAGAGAGAGGGGGGAGAAAGATAGAGAGAGAAAGGTAAACAGAGGAGTCAACAAGAAGAAAGAGTAAAACAGAGAGAGTGAAGACAAAGATTAGATAGATAAATTGAGAGAGAGACAGAGAGAGAGAGAGACAGACAGACAGACAGACAGACAGACAGACAGACGGACAGAGAGAATCCCCCACAAGAAATATAGATCGAGCGAGAGAAAGGGAGAGAGAGAGACAAATAGAGTGAGAGAGTCAACAAATAGATAGATAGATAGATAGATAAGACGAAAGATAGACGGAGAAAGAAAGAAAGAAAAAGAGAGAGAATCAACAACAACAAAGAGAGGGAAAGAGTCAAGACGAAAGATATACAGAGAGAGAGTATGGAGAATGCGAAAGCGTAAATAAGAAGAAAGATATATATATATATATATAGAGAGAGAGAGGGGGGGGGGGAGAGAGAGTCAACAACAAGATGGAGAGAGAGAGTTAAGACGGAATATTTTTAGGGAAAAAGAGAGTGCGAGAGATAGAATCATCATAAAGATAGAGAGAGAGATAGAAAGTCAAGACGAAAGATAGACAGACAGAGAGACAGAGAATAAATAAGAAGAAAGATAAAGATAGATTGATTGATAAAAAGCTTGTAGGAGAGAGAGAGAGAGAGAGAGAGAGAGAGAGAGAGAGGGAAGAGAGAGAGCGAGAGAGAGAGAGAGGGGGAAGAGAGAGAGCGAGAGAGAGAGAGAGAGGGGAAGAGAGAGAGCGAGAGAGAGAGAGAGAGGGGAAGAGAGAGCGAGAGAGAGAGGGGGGGAAGAGAGAGCGAGAGAGAGGGGGAGAGAGCGAGAGAGAGAGAGGGGAAGAGAGAGAGCGAGAGAGAGAGGGGGGAAGAGAGAGAGCGAGAGAGAGAGAGGGGAAGAGAGAGAGCGAGAGAGAGAGAGAGGGGAAGAGAGAGAGCGAGAGAGAGAGAGGGGGGTAAGAGAGAGAGAGAGCGAGAGAGAGGGGGGAAGAGAGAGAGAGCGAGAGAGAGAGAGGGGGGAAAGAGAGAGAGAGCGAGAGAGAGAGAGGGGGGAAGAGAGAGAGCGAGAGAGAGAGAGAGGGGAAGAGAGAGAGCGAGAGAGAGAGAGAGGGGAAGAGAGAGAGCGAGAGTCAACAAGAAGACAGATAGAGACAGAGAGTAAATATGATTAACTAACAATAAGGAAAGATAGAGAGATTGATAGATAGAAAGAGAGATGAATAGAGAGAGGGGGGTTTTAAGCAAGATGGGCGATAGGGATAGATAAAGAGGGAGAAAAAGAAAAACAGATAGAGAGACGGAGATAGAGAAAGAAAGAGAAAGAGAAAGAGAACGAAAGAGAGAGAGAGAGAAAGAGAAAGAGATAGACAGACAGAGAGAAAGAGAAAGATCGATAGAGAAAGAGAGATAAAGAGAGAGAGAGAGTTAAAGAGAGAGAGATAGAAAGAAAAAATAGAGAGAGAGAAAGAGAAAGAGAGAGAGTTAAAGAGAGAGAGAGAGAGAGAGAGAAAAAAAAAGAGAGAGTTAAAGAGAGAGAGAGAGTTTGTTTTGTGAAATGATCTTGAAACTCTGAAGATCTTGAAAACTAAAATGCTTTATTTTGTCAAATATTAAAATTGCTGAGTGGCAAGAACTAAAGAAAATATTTCGGTGTGGAAACGGAAGTGAAGGATTACGTAGACGATGAGCCCCCCCCCCCCAGCCTAACTCTACATCTGAATATATGTTCTTGTTTTCTCGAAACAGTTAACGAAACTCTTTTATAAGAATAAATAAACTGGCATTTAATTAGTGTCTCACCCAGAAAATATATCCCAATCTGTTCATATCTATCTATCTATCTTAATCTGTTCATATCTATATATCTATCTATCTGCATTTATTCTCATCAACCTTTCTCTATCTCCCTACCTCCCGACCTCTCTATTTATCTATCCATGTCAGTTTATAATCATATCTATCTATCTATCTATCTATCTATCTATCTGTGTTTGTTTGTCTATCTATCTATCTATCTATCTATCTAAGTTTGTTATCATCTACCTTTCTATCTTTCTATCTATACATCTTTCTATCTATCAATCTATCTTGCCCGGTTTCTCTCTCTCTCTCTCTCTCTCTCTCTCTCTCTCTCTCTCTCTCTCAATCTATCTAAGTTCGTTATTATCTACCTTTCTCTCTTCCTATCTTTACATCTTTGTATCTATCAATCTATCTATCTGGCCCCGCTTATTTCTCTCTCTCTCTCTCTCTTTCTCTCTCTCTCTCTCTATCTATCTATCCTCATCAATCTTTTTATTTCTATATTTATCAATGCAAGTCAATTTATTCTCGTATATCTCTCTATCTCCCTATCAATCAATCTATCGACCACCCAGTCGGCTAGGGCTGGAGAATATACCGACTGCATCTCTAGTGATTGGTAACACCTCTCCGCAACGAGTATCCTGATATGACACTAAACCATCCGATGGTAATACTATAGTCCGGGATCTCTGAGGAATGGGAAGTACTCTTTCATTGATATTTCTCCCAGGTCCACTCTGACCTGGAGTTGAAGCACTTGCATGGATCCTGACTCTGGGTTTAATAGAACTGTTTAACTAAATATAACTTTAAGTAAACAAAGGAATAATACTAAATTGAATTATTCGCGTTAGATAGAAATACAGGAAAGCATCTAACTGTGTGCAAACAAATTAACTCTGGCTTATTTAAAATCCTACCAACAAGTTATTTGTTTCCAAACCATATATATTCATTATATATTTAAGAATAGTATTTGGCATTAAATAACCTCCATGGGTTGGTATGGTATAAAACCCAACCAACCAGCCTATTCATCTATCTACTTGCCCAGTCGGCAGTGGAGGACAGTAGAATACACCGACTGCAACTCTACAGTAACACCTCCCCCAGCGTGTGTTCTGTATATGACACTAACAATCTGATGGTGAGGCTCCAGTAATGCTGGAGCTTTGGGGAATGCGAAGAACCCCTTTATTGCCATCACTCCCAGGTCCACTCTGGCCCAGAGTGGTAGCACCTGATAGAGTCCTATCTATGAGTCCAACCGAGCTAAACTGTGTACTTATGCTAAACTGGACTGTTTAAAATAGAACTGTTTTTATATAGAATTAAACTGTGTGCTTATGCTAAACTGTATTGTTTGAAATAGAACTGTTTTGATATATAACTGTTTGTAAACAAAATCTGTACTTGTTCTGAACTGAATTGCTGGAAATTTAATCCGGCGTTAAATGACCCGAAAAGGGTTGATACGACGTAAAATAAAACCAACCAACCAACCAACCATCTATTTCGTTCAGTTTATTCCTATCTATCTATCTATCTATCTATCCTCTTATGATGTCTTTGTTTTTTTATATTTACCAATCTTTTTGCTGATGACACATTGCTTTATCCTATGACCCCCTAAAGAAATTTAAACATCTTGACACGACCTCTGCTCAATCAGCTAACCTCAATTTCATTGTGCAACGAGATAGAAAATGGCTTCTGTCTTTCATCACGTATGAGACTAAGCTGTTATCTCTTCATCATCATCGGAACTCTTCCAATATCTTTACTGTTCTTATGAACTGCGAAAGATTGACTGCTTTAAATAAAAAAGCAAAATTTCCGCTTGAGTTGATGTAAGGATGACTCTACTACGCGAATTGTAAAAAACAGAAAATAATACGTGGGCCGAAGAGACAAAAACTGTCTAACATAAAATGATTTTTTTAATAAAACTTTCTTATGAATACATGTGAATATTAATACATTTTGTGTTATTCAAATATCATGAAAACGAAAAGGTGCGAATTTAGCTGTTTTTGTAAAAAAAGGAGATTAATTTGGAAATTTCACTACCCCGGGCAAAAAAAATAATTAATGGGAATTGTCGCCACTTTCTAGAATTTTACAGAACAAGCAATTAAGTAAAGAGACATGTTAGTCAAGAATTAAATTTCTCTTACATTGTGTCATTCAGGGGAGAAAAGCAAAGTTTCAAGGGAATAATGGCCATTTTCTAGACTTGTACAACATCAACAATTAAGAAATAACACTTTCTATTCAGCAAGACAATTTCTCTTACATAGTGTTGTTATCCAGGGCAGAAAAGCCAAGTTTCAAGGGAATAATGGCCATTTTCTAGACTTGTACAACATCAACAGTTAAGAAATAACACTTTCTATCCAGCAAGACAATTTCTCTTTCATAGTGTTGTTATCCAGGGCAGAAAAGCCAAGTTTCAAGGGAATAATGGCCATTTTCTAGACTTGTACAACATCAACAATTAAGAAATAACACTGTCTATGCAGCAAGACAATTTCTTTTACATATAATTTGCCAGTGAGGCTCACAAAGCCAAGTTTCAAGGGAATAATGGCCATTTTCTAGACTTGTACAACATCAACAATTAAGAAATAACACTTTCTATCCAGCAAGACAATTTCTCTTTCATAGTGTTGTTATCCAGGGCAGAAAAGCCAAGTTTCAAGGGAATAATGGCCATTTTCTAGACTTGTACAACATCAACAATTAAGAAATAACACTTTCTATCCAGCAAGACAATTTCTCTTTCATAGTGTTGTTATCCAGGGCAGAAAAGCCAAGTTTCAAGGGAACAATGGCCATTTTCTAGACTTGTACAACATCAACAATTAAGAAATAACACTTCCTATCCAGCAAGACAATTTCTCTTTCATAGTGTTGTTATCCAGGGCAGAAAAGCCAAGTTTCAAGGGAATGATGGCCATTTTCTAGACTTGTACAACATCAACAATTAAGAAATAACACTGTCTATGCAGCAAGACAATTTCTTTTACATATAATTTGCCAGTGAGGCTCACTTGATCGGCTTTTTCAACTTTTTTCCCCTTGTCTACCATTCACTCTGAGTGTGACACTATAATAACCAAGGATTTTCAGCTCCCAGTTCAAGATGACCTTTTTCAAGGCAGTTTATTCCAAACCTTTTCCTTCTTCTTCTCATACAAGATACACTTTTTATTTTGTCGATTATTTTTACTGATACAAATAAATAATGCATTTACCAATGTAAGCAACGTTAGAATTAAGTACTAGACAAAACAAAGCTTTGATTGTTAATCTCGTGTTAGTTGGTGCGTTAACATGTTATGCATTGCTTTATTACGTGTATGATTTGAAAGCTGCTCAGATAAACGTCGGCAACTTATGATTTATAATTTCGAAGTGGGTAATGACATGTCGTTCCGTATTGACCTTTGTCAGAGCTTTCAAATGGGGATTTGTAGGACAGGATGTTCCAGCTGTATAAACAATGTGATTACCGTAAAACTAGCGATGCGTGGGTGTAAGCAGATCACGTGGATTGACAGCCTGAAGGACGACCGGAATTGTGAAGGTAACGTACCTGGGCATTCGAAGCGCGCACGAACGTGTCTGGCTTGTAGAGCGGAAACCGATATGGCTGCATCGAGCATATTTGACGAGGGGAGATCTCGAACCAGCGAGAGGTAATTTGCACGTATGCAAATTCTTACGAGATCTCACGAACATACAAATACGCACGGTAACGGCTGAACGGGGGAATTTTGTTCTGAGTGCATTTGCCCGACGAACGTGATACAACTCAAAGGAAGGAAGGAAGTTAGGAAGGGAGGCGAGAACAAGAAGGAGAGAGAGAAAGAAGGAAAGAAGGAGAACGAGGGAGAAAGCGAGAGAGAAGGAACAGCTAACGCGAGAGAGGGAAAAAGCGCTCGACTCAATGCGCCCTGAAACTAACAACAGTGTCCTCTCTTGAATTAATACAAGAATCAGTTTCCTGTTGCCTTTTACGCCCGCTCTTGACAACAGGAATGCTAAGGTGTTATGAAATTATATATACACAGGTACCCATGCAGTCACGGTCTGCCAGTTGGAGTCACAACCAAATCAGAGCAGAAACCCATTGGGCACTACCCAGGTGAGGGGAGCAGTGGCTCTCAGCGGCCTCTCGTCACGGAAGTAAAGACGTAAGATCCTGAATATGGAATCGCACGTGGGTTAAAAAAGGTTAATATAGCAGTTCTTGGGCAGTCTGTGTCTGCATCCTTAGTCTCCCTCTTTCTCTCTTTCTCTCCCTCACTTACAGAGGTTTCGACCTATTCGAGAACTAATAAAGAAAGATATATATTTTTGTAAAGACAATATAATAGTTATTCATTGATTCCTTCCTCAGACAATGTAACAACAACTGTGGCAACAAAGAAATATATTTTGTACAAAAAGTGAAGGCGCTGTTGATCACATTACAGGGACCAAATGGTTCAAGAAATTTTCCTCGACTTTCAAGAATCTCGACGATCAGGCATGGTTGGATTTCGAAGACCTGCTCTAAGTCATAGAAGCAAGTACGAAAGCAGCACTCAGAGAGTATCAGGCTAACTCAGCATCTCAGAGTACAGAGTGGTTCGTCACATTCACGACCTAGACAAATCCAGTGAGTAGCTCTCCAAGAGTATCAGGCGAGCTCGACATCTCACTGTCCCGTGTGGTTCGTCACCTTCACGACCTCGGCAAATCCAGTGAGTAGCTCTCCAAGAGTATCAGGCGAGCTTGGCATCTCACAGTTCAATTTGATTTGTCACCTTCACAACCTCAGCAAATGCAATCTGATGTACCAAAATGGGGCCTCATGCTAGTAAAATATTGCAGAATTATTAATTGACCCAAATACTTCTTGTGTAAGTAGAAACAATTACATCATTCCATCCAGGCGCATTGTGATCGTCGTAAAATCAATACCAAGACATGCCGATGAAACGTATTCGTTTGACCCTCTCTTACCACCCGACTTTATCGGTCATATCTCTTGGCAAGTCCTTTAAACGGCATCCAGTGTCCATATCTAGCTGAAGAACGGAAGTTTTTTCTACTAAACCAAAACTGGTGTGTCCATGCGTTGGAGTCCAGAGCAAAACGTCGCTGATGAGTTGGTCCTTACTTCTCCTAGTAATGCTCAGCATATCTGGCTTTTACCATTCTTAAAATCTTTTGTGAGATTGAATGTAAATAGCCGAACGGCTGCTGTTTTGTAGAGGAATTGCTTTCCGGAAATATGCACCCAGTATCCTTAGGTAACTCCGATCAAAGTTTTTTCTCCAACAATTACGATGAATCAATCAATTTATCTACCTCAATCTTCTTATCTATCTATCTATCTATCTATCTATCTATCTATTTACGTATCTATCTCAGTTTTCATATCTATCTATCTATTCGTCTGTCTTTGTCTGCATATCTATCTATCTATCTATCTATCTTAATCTGTTCATATCTATATATCTATCTATCTGAATTTATTCTCATCAATCTTTCTCTATCTCCCTACCTCCCGACCTCTCTATTTATCTATCCATGTCAGTTTATAATCATATCTATCTATCTATCTATCTATCTATCTGTGTTTATCTATCTATCTATCTATCTATCTCAGTTTTCATATCTATCTATCTATCTATCCGTCTGTCTTAGTCTCCATATCTATCTATCTATCTATCTATCGATGTTTGTTTGTTAATTTATCTATCTATCTATCTATCTATCTATCTATCTCAGTTTTCATATCTATCTATTCGTCTGTCTTAGTCTTCATATCTGTCTATCCATCGATCTATCTATCAATGTTTGTTTGTTAATCTATCTATCTATCTATCTATCTATCTATCTTGGTTTATCTATCTATCTATCTATCTGGGTTTATCTATCTATCTTAGTTTTCATATCTATCTATCTATCTATCTATCTATTTTTGTTTGTTTATCTATCTATGTATCTATGTTCATATCTATCTATCTATCTATCTATCTATCTATCTGTTCTTTTGTATAAATCTGTTGGCATCTCTTCTCTCCTCTCCCTGTTTTATTCATCAACATATTTCCATATTTCCTGTTATCCCTCATAGTAACTGTGTAGTGGTTAATGTGCTGGATTGCGGCCTCGAAGCAAGCGAGTTCGAACTCCAGTAGCGCCATTCCGTTCACTTTTGGACTAATACCCGTGGGACAGATGTGCATCCTCTTACCCCACCCCACAGTTATAGGTTAAGTAGCAATAGCTTTGGCATTAAATAACTCATGAAGGTTGATACATCATTAAACAAAGAAACAAAACTGCGACTCTATCTCTCAATCTTCCCAAATCTATCTATATATCTATCCCAGTTTATTTACATCTACTGGACATTGGCCTAGAGGTTAGAGTGTTCGCCAATGGCCCGGGAGATCAGGGTTCAATCCCAGGTCGAGTCATACCAAAGACTCAAAAAATGGTACTTGATGCCTCCTTGCTTAACACTCAGCATTATAAGGTACGGATCAAGGGTAAAGTGGAGCAATCTAGGGAAAGGAGTAGCGCCCTCCCCTACACCTTGGTGTAGTAGCTATTGAAAAGGAAGCCTTCGGGTCACCCTCGACTAAAGGGAGACAACTTTACTTATTTACATCTAATTGGCCAACTCTAACCATATATCGTATTCATCTATCTCAGTCTATTTGTATCAATCTATCTATCTAGCGATCTCAGTCTATATGCATATCTCTCTCTCTATATCTCTCTCTCTCTCTATATATATATATATATATATATATATATATGATTTACGTGGGCAACTCTATCTTTCTATCTATTAGCTTATGTTTATAAAGCTATATCGTATCAATTTAAAACCATTTACCAACACATGTCCATATTTCTTAGGATTTCTCATCCAAACTCTCTCTCTCTCTCTCTCTATATATATATATATATATATATATATATATATATATCCCTCTGTCTGTCTGTCTTTCTGCCTGTCTCTTACTCTCTATATATCTATGTATCTATCAGCCTGTCTCTCTCTTCCTGTCCTCTTTCCCACTTTCTTTGTCTCTTTCTCTAAACATCTATCTCTCGCCCTTTCCCTCTGTCTGTCTGTCTGTCTCTGTCTCTCTCTCTTTGGTTATGTGCCTCTCAGCCTAAATTTAAACCTCATTTCTTTGAAGTTATTTTTTTTTAATTGTTTCCTGTTTTAAAAAAAATGCTGTCCTCAATCTGAGCTCCCGCTGTGATAATGTACTTTTAAAATTATCCATGCTATAAATAGACCTCATAACCCGTTAGCTAAATATTTATAGATATGAACGCACACACACGAATATATATACTCTCTCTCTCTCTCTCTCTCTCTCTCTCTCTCTCTCCCTCACACACACACAGTGAACCATATATATACATATACATATGCCTTGGCTTATGTGTCGATACGAGTGTTCATATCAGTTCTCTGTTTCTCAGAGGCCTTTCAGAGAAACAATTAGAATTGCAGCTACTGGATGGAAATTCGAAAAAAAGAAAATTATTAAAAGTCCAATTTATCGAAATAAATCAAGTGCTATCTGTAATTACCTGGTGGAAATGTTAATCGAATGTGAGTCGGAAAAGAAAAGCCTGGAGCGTTGCATGCAGTTGTAGAATTCAGCAAGAACTGTCATATAAAATTAAGTTTCTTCAAGGAAATTTTATTAAATTTAAAAAAAGCGGTTGATTCTAAATTGCGCACTTATTTGATTTGCATATTGGGTCATTATGTCCATCAATATCTTCTGAGATATCAAGATCGGTTACGGTTAATATTCAATGAATGTTTTTGAATATCCTCATCTTCATTCGTATTTTGATTGCGAGTGTGAGATGAGATGACGTTAATATTCAATGAATGTTTTCGACTAGACTCATCTTCATTGTTTTTTAAAGAGATGAGTTGTTGTTATATTCGATGAATGTTTTTGACTATTTTCCTCTTCATTGTTGTTTTTATCTTTGACTTTGAAATGAGATGTTTTGATATTCAATGAATGTTTTTGACTATCCACGTCTTCTCTCTTGTTTTGATTTGATTTGATTCGGTTAGATCGTTGGCTGGGTGGGTTTTATGGTATATCCTTATTTACCAACGTCTCCGCTCGGGCAGGATATGACACAAGGTCAATTTTTAAGCGGAGTTTAACTGGTTTGAATTCAGAGTTTTCCTTCTCCTAGACTAGTTGACTCACCAAGGCTGAAGAACCCAGTCTGCCCTACTATTTACCCATAGCTGGAGGGAGAATAATTGGATTCATACCTTTCCCCAGGGTATTAGTGCTATGGGAAATGCAAACGGTCTCGTCCAAGATTTGAATTCGTGTCGTCGTGTCCATTTCCTACGACGATAACCATTACATCACGGGCATATCAACCTTTGAAGGTTATTTTACGCCAAATCCATGTTATGCAAATAATCACTTCTATTTCAAACAATTCAGTTTAGCATGAATACACAGTTTAATTGTAAAAAACATTTATATTTCAAGCTATTCAGTTTAGTCAAACAGAGCTAATTCAGTTTAGTATAAGTATAGATTTTGTTTACAAACAGTTAAATGTCAAAACAGTTCTATATTAAACAATTCAGTTTAGTGTAAGTAGAGTTTCAATGTCAAAAACAGTTAAATTTCAAACAATTCAGTTTAGCATAAGCATGCAGTTTAAATGTAAGTACAGTTTAATTGTCAAAAACATTTCTATTTCAAGCAATTCAGTTTAGTCAAACAGTTCTTATTCAAACAATTAGTTTAGCATAAGTATGCCGTCAGTTCTATTTAACCCATAGATAGGACCCTTATCAGGTGCTACCTCTCTGGTCAGACTTGACCTGGGAGCAATAGCAATGAAGGAGTGCACAGCATTCCCAAAAGCTCCAGTATTACTGGAGCCTCACCATCAGATCGTTTATTGTCATATCCAGGACACTCATTGGTGGGGGTCTTACCCTTCTGCAGAGGTGCAGTCGGTGTATTTTACAGTCCCAGCCGACTGGACAATATACAGAGTTAATGTCAGAACAGTTTTATATCAGATAATTCAGTTTAGAATAAGTACACAGTTTAGATGTCAAAACAGTTCTATTTCGAGCAATTCAGTTTAGCATAAGGACATAGTTTTGATATCAGAACAGTTCTTTTTTAAACAATTCAGTTTAGCATAAATACGCAATTTAAATGCATAAAAAAACCCAGTAAAGTCAAGAAACCACAGTTTAGTTCTATTTAATCCAGAGATAGGACTCTTATCAGGTGCTACCACTCCGGACCAGAGTGGACCTGGGTGCGATAGCAATAAAGAGGTACTCCGCAATTCCTAGAGCTCCAGCGTTACAGGAACCTCACCATCAGATTGTGTAGTGTCATATCCAGTACACTCGTTAGGGCGGGGGTGGGTCTTACTCCTCTGGAAAGAAGCAGTCGGTGCTTTCTACAGCCCCAGCCGACTCGGCAGTTGGTTCGGTTGAATTTAATGGCATATCAACCCGTGCAGATTATTTAATAGCAATTCCTGTTTATATTTATATTACAGGATTTGTAAATGCATAGTTTTTAGATAACATTTTTAAAACGATCCAGAGCTCATTTGTTTGCACATAGTTAAATTGTCATACGGGTGAATTGTAAGTCAATAGTATGTAGGTAATTTTATATTTAGTCGGTTTGTATGCACATAAGTATTACTAATATTAAATGGTCCCAAATATTCTAAAACATTTTGCCCAGTCGGCTGTGGCTGTAAAATACACCGACTGCACCTCTGCATAGGGGTAAGAGTCCTGGATATGACACAATGAGAGTCCTGGATATGACACAATGAGAATCCTGGATATGACCCAAAACGATCTGATGGTGAGGTTCCAGTGATGCTGGAGCTTTGGGGAATGAGGAGCACACATTCATTGTCATTGCTCCCAGGTCCAATTTAGCCCGGAATGGTAGCACTTGATAGGGCCCTATCTATGGATTAAATAGAACTAACGGCATACTTATGCTCAACTGAATTGTTTGAATTAGAACTGCTTGACTAAACCGAATTGCTTGAAATAGAAATGTTTTTGACAATTAAACTGTACTTACACTTAAACTGCGTACTTATGCTAGAATGAGTTATTTGAAATGGAACTGTTTTTGACATTGAAACTCTACTTACAATAAACAGAATTGTTTAATATAAAACTGTTTTGACATTTAACTGTCTGTGAACAACATCTGTACTTATACTAAACTGAATTAGCTGAATTAGAACTGTTCGAATATACTGAATTGCTTGAAATAGAAATATTTTTGACAATTAAACTGTGTATTCATGCTAAATTGAATTTTTTGAAATAGAACTTACTATTGACATAAAAATGGGTTTGGGCTTGAATAACCTACAAATGTTGATATACCATAAAACCCAACCAACCAACCAACCTAACATAAATAGTTCTATTTAGTATTAATCATTTGTTTTAATTCATTTGAGTGGTTTAAAATAATGCAATCTAGCATAAATAGTTTTATTTGCACACAGTTAAATTGTTTCAAGCATCACTATGTAACACTAAAAATTCAATTTAGGCCCACAGTTAAAGAGTTTCAAGTATTGCTAATCAATACTAATAATTCTATTCAACATTACTCATTTGTTATCACACTGTTACACTGTTCCAAGTATTGCTATGTATAACTAACAATTCAATTAAACAATTAAGTCATTTGTTAACATACCGTCAAATTGTTTTCTCAAGTAGCATAAGTGGCCATCTCCAACACTTTCTGTCGGTATTTAATCAGTTGAGAAAACACAGGCTAAAGATAAAATTGCCAAAGTGTCAGTTCCTGATGGCAGAAACCAAATACCCGGGATTTGTCATAAATAAGAAAGGAATTAAACCAGACGATAATAAAGTTGATGGTTTGGTTTGTTTGGTTTTATGGCATATCAACCTTTGTTGGTTATTTAACGCCAAATCCATTTTTATGTAAATAATCAGTTCTATTTCAAACAAATTCAGTTTAGCATGAGTACACTGTTTAATTGTCAAAAATATTTCTATTTCAAACTATTCAAGCAGTTATATATAATAATTCAGTTTAGTGTAAGTACAGTTTTAATGTCAAAAACAGTTCAATTTCAAATAATTCAGTTAAGCATAAGTACGCAGTTTAAATGTAAGTACAGTTTAATTGTGAAAAACATTTCTATTTTGAGCTATTCAGTTTAGTCAAGCAGTTCTAATTCGGCTAATTCAGTTTAGTATAAGTACAGATGTGGTTAACACACAGTTACATGTCAAAGCAGTTCTATGTTAAACAATTCCGTTTTGTGTAAATACAGTTTGAATGCCAAAAATAGTTCTATTTCAAATAATTCAGTTTAGCATTAGCATGCAGTTTAAATGTAAGTACAGTTTAATTGTGAAAAACATTTCTATTTCCCGCTATTCAGTTTAGTCAAGCAGTTCTAATTCGGCTAATTCAGTTTAGTATAAGTACAGATGTGGTTAACACACAGTTACATGTCAAAGCAGTTCTATGTTAAACAATTCCGTTTTGTGTAAATACAGTTTCAATGCCAAAAATAGTTCTATTTCAAATAATTCAGTTTAGCATTAGCATGCAGTTTAAATGTAAGTACGGTTTATTAGTCAAAAACATTTCTATTTCAAGCAATTCAGTTTAATCAAACAATAGTTTAGCATAAGTATGCAGTTAGGTCTATTTAACCCATAAATAGGGCCCTATCAGGTACTACCACACCGGGCCAGAGTGGACCTGGGAACAATGGCAATAAAGGGGTGCTCCGTATTCCCCAAAGCCCCAGCATTACTGGGACCTCACCATCAGACTGTTTAGTGTCATATCTAGGACACTCGTTGTGGGGGGAATCTTACCCGTCTGCAGAGGTGTATTCTACAGCCCCAGCCGACTGGGCAAGATAAAGTTGAATTAATTTGCTCAATACCAGAACCAAAGCCTGTTAGACAGGTCAGGGGTTTCATTGGAGCCATTGGATACTACCGAAGATTCATACCTGCATTTTCTAGGATAGCTACACCCTTTATTGCACTCTCAAAGAAAGGCACCCGCTTTAAGTAGACGGATGACTGCCGGCGATCATTTGATATGCTAAAGGATTAACTGATAACGATTCCGTTATCAGCTTATCCTGAAATGAATAAACCCATGATCTTGTATATTGATGCAAGCGATCAATGTATTGGGGTATGCCTAACCCAACCATGATGTGAAAATGATGGTCCTGTGTCAGGAATACCTGAAGAAATACGTATTTACTTTTGATACATATTGACCCTCGACCGAGCCGTCAATTAAGAGATACACCTGTGTAAATAAGCAGAAGCAGGTGTACGTCAAACAAAAATATAACCAGGACACAGACGGCTTGTGTCAGTTAGAGATAGGATGCCAGCGAAGTGAGAACCAGCTTCAGACAGAGGGCTTCGGCAACCCAGCCAAGATGAGAAAGAAGTGCTGCTATGGTCAGAAGAACTTTGGATCAGTATGTAGCAGTCTGTTCCGTCTCCAACTCACCTCTCACACACAACCAACATCAACCCTTTGGAGAATAAAGTGTGAGAGATATATTTTTATAAAGAAGTGTGTTCGTTCGTTCATTAAGGTCGTCATTATTTTTTGATTATGGTTGGTTGGTTGGTTTCTTTGTTTAATGGCATATCAACTCTTTTTAGATTAATTAATGCCAAAGCTATTCTCCTAGAGGAACAGTAGTGGAACTATTTAACCCATAGCTGGGAGGATAAGGGGGTTCATACCTTTCCCCAGGGTATTTGCCCGAAAGTGAACGTAATAGCACGACTGGAGTACGAACTTGCTAACTACGATTCCGCAGTCCATTGCTTTAACCATTACACCACGAGGACACCCCCTTTTTTATTATGTTCCGCATATATTTGTATATGTATGATGAGTATACAACACTTTCTTTCGCACAAACTGACCTTTACTCATCAGAGGTGGCCTGTCATAGAAAAAGAAGCATATGCCATTGTATATGCCCTTCAAAAGCATGACTATTATCTTAACGGTGCACGGTTTACCATTAAAACCCATCACAAACCCCTAAAATACTTATTCAAAGCAGACTGGACAAACAATAAATGATTGTTAATTGTTGACGGAGAGTTGTTTTCGAGTTGCCAAGATCACCCCGATCGACAAAAGAAGTTCCAGATGGATTGTATCATTCCCTATCTGCGTATCTTTCAAACACAACGTGGTCACAGAAAATTGGTTGGTTGGTTTTTGTTTAATGCCATATCAAACTTTGTAAATTACTTAATGCCAAAGGCATCCTTTAGAAGAACAGTAGTGGTACTGTTTAACCCATAGCTGGGAGGATAAGGGGGTTCATACCTTTCCCAGGGGTATTTGTCCAAAAGTGAATGTAATAGCGCGACTGGAGTACGAACTCGCTTACTACGATTTCGCAGTCCATCGCTTTAATCATTACACCACGAGGACAACCCCCTGTTACAGAAAAGATTGATAAACAAATTATCAAAAAAACATTTACTACCGAACCAAGTGATCGTGTTATAATTTGTGCCAGGCCAAACCATTGGGGCTACTATATTTGGTACCGCGCCCAAGATAAGGGCCCAGACGATGCCAACTATTGTGCTATATTTGCCATTATTACCAGGATTCGACTCCGAAAATCCACGAAACAGCCAGACCCAGGATTCGACTCTAAAAACTCACTGCGCAGCTATAAAGAGGAGGTGCCCGTGGTGTAATGGTTATCGTCATAGGAAATGGACACGGTGACACGAGTTCAAATCCTGGACCAGGCTAATTGCATTTCAAATAGCACTAATACCCTTGGGAAAGGTATGAATCCAATTATTCTCCCTCCAGCTATGGGTAAATAGTAGGGCAGATTGTTTCTTCAGCCTTGGTGAGGCAACTAGGTTAGAAGAGGGGGAACTCTGAATTCAAACCTGTTAAACTCTGCTTAGAAATTGACCTTGTTTCTTATCTGCCCGAGCGGAGGGGTTGGTAAATATGAATAAATGATAACAAAACTTCTTCAGCCTTGGTCAGGCAACTAGGCTAGGAGAAGGAAAACTCTGAATTCAAACCTATTAAACTCTGCTTGAAAATTGACCTTGTTTCTTATCCTGCTCGAGCGGAAGGGTTGGTAAATATGATAAAGAGGATTCGACCCTGAAAACCCACGGCCAAGGGATGGTACTATATTTTGTGCCATGCAAACATATTAAGCATATTGTTTGGCATGGGTAACCGGACCAAAATACAGTATTATAATTCAATGAATGTTTTTCGACTATTATCCTCTTCATTGTTATTTTGATCGGAGATTTTGACATGAGATTTTTAATTCTATTTTCATTGATCTTTCTCATTTAATGCACACTGGGCGTATTTCCCTTCTACTTAATGTTTGGTTGAGTAATAACTTAAATTCAAATTGCCAATCCCTGCTGTCATATTATTAAAAATGTCTTCAATAACAGAATAATGGAATGCATTTTCACATCGATTCCAATGCTAAAAATTTTAAACAAATTTAATGACCATTATTTGCTGCAGACATTTTTCAGACAAGGTTTTTCACATTAGAGAAAGAAGCATAGAAAATTGGTCATCTCTCACTCCCCCTCTCTCTCTCTCCCACCTCTCTCTCTCCCTCTCTCTATCCCACCTCTCTCTCTCCCTCTCTCTCTTTGTCTCACTGTCTCTCTCTCTCTTTGTCTCAATGTCTATTTCTCTCTCTCTCTCTCTTTCTCTCTCTCTCTCTCTCTTTGTCTCACTGTCTCTTTCTCTCTTTGTCTCAATGTCTATTTCTCTCTCTCCCTCTTTGTCTCTCTCTCTCTCTTTCTCTCTTTGTCTCAATGTCTATTTCTCTCTCTCTCTCTCTTTGTCTCTCTCTCTCTCTCTTTGTCTCAATGTCTATTTCTCTCTCTCTTTGTCTCTCTCTCTCTCCCTCTCTCTCTTTGTCTCACTGTCTCTCTCTCTCTTTGTCTCAATGTCTATTTCTTTCTCTCTCTCTCTCTCTTTGTCTCTCTCTCTCTCTCTCTTTGTCTCTCTCTCTCTCTCTCTCTTTGTCTCACTGTCTCTTTCTCTCCACGTAGCATACTCTTACCATTTTCTCACATCCTATCTATTTAAGCTTTTACAAAATTACGTCTCATGGCATAATTAATGTGGTGTTCGGAGGTGCCCGTGGTGTAATGGTTATCGTCGTAGAAAATGGACACGGCGACACGAGTTCAAATCCTGGACGAGACTGATTGCATTTCACATCGCACTAATACCCTTGGGAAAGGTATGAATACAATTATTCTCTCCATCTAGCTATAGGTAAATAGTAGGGCAGACTGGGTTCTTCAGCCTTGGTGAGGCGACTAGTCTAGGAGAAGGAAAACTCTGAATTCAAACCTGTTAAACTCCGCTTAAAAAATTGACCATGTGTCATATCCTGCCCGATCGGAGGGGTTGGTAAATATGATAATTAATATTGTGTTATTAATTGAGAATCAGTATCTTGTTTTAGATTCTTATTTGTTTTTATTTTTATTTTTAGTCTATGTGAGTTTTTGGTTTGGTTGGGTTGGGTCGGGTTTTATGGCATATCAACCATTGTAGGTTATTCAATGCCAAATCCTCTTTATATAGATATATATTAAATGTATTTGATTTAGTTTGGTTGGGTTTCATGGCATATCAACCATTGTAGGTTATTTAATGCAAAATCCTCTTTATACATATATATATATTAAATATATATGATATGGTTTGGTTGTCTTTTATGGCATATCAACCATTGTAGGTAATTTAGTGCCAAATTCTCTTTATACATATATATTAAATATATAGGATTTGGTTTGGTTGGCTTTTATGGCATATCAACCATTGTAGGTAATTTAGTCCTAAATCCTCTTTATACATATATATTAAATATATAGGATTTGGTTTGGTTGGCTTTTATGGCATATCAACCATTGTAGGTAATTTAGTCCCTAATCCTCTTTATACATATATATTAAATATATAGGATTTGGTTTGGTTGGCTTTTATGGTATATCAACCATTGTAGGTAATTTAGTGCCAAGTCCTCTTTATACATATATATTAGATATATAGGATTTGGTTTGGTTGGCTTTTATGGTATATCAAACATTGTAGATTATTTGTTGGGTATCACCCACCTTTTCTACACAATGAGCTAGTCCATCTGCCATATATAGCAGTAGCTACTAATACCAGCAGTCTAAGGGTCTAGAAGGTGAAGAGCCGCTCGTTATAACGAAAGCCAATACTATTGTAGGACTATATCCTTATCCTTAATTCACAAATCCTGCGTTCTTGTTTACTAACAGTCTCTCTATTGTAAATACTTTTTCCTTTTTGGAGGTGCCCGTGGTGTAATAGTTATCGTCGTAGGAATTGGACATGACGATACGAGTTCAAATCCTGGACGAATCCTGGTATGAATCCAATTATTCTCCCTCCAGCTATGGGTAAATAGTAGGACAGACTAGGTTCTTCAGCCTTGGTGAGGCAACTAGTCTAGGAGAAGGAAAACTCTGAATTCAAACCTGTTAAACTCCGCTCAAAAATTGACCTTGTGCCATATCCTGCCCGAGCGGAGGGGTTGGGTAAATATGGTAAATACTTTTTCCTGTGAATATAACTATTTCCTCACATATCGTGGTTTGTCTTTTTATTACTACTACAAGCGTTCACTAACCAGAACGCAACATTATTTAATGCCAAATCCTCTTTTTACATATATATTAGATATGTATAATTTGGTTTTGTTGGGTTTAGCATATCTACTATTGTTTGTTATTTAATGCCAAATCCTCTTTATACTTATATATTAAATACATATGATTGGGTTTTTTGCGGGATTTATGACATATCAACCATTATAGGTTATTTAATTCCAAATCCTCTTTATACTTATATATTAAATACATATGTTTGTTTTTTTTGCGGGATTTATGATATATCAACCATCACAGGTTATTTAATATCAAATCCTCTTTATACATATTCATATTAAATAAACGATTTGCGAACAGATTTTATTGATAACATTTTAAACGACCCTGGCCTTATTTTTTGTACACGGTTCAATGGTTTTAAGTATTGCTATCGAATATGAATAATTTTATATACTGTTATTCATTTGTTTGCACATAGTTAAATTGTTTCAAGTTCTGTAATTTAAAACTAATTTTTTATACGCTGAAAAATTTATAAAGAGCAAGAAGTCTGCCTAATTTTTTCATCGACATACTTCACCCCAAACAATGTGACCTCCCATGAAAGTACAGTTTCGGTTTCTTTCAACCTTTGTAGGTTATTTATTGCCAAAGCTATTCTCCAAGAAGACCAGTAGTGGTACTATTTAACCCATAGTTGGGAGGATAAGGGGGTTCATACCTTTCCCAAGGGTATTTGTCCAAAAGTGAATGTAATAGCGCGACTGGAGTACGAACTCGCTCACTACGATTCCGCAGGCCATCGCTTTAACCATCACACCACGAGGACACCCCCTATGAAAGTACAGTTTGACAGACAAGTGTAGACTCTGACTGACAAAACCAGAATTATTGTTTAGTTTGGTCTATTCCTTAAATAACATTTCAACTCCTAATGGGTTATTTTATGCCGAAATATGATGACAATCATAAACCATCTATATTTTCAAGGTTCCCTAGTAAATATTTTAAAAAATAATTCAAGTCTTGAAATAGATTTGATTGTAAAAAGGAATTAAATCTAATGAGGCCAAGAAACGGGGGATCAGTTTACATTTGGTTACTATACCTTTATTCATCATGGTTTATTTAATGCTGAAATTGGATTAAGTCTAGTGAGTAGAGTGTTCGCCAATAGTCTGGGAGACATGGGTTCAATCCCAGGTCACGTCATACCAAAGATTTTCAAAATGGTACTTGATATCTACTTGGTTAACACACAGCAATATAAGGTACGTATCAAGGGTAAAGTGGAGCAATCCTGGGAAAGGAGTAGCGCTCTCCCTTTCTCTTCGGTGTAGTAGCTATTGAAAAGGGAGCCTTCTGGTCACCCTCGACTACGGTCGCCAACTTTACTTACTTTACTATAACCCTCTATAGTATAAACGTTCCACTGCAATCTTTTTAAAATCATTCATAAACAGTCTAAAGAATATACTTACGAATAAAAATAAATGAATTATATGTGGTCAAGAAATGGAGGATAGGTTTACGACTTGGTCATAAAGATCTCTAATTTTACATCCAGAGACGCAAATGGCTGAAAATATTTGAGCTTTCTGGTTTGGTTGGCTGGCTGGTTGTGTCTCTGTCTCTATCTCTCTGTCTTTTTTTGTGTTTCTATCTGTCTCTCTCCCTCTATATACTTATCTCTATCACTCTTTTCTTTCTATCTCTCCATCTCTGTCTGCTCTGTGTCTTTATTTCTCTCTCTCTCTCTCTCTCTCTCTCTCTGTTTTTCTTCATTGTCTCTCTCTATTTCTCTGTCTCTGTCGTTGTCTCTCTGCCTAAATTGTCATTTGTTAGCTAATTGTCTAATGTCCACAAATTATTGTAAACGGATTGTGTACAAATTATTTATTGTCTACAAATTTTGTATTGTCTAAAAGCTGTCTACAAAGTTTATATTATCTAAAAGCTGTCTACAAAGTTTGTATTGTCTAAAAGCTGTCTACAAAGTTTGTATTGTCTAAAAGCTGTCTACAAAGTTTGTATTGTCTAAAAGCTGTCTACAAAGTTTGTATTGTCTAAAAGCTGTCTACAAAGTTTATATTGTCTAAAAGCTGTCTACAAAGTTTGTATTGTCTAAAAGCTGTCTATAAATTGTCGATTTGTTGACAATCGTCTACAATTGTTAATCAAATAAAAAATGTTTTCGAATTACCTGCAGATTGTCTGTGATATTCAACTTGTCTTCAAATTGTATATTGTTTAAAAATAGACTATTATCTACAAAATGACTGCGCATTGTCAACTGTCTTAAAAATTGTCTATTCTCCTCCAATTGTATCTACAAATTGCTTTGGGTTATGAGTTGCTTTGGGTGATAATTTCGTGCAATGGGTACTGACTTGGGTAACTCAGCACCCGCACAACCGTTTTGATTACGCGGGTGCTGAGATACTTCGGATGATAAGTTGCTTTGGGTGCTAAGTTGCTACATTGGTTTCTTTGATGTCAAGTTGCTTCGGGGCCTTAGTTTCATTAGGTGCTAAGTTGGTGAATTGGTCGCCTTGGGAGATTAGTTGCTTTGGGGGCTGAGTTACATTGGGTGCTAAGGTTGCAATGGGTGCTAATTTGGTGCATTGACTGCATTTGCTGCTAAGTTGCTAGGGATGCTAAGTTGCTTTGGGGGCTAAGTTGCAAGAGCTGCTAAAGTTGCTTTTTAGGCTTAAGTGCTAAGTGTGTGCATTGGTTGCATTGGATGGTGAGTTGCTTTTGATGCTAGTTTGCATTGGGTGCTAAGTTAGTGCATTGGTTGCATTTGGTGCTGAGTTACTTTGGATGCTAAGTTGCTTTGGATGCTAAGTTGCAATGGGTGCTAAGTTGCTTTTTAGGCTTAGTTGCTAAGTTGGTACGTTGATTGCATTATGTGGTGCATTGATTGTGAAGTTGCATTGTGAGCCAAGTTGCTTTGGAGGTTTAGTTGCATTTGGAGGCTTAGTTGCATTTGGTGGCATTGGGGGGTGAGTTGCTTTGGATGCTAAGTTGCACTGGGTGCTAAGTTACAATGAGTGCTCAGTTAAAGCATTGACTGCATTTGCTGCTGAGTTGCTTTGGGTGCTAAGTTGCTTTGGGGGCTAAGATGCAATGAACTCTAAGTTGCTTCGGGGTCTGAGTTACATTGGATGCTAAGTTGCAATGGGTGCTAAGTTGCTTCGGGGTTTGAGTTGCTTTAGGTGCTATGTTGCAACTTGCAACATTGCAACTTGCTATGTTGTTGAGTTGCTTTAGGTGCTATGTTCCAACTTAAGTGCTAAGTTGGTGCATTACCAACTTAGCACCTAAGTTGGATGGGTGTTGCATTGGATGGTGAGTTGCTTTGTATGTTAAGTTGCATTGGGTGCTAAGTTGGTGAATTTACTGCATTTGCATTGACGGCATTTGAATTAGGTGCTAAAGTTGGTGCTTATTGTCTACAAATTTTTTATTATCTAAAAGCTGTCTACAAAGTTTGCTTTAGGTGCAAAGTTGCTTTAGGTGCAAAGTTGCATTGACTGCATCTGAGTTGCTTTGAATGCTAAGTTTCATTGGGTGCAAAGTTGGTGCGTTTGGTGAGTTGCTTTGGGTGCTAAGGTTGCAATGGGTGCTAATTTGCTGCATTGACTGCATTTTAGTGCTAACTGAGCAGTCAATGCACAAAATGTAGCACCACATTGCAACTTAGCAATGCACCAAACTTAGCACCACATTGCAAAAGAACTTAGCACCCAAAGCAACGTAGACCCTAAAGCAACTTAGACCCCAAAGCAACTTAGCACCCAAAGCAACTCACCATCCAAAGCACCCATTGCAACTTACCACTCAAAGTACCCTTAAGCACCCATTGCAACTTAGCCCCCAAAGCAACTTGAGTTACAGTGGGGCTTAGTTAAATTGGGTGCATTGAGTTAAAATTGAGTGCTAAGTTTGGTGCATTGACTGCATTTGGTGCTTTGGGTGCTAAGTTGCTTAGGGGTCTGAGTTGCATTGACTGCATTTAGTGCTGAGTTGCTTTGTGTGCTAAGTGGCTTTGGGAGCTAAGTTGCTTGGGGGGGGTCTTAAGTTGCTTTGGGTGGTAAGTTGCTTTGGTTGCTAAATTGTTTGGGTGCTAAATTGCTTTGTGGGGTAAGTTGCTTTGGGTGCTCAGTTGCTTCGAGGGTCTAAGAAGCTTTGGGTGCTAAGTTGCAAGGAGGTTGTGCTAAGTGGCTTCGGGGTCTGAGTGGCATTGACTGCATTTGGTGCTTTGGATGCTCAGCTGCTTTGTGGGATAATTTACTTAGTTGCTTCGTGGGCTAAGTTGCTTTGGGTGCTTAGTTGCTTCGTGGGGATTTGGGTGCTAAGTTGGTGCATTTGGTTAATGCAACCAAATGCAATGTGGTAAGTTGCTTTGGTGGCTAAATTGCTTTGGTGAATTTTGTTTCATTGGGTGGTTGCTTGGACTAAGTGGGTGCTTAGAATCATTGAACAAAATGCTTTGGGTGCTAACTTGTTTTGGGGGCTAATTTTGGTGCATTGATTTCATTGGGTGGTGACAATTAGTCATACCAATAGTTACCAATTTTTTAATTAATTGATAAATTAATTGATAAATTTTTTAATTAATTGATAAATTAATTGATAAATTTTTTAATTAATTGATAAATTTATCAATTTGTCAAACAATTTGTCCATTCAGCAATTTGTCAATTTAACAATTGGACAATTTAAACTGAAAATTTGTCAATTTCCAATTTTGCCAATTTAACAATTTGCCAATTTAACAATTTGACTTTATATTGTTAAATTGGCAAAATTGTTAAATTTAACTTTGAATTGTTAAATTGGCAAAATTGTTAAATTTGCAAATTGGCAAATGGCAAGTTGGAAATTAACAATTGACAATTTCGTTATATGACTAGTTTAAAAATTGCCAAATTGCCAATTGGCGAAATTGTTAAATTGGCATATAAAAAATTGTCAATTGTTAATTTCCAATTTGCTTATTTGCTAATTTAACAATTTTGCCAATTTAACAATTTGCCAATTTAACAATTTGCCAATTTACCAATTTGGCAATTTTCAAACTAGTCATTGTTAATTTCCAATTTGCCATTTGCCAATTTAACTATTTGCCAATTTGCCAATTTAACTATTTGCCAATTTAACTATTTGACTTTAAATTGTTAAATTAGCAAATTGTTAAATTGGCAAATTGTTATATTGTTAAATTGGCAAATTGTTATATTGTTATATATTTGTTAAATTGCCAATTCAACAATTTATTGGCAAATTGGAAATTAACAATTTAACAATATAACAAATTAACAACTGCCAATTTAACAATTTCCAACAATTTGACAATTTGGCAATTTTCAAACTAACAATGATAATGACTTATTGCCAATTTAACAATTTGCCAATTTAACAATTTTGCCAATTTAACAATTTAAAGTCAAATTGTTAAATTGGCAAAATTGTTAAATTTAACAATTTAAAGTCAAATTGTTAAATTGGCAAAATTGTTAAATTGGCAAAATTGTTAAATTTAATTTTGATTTGTTAAATTGGCAAAATTGTTAAATTGGCAAATTGTTAAATTGGCAAATTGGCAAATTGGAAATTAACAATTGACAATTTCGTTATATGACTAGTTTAAAAATTTCGTTATATGCCAAATTGCCAATTGGCGAAATTGTTAAATTGGCATATAACAAAATTGTCAATTGTTAATTTCCAATTTGCTAATTTGCTTAATTTAACAATTTTGCCAATTTAACAATTTAAAGTCAAATTGTTAAATTGGCAAATTGTTAAATTGGCAAAATTGTTAAATTGGCAAATAGTTAAATTGGCAAATGGCAAATTGGAAATTAACAATGATAATGACTAGTTTGAAAATTGCCAAATTGTCAAATTGTTGGAAATTGTTAAATTGGCAATTGTTAAATCGTTATATTGTTAAATTGTTAAATTGTTAATTTCCAATTTGCAAATAAAATTGGCAAATTTGTTAAATTGCCAATTCAACAATATAACAATTTGCCAATTCAACAATATAACAATTTGCCAATTTAATAATTTGCCAATTTAACAATTTTGCCAATTGGCAATTTGACTTTAAATTGGCAAATTGTTAAATTGGCAAATCGGCAATTGGAAATTAACAATTGTCAATTGTTAATTTAACAAATTTGCCAATTTAATTTGCAAATTGGAAATTAATAATTTGACAATTTCGCAAATTGGAAATTAACATTTTAACAATTTAACAATATAACAATTCAACAATTGCCAATTTAACAATTTCTAACAATTTGACAATTTTGATAAACTAGTCATATAGCGAAATTGTTAAATTGGCAAAATTGTTAAATTGGCAAATTGTCTGTTTACATTGCCCAATTGTTAAACTGACAAATTGCTGAATGGACAAATTGTTTAATTGGCAAATTGGTAAATTGGTTTAATTTTCGAACTAAGAAACCAGGACTAGTTTGAAAATATAGCGAAATTGTCAAATTGTTAGAAATTGTTAAATCGTCAAAATTGTTAAATTGTTACAAATTGATAAAATTTCAATTTTACAATTTGCAAAAGATGATAATTTGACTGAACAATAGACAATTTGCTGACAATTTCGCCATTAGCCATGTGTCAGATATTTTAACTTTGAGGACATTAAAATTTGACCTTGAAGACATTAAAATGACATTTTAAATTATCTAAGGTCCTCATACCATTTACAATGTCAATAACAAATTTATAGCCAACATGCAGCGGACAATTTGTGTCTACCAACGCCAATTGTCCAAGAGTTTGGTAAAAATTGCCTATTGGCCATGAATTGAAAAAAATCTAATCTACAAATTACAAAAAAAATCTACAAATGACAAATCTACAAATGACAAATGACAAATCTACAAATGACATTTTAAATGATTTACGGTCCTCATACCATTTACAATATCAATAACAAATTTGTAGCCAACATATACTTATTGTCCAAGAATTACATAAAAATTGCCTATTGGCCACAAATTGGAAAAAATATACAAATTACCTAAATGATGATTTATGAAATAAATTTTCCCTTGACTATAAGTCTTATGTAACACTATGTAGGTGGTCCGCCAAGCAGACGATTCCTTTGTCTGTTTTGGCGCGAAACTAGACAAAGGGTTTTGGACTCGAGATCTCGGGTGACCGGAAGTGAGGAAGAGAACGCCAGTCAAAGGTTCTGAAAAGAAGGCAGTTGGCGAAGGGTGACGAGGGTGACCAGTCGACACGGGACAGCAGAGAGACCAGTCGGCATGAGAGAGTCCAGGACCAGTGAAAGAAGACTGATCAAGATGGGTTGGCATTCCTAGTGGCGTTGTAGAATTTTCGCTAGAATCCACGCTAGCGTTAGTCTACATATGCACAGAGGAAATGCAGTGTTGCATAACTCCCTTCTTGTGCTTGAATTAGCCCAAGCATATTGTTCGTTTGTTCTTTTTTCTCCTCCTCTCTCGATTGTATTTCTTGTAGCGGTAAAGAAATGTGCGATGCCCCTACCGGAAGCACTAGTTGATCACCGGCCAAGAAGTGAAATGGTTCGAAGAAGTTGATGTAACGTGGGGGCTGAGGGGGTAACGTCACACTAATAGAGGTATTAATTTTTTCCTTATTTCCTTTTTTGAACGGAATAAATTTATCGAATATTGATCGAATTTTCATAGCAAACATCAGTTCTGCTGGGGAACATGTTTACGTTAGTATTAGGATTAGGTGTTATTTGATAATTGGATAAAAATTCTTGTAATTCCTCATTTTCCTCTTCGATTCCATTTGCCTTTTTGATTGCTCTTTTAAATACATTCAATAAATCTTTCCACCAGTCCATTTGATCTTGGATGGTAAGGTGTCAATTTTAGGTGATTTATCGAGAGCAATTTACAGAAATTTTCAAATTCTTTTGAAGTAAATGGTGTGCTATTATCAGATACAATGGTTTCTAGCAATCCGAATCTTGTACACAGTTCCTGTAACACCTTTATTGTGGTTTCTTGTCGTGGGTGTTTTGCATTTGAAAACTTCTGGCCATTTCGTAAAGCTGTCTACTATGACAAAAAAGCATGTTCCTTTTATTGGACCGGCAGTATCAATATGTAGACGAGACCACAGTTTGTCTGTCTTGGGCCATGGATTGAATTTTATGGGAGGTGCTTTTGCTACTGACGCGCAGCTTTTGCACGATTTCCCCATGTTTTCAATGTCTTTATCCATACCCAGCCAGTATACATAACTTCGGGTGAGAGCCTTCATTCTACTCATTACCGGGTGCCCGGTATGGGAATCTTTCAAAATTTTCTTTGTTAAAACTGCGGGTATGACCACCCGTTCTCCATACATCAATATACCGTCGTATATTGAAAATATATTATTTGTTTTAACTTTCTGACTCATTAGTTCTTTTTTGTTTTGATTAATGAACTTATCAAATTTTGTCTTAGATTTTATCTCTTCAAGCATAACTGGTAGTTCTTTTTAACTCTATTGAATAAAACGTATTTTCCTTCCATTTCTGACTTTAATGAAGCAATGACGGCCTCTTCTAGCGGTTTTATATTTTTTGGTATTAATCTGGATAATCCATCCGCATGTGCGATCTCTTTTGATTGTAAGAATTCTATTTAAATGAATAATTTAACAGCATCGTAGCCCATCTTTGTAAACGGCATGCAGTGTGTGCTGGTATTCCTTTTTCAGAACCAAATATTGCTAACAATGGACGATGATGCGTTTACAGTATAAATTCTCAACCGTGTACGTATTTATGAAATTTCTTGATCGTTAATAAATAAACCTTCCTTTTCTCTCTGCGAATAGTTCATTTCTGATGGTAGTAGCGTCCTTGATGCATGTTCGATCAGTTTTAACTTTCCATCTTCTTTGTGAAGTATAACTGCCCCTAAGCCAGAATTGCTTGCGTCGCTGGCAACATATATCTGCTTATTAGGGTCAAAGCTAAGTTTGATGTTAGCGCAGTTTTTAATTTCTTGAACACTTTTTTTACATTCATCCGTCCAATTCCATGTTGCGTCTTTTTTAAGCAAATGATTCAACGGAGCTCTTGGTATATTAGCATATTAGGTATAAAGCTTCGTAGTAGTTAGCCCCACCGGGGGGGGATTGCAGTGCTGCAACAGTAGTCAGTGAAGGCATGCATTTTATCGCGTCTACTCAGTTAAGATCAGAAGTTCTGCCTTTCTCGTCGATTACTTGATCCAAATATTTGATTTTTGATAGAAAAAATTCACATTTTTGATAGAAAAAAAATCTCATTTTTTATAGAAAATTCACATTTTTGATAGAAAATCCACATTTTTATGGAAAAAAATCACATTCTTTATAGAAAAAAAATCACATTTTTGATAGAAAATCCACATTTTTATGGAAAAAAATCACATTTTTTATAGAAAATTCACATTTTTATGGAAAAAATTCACATTTATGATAGAAAAAAAATCACATTTTTTATAGAAAATTCACATTTTTATGGAAAAAAAAAATCACATTTTTTATAGAAAAAAAAATCACATTTTTTATAGAAAATTCACATTTTTGATAGAAAAAATCCACATTTTTGATAGAAAATCCACATTTTCATGGGAAAAAAATCACATTCTTTATAGAAAAAAGATCACATTTTTGATAGAAAAAATTCACATTTATGATAGAAAAAATTCACATTTTTGATAGAAAAAAAATCCCATTTTTCCATACTTAATTTAAAACCGAATTCTTTTATTTTTTAAACACTTCAATTACGTGTTTTGTATGATCTTCTCGAGCTTTGCTTTTTATTAGGATATCATCTAAATAAGCTGTTACGAAGTCCAGATCGGCTAACATTGTGTCAGGGGGGGGTTAAATGATAACACGACTCAGAAATGTGTGATGAGAAATATACTGAAAGGAAATAGTACATACATAAACGATAGCTGGGAGAAACCCCTCCTCAGCTTAACACAATCAGGAATATTACCGTTCTTGGTGACGGCTCACCAATACTGCGCTGAAGAGAGCTTAGTAAGTATATGTCACATGATGGCGAGTCGAACTGTAGGAGACACAGCCCAACACATTGTATCCATTAATTTTTGAAAAATAGTTGGAGCTACATTTATTCCATATTTAAGTCTAGTAACTTTGAAAATGTGTGTTAATAGCTAATAATTCTGCACACTTTTCTTCCATTGGTATTTGTAGATAAGCTTCTGACAAATCTAACTTAGAAAATATGCGTCCACCATTTAAATTTGCAAACATTTCCTCCGCTGTTGGGAGGGATTAATTTATTTCTTTTAGACAATCATTAAGTCCGGTTGAATAATCTGCACGGATTCTTATTTTATTATTTTTTTCTTTACATATACAACTGGAGCTGCCCATGGCCTGTTGTCAGTTTTTTCTATTACTCCCACTTTTTCAAGTTTTCCTTATTCTTTATCAATAATTTCAACCGACTCATATGGTACAGCTCTTTTTGGTCGAAAAACTGGCATTACATTTTCTTTTACTTCGAATTTTTCCTTAACTTTAGACCAGAATCCAAGACCTTCTGAAAATATTTCTGGAAATCTTATTTTTAGTTATTTATTCAGTTTATCTGAACTTGTCATAGTACCATCTATTTTATTGCAGAAAGTATTTATTGTGACATTAAATAGACCGAATTCTTCCATCCAATCAGTTCCAAATAAATTTTGGGCATTTCGCATGACAAATGCTTTTAATTTTCTTTTTTTATCCATTAAAGAAAACATTTATGAAGCTTTCTCCCATAAATTTTAATTTTTCTTCGGTAACACCTCTTGCTATTTTTTTCGAGTTACTCAAGGTTGGATATTTTATTTTTTTTCAAGTTTCAGCATTAATTATAGTTAAATCAGACCCCGTGTCTATCAGAAATTTTATTGTTTTTATTGTTGAGACAGATATTTATATATTTTCTTTGTACTTTTTCAGTTTTTGCTTGTTCAGTAGTGAACTGTACCCATTTTTTTCTTTTTTGAAAAATTTCCCCTTCGAGACTGCAGTGTGAGAATTTGTGTCTTTTGCGTCCGTAAGTAGGGCATTTTTGTGTTTAAATGGACAGTCTTTAAATAAATGCAATTTTCCACGCCCGTAACACGGATTAATTTTGTCAAACGGTTTATTTTACTTACCGTGAGATTTGATCTTTATTGAATGGATATTTGAAATAATCCCGTACTTCTTTGCTGTGTCATCTCTCAAATTCAAAATAAACAGGCATTCTTCAACTAGGCTTTGTAAAGTTTTATTTTTGGTCTTGTTCCAATTTGGTTAATAGCCTTGTACGCACTTCTTTTTTAGACAGTGAGGTTAATCCCTGAATGAAAATCAAACATTTAAAAATGTCTGGTGTAATTTCATTTAGCTAGAACCTTTCACAGTACCTGTTAACTGTACTCGCGAAAGTCGTGTAGTCTTTGCAATCCTTTTTCGTAAGGTTGAGACATTGCCAACGAGTGAACCTTGTTCCCCAAATATTTTCGTTAGTATTAGGATAATTTCTCGGAACGTCACTTTACCGGGCTGCCTTACCAGAATAAAATTTACGTATTTTTCATGTTCTGCCACCCCAAATTTGCCTAGTAAAAGTTTCACTTTTTTCTCGTCGGGCCATTCCTCACAATGTTTTTCAAAAGTTGATTCGTACCTTCTGAAATATGCCTCTAATGTCACTTCTTCTGGTTTGTAAATAAATTCGCCAACTGAATTTGTTACCGACTCTTACGAGAATATATTTAAATTTCCCGAGTCGTTTTGTTTTGAAAAACATTCGAGTAGTTTCGCGAATCTTTCTTCTTGTTCAATGTTCTCATGGAATCTTTTAAAATCTTCTTGTCGTTGTATTTCATATTGTTTTAAATATTCTTGTCATTTTTCTTGTTTTAGGAACTCCAACATATAATTTTTAAAGTCCTTCATTGTATATCCTTGAACGTCGCAGTAAATTTGAATCTTCGAATCCTTCGTCACAATTGTCGCTGTTTTTTTTTTTGTTTTATTTTTTGTTAGGAATAAGAAACCTTCGAACCCTTCGTCGACAACTGTTGTTGTGTTGTTTTTTGTTGTTGTTTTTTTTTTTGTTTTTTTTTAGTGTGAAATCTTCCAATATTTCGTCGCCAACTGTTGTGTCGTTGTAAGGAAAATATACACAGTGAAATAAGGAGTTGATTATTTATTAACTCAAGTGTTACAGTCCGACTAGTATTAAAAGAATCGTGCTGTTGGTGTTACGTCCGAAGTTGGTCTTACTACTGACCGACGTCCTTTCTGAGCAACCTCTCTGCTTCGGCTTCTGCTTTTCCGTGCAAGACGCCGTGTCTCTTAAAAGACACGGCGTCTTTTAAACTCCCGCGATACCAGAAGTCACGTGGTGTGAGCTAATATACAACAGGCACTAATACTAATATTGGTACAAATCTTAATATGAGTACAAATAGTTATATTGGTAGTAATACTAATATTTCTACTAATACTAATATTGATAAAATTACTAATATTGGTACAATTACTAATATTGATACTAATACGTATGCAAATACTAATATTGGCGCTAATACAAATATTTCTACTAATATTACTATTGGTACTAGTAGTACTATAGCTACAAATATTAATATTGGTAATAATGGTAATAATACATCCAACTGTTTAGTATAAATTGGTACTTACTGAAAGAACAATCAATTACAAGCTACCAATCAGTACTGACCTAGCATTCTATTGGCTTTAGAATCATTTTTGATGCATTGATGGACTTAATACCCGCAGTAGACAGATACTTCAACAAGTATGTGTACATAACCTTAATTTATTTAAGCTAGCAATGTTCTTCGTATTTAAATGAGAATATCGTATTTCTGGAATAAAAAAGAATTTCACCAATTTGTTTAATAATTAGTCTGGAACTGCTGGATATGAATTTTTAACAATTAATCATTTTTTTTGGATAATTAAAATGGCATGTTTACGTGGCATAATTATTATTGGCGTAGAGAATGTGATTATCAAACCAAGTTCAAATCTCAAGTGATCCTCTTTGTGAAAAATCATTGCGAAAAGATTGAATCTACTTGTTTTTTGAGCTGTAAGTCAAAAGGGAAACATGAATGGGTTCTCAAATCATGGAGGTTGGCAACCAGTCTAGGAAAAAGACAATTCTGAATTCAAATTGTGTTTATTTGTGTGAATTTCTTAGATGAAGCATTGTCAATTATTATTAATTTTTGACTAGTATTTCTTTCATCTTATTTCTCTTGCTTTTACACCTCGTAGTAATAGTGTTAAGTTGTGTGAATTTCTTAGATCAAGCATTGTCAATTATTATTAATTTTTGACTCGTATTTCTTTCATCTTATTTAGAACCAAATTCTGGATAGTGTATAGTAATAGTGTTAATAATAGTGTTAATAGTAATTCTGGATAGTGTTAATAATAGTGTTAATAGTAATTTTTGGCTAGTATTTCTTTCATCTTATTTCTCTTGCTTTTACACCTCGTAGTAATAGTGTTAAATTGGGTGAAGTTCTTAGATGAAGCATTGTCAATATTATTAATTTTTTACTAGTATTTCTTTCCTCTTATTTCTCTTGCTTTTACACCTCATAGTAATAGTGTTAAGTTGTGTGAATTTCTTAGATCAAGCATTGTCAATTATTATTAATTTTTGACTAGTATTTCTTTCATCTTATTTCTCTTGCTTTTACACCTCGTAGTAATAGTGTGAAGTTGTGTGAATTTCTTAGATCAAGCATTGTCAATTATTATTAATTTTTGACTAGTATTTCTTTCCTCTTATTTCTCTTGCTTTTACACCTCATAGTAATAGTGTTAAGTTGTATGAATTTCTTAGATCAAGCATTGTCAATTATTATTAATTTTTGACTAGTATTTCTTTCATCTTATTTCTCTTGCTTTTACACCTCGTAGTAATAGTGTTAAGTTGTGTGAATTTCTTAGATCAAGCATTGTCAATTATTATTAATTTTTTACTTGTATTTCTTTCATCTTATTTCTCTTGCTTTTACACCTCATAGTAATAGTGTTAAGTTGTATGAATTTCTTAGATCAAGCATTGTCAATTATTATTAATTTTTGACTAGTATTTCTTTCATCTTATTTCTCTTGCTTTTACACCTCGTAGTAATAGTGTTAGATTGTGTGAATTTCTTAGATCAAGCATTGTCAATTATTATTCATTTTTGACTAGTATTTCTTTCGTCTTATTTCTCTTGCTTTTACACCTCGTAGTAATAGTGTTAGATTGTGTGAATTTCTTAGATCAAGCATTGTCAATTATTATTCATTTTTGACTAGTATTTCTTTCGTCTTATTTCTCTTGCTTTTACACCTCGTAGTAATAGTGTTAGATTGTGTGAATTTCTTAGATCAAGCATTGTCAATTATTATTAATTTTTGACTAGTATTTCTTTCATCTTATTTCTCTTGCTTTTACACCTCGTAGTAATAGTGTTAAGTTGTGTGAATTTCTTAGATCAAGCATTGTCAATTATTATTAATTTTTCACTTGAATTTCTTTCATCTTATTTCTCTTGCTTTTACACCTCGTAGTAATAGTGTTAAGTTGTGTGAATTTCTTAGATGAAGCATTGTCAATTATTATTAATTTTTGACTAGTATTTCTTTCATCTTATTTCTCTTGCTTTTACACCTCATAGTAATAGTGTTAAGTTGTGTGCATTTCTTAGATCAAGCATTGTCAATTATTATTAATTTTTCACTTGTATTTCTTTCATCTTATTTCTCTTGCGTTTACACCTCGTAGTAATAGTGTTAAGTTGTGTGAATTTCTTAGATCAAGCATTGTCAATTATTATTAATTTTTGACTAGTATTTCTTTCATCTTATTTCTCTTGCTTTTACACCTCGTAGTAATAGTGTTAAGTTGTGTGAATTTCTTAGATCAAGCATTGTCAATTATTATTAATTTTTTACTTGTATTTCTTTCATCTTATTTCTCTTGCTTTTACACCTCATAGTAATAGTGTTAAGTTGTATGAATTTCTTAGATCAAGCATTGTCAATTATTATTAATTTTTGACTAGTATTTCTTTCATCTTATTTCTCTTGCTTTTACACCTCGTAGTAATAGTGTTAGATTGTGTGAATTTCTTAGATCAAGCATTGTCAATTATTATTCATTTTTGACTAGTATTTCTTTCGTCTTATTTCTCTTGCTTTTACACCTCGTAGTAATAGTGTTAGATTGTGTGAATTTCTTAGATCAAGCATTGTCAATTATTATTCATTTTTGACTAGTATTTCTTTCGTCTTATTTCTCTTGCTTTTACACCTCGTAGTAATAGTGTTAGATTGTGTGAATTTCTTAGATCAAGCATTGTCAATTATTATTAATTTTTGACTAGTATTTATTTCATCTTATTTCTCTTGATTTTACACCTCGTAGTAATAGTGTTAAGTTGTGTGAATTTCTTAGATGAAGCATTGTCAATTATTATTCAATTTTGACTCGTATTTCTTTTATCTCACCATTCAACCTCACCATTCAATTGTTTAGCCGACTGAGTAATATTAGTTCGTATTAACTTAAAATATTTAACTATGTAGAAATAATAGCAATACTTGTGTAACTCATTTAAAAATGAAATTACTTTAAAAAACATTTAATTGCGCAAAAAATCAGTGATAATAAATTTAATTGTTACGGTTACATAACAATATTTAAAGCCATTTAACTGTGTGCAAACAAACAATCAATATTAAATAGAATAATTAGTGTTACATAACGATACTTAAAACAAAAATGCTTATATAATTAAGGAATGATTTTTTATATTAATCATTTTTCGTATATTATATTTCATCATTCAGTTTGGTAAGGTTTTGAACTATTCGAGTCTCTTAAGTTCAGGTGCACAGTCATTTGGTGCAGTTACGTTCGCGCGCAAAGGTTATGACAATTACCATTTGCCATAATAAACCTCGTGGTGTACTGGTTAAAGCGATGGACTGCGGAATCGTAGTACGCGAGTTCGTACTCCAGTCGCGTTATTACGTTCACTTTCGGGCAAATACCCTTGGGAAAGGTATGAACCCCCTTATCTCCCTCCAGCTATGGGTAAATAGTAGGGCAGACTAGGTTCTTCAGCCTTGGTTAGGCAACTTGTCTAGGAGAAGGAAAACTCTGAATTAAAACCTGTTAAACTCCGCTTAAAATTTGACCTTGTGTCATATCCTGCCCGAGCGGAGGGGTTGGTAAATAGGGCCATAATAAACCCCCAGACAGGAAATGGGACTGGAATGTGTGGATGACGTCATGCTCGGAAGAGATGGTCCTGGGAATTTGAGGATTTTGAAAAGAGTCAGTTGAGATTAGACCATTGAGGCGAGAGTTGGGTATTCGGCCGTAGGGATGGATTTTGCCCGTTGAAAGATGTAGTTGAGTTTTACAGATCTCTACCGACAGAGATCTTAAACATCACAAGATGTGCCGTGCGTTGGGATGAGGTCAGCATAGTAAGAATTGTGTCTCTCTCCTCGTGTCGCCATGGACCGAAGCCAAGAAATTAATAAACCGTTCGAATCGGAAACAACAGAGTCCGCCTGTGTTTGTATTTGTATATGTACATAATGAGCTCAAGGTCAATTTAAAATGTTATCGACAAAATAAGTTTACAAATCCTACATTTTCAATATCAACCCTTGTAGGTTATTTAATGCCAAATCCTTTTTATACATATAGTACAAAGAAGGTTTATGTTTGGACAAAGGAAATTATTTTCATGATGAACAAAACTAGAGAGGTAACTAAAAGTTTAGGTTGTATTTTATGGTATATCAACCATTGTTGGTTATTTAATACCAAATCCTCTTTATGCATATATATTAAATATACAGAATTTGGTTTGGTTGGGTTTTATGGCATTTCAACCATTGTAGGTTATTTAATGCCAAATCCTCTTTATAAAAATGTATTAGACATATAGGATTTGGTTTGGTTGGCTTTTATGGCATATCAACCATTGTAGGTTATTTAATGCCAAATCCTTTTTATCCATATAGTACAAAGAAGGTCTGGTATTAAATAACCTTCAATGCCATAAAACCAAAGAAAATATCTTTCCCAGTCGGCTGCGACTGTAGAATACACTGACTGCTTCTCTGCATAGTGGTATATATGAACACTGAATAGAATACTGAAAAATAAAATATTGAGAATAAAATCATCATAATAACCCAGTCGGGCTATCAGCGCTGATATCCCTGACCTTCTACCGCCACCCTTCTCTATCGTCCATCGCTCCCAGTAGGTCTTCAAGGCTACATCTTGTATCGGCACAGAGCTGTTGTATATAGTTTATAGCTGGTCGTCCTGCCTTTGCTCGTCCATGTGAAGGGATCCACAGGAGTACGTGACTTATGAGCTCGTCCCTATTTTTCCAGCAGTGCCCCATGTGTCTGGTTCGTCTAACTTGGATAGCTATGGTGATGGGTAGTATGTGGCCGTACAGCTGCTGCTTTGTGGGGTGCTGACTCCAGGACTTGTTCAATATTGCTCACAGCATTCTTGTGTAGTTGCTGTCAGCCTTTTTTTCCATACGTTTAGTTAGCGTCCATGTAGTCCATCCATACAGCAGTATAGACTCGACCGCTGCTTGGAAAAAAAAACTGCGTTTCATTTTATTGGTCAGGTCTGACTTCCATATGACCGACTGACTATCGATAGCTGTTCATGCCTTTGCTAGTCTCGTTGATGTCTGTCTTGGTTGATGAGTAATGGAACACTGAGTAATTAATATTGATTAACAAATACTGAGTAACGGATACTGGGTAGAATACTGAGTATTGAATATTGGGCAGAATAATGAGTATTGAATACTGACTGCAATGCAATATTTCACTGCACAGCAGAATGCAATGATACTACACTTGCAAACCGGACATCTGTTTCAATTATTTATATATTTACAATTCCTTTTAACGTGATCCCCAGTCGCACCATCCAGTTTGGCCACACGGATCGGTATCAACACATTTTTCTTACAAAATACAAACAAATTTTGACCTATTGCAGCAATTTATGGTCGCAAATCATACAAAGCAGCAAATGGGAAACCACAGTTTCTTGTTCTTTCGAACCATAGAAAATTCCACTATTTTTTTTTTTATTGATTTATCAAGTTAATTTCCGTTTCCTTTGTCTAACTTTTCCTGGATCTCCATAACTGCTTGTTAGCTTATGATCATGAAGTAGATATTTCTTATTATTGTTATTTTCTTCTGTTAGCTGAATTAGCGTTACTTAAGATTAAGTATTATCTTTCATCTACTCCCAACCAAGCCGAAACACTACTGCATAGTTTGGAACGAGCAGCCGCAGGCATAGACCTCTATGTCAATGAACACAAAACGGAATATATGTGCTATAATCAAATGGGTGACATCTCCACTCTAGACGGAACCCCTCTTAAACTAGTAGACAAATTCACTTACCAAGGAAGCAGCGTCGCATCAACCGAAAAGGACATCGACACGAGGTTAACGAAAGCATGGACAGCTATCAATAGGCTATCGATTATATGGAAATCAGACCTAACCGATAAAATGAAACGAAGTTTCTTCCAGGCAGCAGTCGCATCGATACTGCTATATGGATGAACTACATGGACTCTAACAAAACGGCTGGAGAAGAAGCTAGACGGCAATTACACAAGAATGCTGCGAGCAATCTTGAACAAGTCCTGGCGGCAACACCCCACAAGACACCAACTGTACGGCCACCTGCCTCTTATCACGAAAACTATTCAAGTTAGACGAACCAGACATGCAGGACACTGCTGGAGAAGCACGGACGAACTCATAAGTGATATACTCTTATGGACCCCCACACATGACCGTGCAAAAGCAGGATTACCAGCACGAACGTACATTCAGCAGCTATGTGAGGATACGGGATGTTGTCCAGAAGACCTGCCTGAGGCGATGAACGATAGGGAAAAGTGTCGAGAGAGGGTCAGGGATATCCGTGCTACCAGCACGACATGATGATGATGATGATGATGATTACATATAAAAAAAATTTTTTTAAAAGAATGCATTTATCAAAGAAGACATTTCATATTCATTGATCAATTAAAAATATTGTTCTTATCTTCATAGTTATATACGCTGTTATAGGCACAATGTTTCTGTGATATTCATCCTTAGGTGTCTAATTTTAACTGATGCTTAATCACTGTCCCACGAGATATCAAGTGGCACATTTTGGGAACCTTAAAACCCAATGTTAAATGGTTTAGCATTCATTATCATATTGGATTTGTACTGTTTCGGTAATTTGTTTGATTCTTTAGATGGTGAAATTGACTTTTTTTGTGACACCAATTTTATCATTAACATATTATGGCAAATGTGACAGATGTCATCGAAGCAAAGATGAGAATAAAAACTAAAATTAGTTGTCTAAATTTCTGAGACGAAGCTTGATGATTTTTATCATTAAGGGTTTTCGGACTAATGTCTTCATCTTTGTTGTTATTTCCACAACGTTTCGGCCGATATGTCCTCCGACCTTCTTCAAGTGTTTGTTATCTAAATTTCTGATACGAAGCTTGATGATTTTTATCATTAAGGGTTTTCGGACTATTGTCTTCATCTTTATTGTTATTTCCACTACGTTTCGGCTGATATGTCCTCCAGCCTTCTTCAGGTGTTTGTCGAACACGGGAACTTTCACGGAACTTAGAACTACATCTTTTATTGAGTCCACTGGGGTCGTCTGTTCTGATTCCGTTAACCATAACCGGATACAAGTGTTAAGTATTCCTGTATTCTTACTCGGCTGTAGTCAGGATTGAACCTGCAACCTCCAGATGATTGTCTCCTTAGAAGCTTAGGGAACCAACGCCTATAACTGTTACGCCATGTGTCCTACTGGACGTGAAGGTTACCGAGTTCGACAAACACCTGAAGAAGACGGGAGGACATATCGGCCGAAACGTTGTGGAAATAACAATAAAGATGAAGACAATAGTCCCAAAACCTTTAATGATGAAAACTAAAATGTGTAGAATATAAGTAATTACCAAGAAGGAATTGTTTTCCTTGTTCCTAATTTGCATAAATACTGAAACAGCCTGGCAGAAAGAATATAATTCCATCTTGTTTTTATAAAAATGAAAGTTTTTTCTGTTAGATTTGAAATTTCCAGTTGAGATGCAAAAACAAGAGACACATATTTGAGAGGTTTGGGAATTTTGCCCAATCTTAGCTTTTTGGGGCTACCATACTAAATGCCAAAGAGCATTTGAGAGGTTTAGGAATCTTGCCCAATCTTAGCCTTTTTGGGCTACCATACTAAATGCCAAAGAGCATTTGAGAGGTTTGGGAATCTGGCCCAATCTTAGCTTTTTGGGGCTACCATACTAAATGCCAAAGAGCATTTGAGAGGTTTGGGAATCTGGCCCAATCTTAGCCTTTTGGGGCTACCATACTAAATGCCAAAGAGCATTTGAGAGGTTTGGGAATCTGGCCCAATCTTAGCCTTTTGGGGCTACCATACTAAATGCCAAAGAGCATTTGAGAGGTTTGGGAATCTGGCCCAATCTTAGCCTTTTGGGGCTACCATGCTATATGCAAGAGAGCATTTTTTCTTCTTTTCCAAATGACAGTTGAAAAGTCCATGATAAAAGTTTGACTTTGATGGAAAAAGCCATCTAATAAAATGGAAAAGATGAGAATATAAATACAAGTTTGTCCACTTCTTTTTGTCACTTGAACAAGAATGATTGTGTCTGTTGAATCAAGTTTCACATCAAATGCCATCAAAATCTGTTCTCAATATAACAATTTGCACTCACTCCATTAAAGATCGTTTTGTTTTTTCAATGGCTTACCAAGGGAGATAACTTCAAGTGTTGATTTTCCAATTTAAAATTTCAGTTTCAGCAGCTATGATCTAAATGTGTTAGATGGAAATGGTCTTCTAAACTTTTTGGAAGTTTTTATCATTTAGAATATTCCAACTATTGTCTTCATCTTTATAGTTATATTCACTAAGTTTCAGCCGATGTGTTCTTCAGCCTTCTTCGGGTGTTTCTTGTTGAACTCAGGAGCCTACCCATAACTTCAAACAAAATTGATTGGGTTCTATGGCATATCAACCATTGTAGGTTATTTAATGCCAAATCCATTTTTATACATACAAACAGTTCTATTTCAAACAATTCAGTTTAGTGAAGTATAGTTTTTTTGTTTACACTCGGTTAAATCTCAAAGGAGTTCTATTTCAAATAATTCAGTTTAGCATGCAAAAATATTTCTATTTCAAACAATTCAGTTTACGTTGTTTAAATGTCAAAACAATTCTGTTTCAAACAATTCAGTTTAGCATAAGTACGCAGTTTAAATGTCAAAACAGTCCCATCTCAATTCAAATCAGATTAGCATAAGTACACAGTTTAGTTCTATTTGCTCCATAGATAGGGCCCTGTCAGGCGCTACCACTTCGGGCTCGAGTAGACCTGGGAGCGATAACAATGAAGGGATACTCCATATTCCCCAAAGCTCCAGGAATACTGGAATATCACCATCAGATTGTTTAGTGTAATATCAAAGACACTCGTTGGGTTTTCTTAACCCCTTGCAGAGGCACAGTCTGTCTATTCTCTAGCTGCCCATGGCCGACAGGTTAAATTGCACATATTTCTTTTGCAGTTGATATTCATTTTTCTGTTTTATTCCTATCTCTACTAGGGATTTTTCTGTGCTATCTATCGATTGATAATTCTTCTTCTTCCTTCTCCATTTGTATTTCATTGTTAAATAGAGGAGTGTGTTGTATACGGATTTCCCTATACATCTGAAAGAAGTTATATATTTAGTGCAGTGTCCCTAAAGAAATAACCTCTACAGAATTTATAGAATGCATTTCCACTGAGCATATATGGAGGTGACCGTGGTGTAATGGTTATCGTCGTAGGAAATGAACACGGCGACACGAGTTCAAATCCTGGACCTGACTGATTGCATTTCACATAGCACTAATACCCTTGGGAAAGGTATGAATCCAATTATTCTCCCTCCAGCTATGGGTAAATAGTAGGACAGATTAGGTTTTTCAGCCTTGGTTAGGCAATTAGTCTAGAAGAAGGAAAACTCTGAATTAAAACCTGTTAAACTCCGCTTAAAATCCATATCCTGCCCGAGCAGAGGAGTTGGTAAATAGGATATCTGACGCTGTGACTTATTCCAGGAACCGCTCTGTCGGAGTCAGTAAAATACATCAAATGAATCTCTCCAGAAGAATAAGACCACCACAACAAGAACTGTCCGGGGTATAACACTAAATTTCATCTGATGGAGGAACTTCGGGGAATGTGGAGTACCCCTTCAATGCTATTACTCCCAAGTCCACTCTGAACTGGATCGATTGTTCGTTAGGCTCACACCCGTGAGTCAGATGGAACTGTTTCCTCGTTTACTAAGAATTATTATGATTAATTATTTGAAACCAAACACCTATGTGCATATTATTCATCTTATATCGAAAAAACTTGATAAATAGAATTAATAAATGTTGAATAGCAATGTAACCCAATGAGTCAGTCGAGTAAATTTACTGACGGCGGATTTTAGAAGAATGTACTCAGTACACGAAAAAAGTGAAAATTAACCAAAATAGATTCCAAAATATGTTATTTTCACGAGAAATAAAACGTCGGAAAAATATATTAAAAATTATAAAAGGGATGTTTTGTCTACAAGCCAAGGTAATAAGAAAATCATCAAGAGATTTGAACTGGAGGCCAGCGTTTGTCTATCAACGGCCTGAGAAAGAAAAAATCGGGGAACAGCAATTCTTTTTTTTTTTAAATTCAAGTATGGAAAATTTTTAATCAATTCTCTTACGGTTATGAATGAACGGTTACTGACGTCACGTCACGTGAACATAAATTGTAATAATTCCAAATTTGGGGAGGGCCGCCCCTTTCGGGTAAAAGTAATGTGGATGTGAAGGGTGCGAGAAAACGTGGAAGGCGGAATTGATCGCTGGAAACCAAATTAGAAGACTGATATTTTTAGCTTCACCCACTGCCGCCACTCGGGTGGAAGATATGCGAAGGATTTCTTCCTCTCGCCCTCAAAGAAGAGATCCGTGAAGAGAGGGTGAAGTGATTACTAGATTCTCGTCACTCTGGGCTCTGGCCTTGTTCCAGACTGTCCAGAGTGAAGAGACAGAGAAAAACCATATTATATGTTGTTTGGACGATTTGCAACACTATGAAAGAAGTGAAGCTTTGGGTATAGACAACGTGAAGTGAATAAAGAGAACACAACGAGAGAGAAAAAAGTCCGGCGGATATAACGCAAGTTGACTACGTAACTCTCCCGTCGCTTTGGAACTAGACCTTTTACCAGACTACCCTGGTGGTAGAAAAAAAGTAAAGAGAATTATAAAGAAACACGACAATTGGAGAGAGACAGATGTATAGTACACTGTGTCGTTATTAACAACGAGGAACACGTATGTATATAAAAATATCAGATTATATTTTTATTTTCGGCGATGATACTTGTGTGGAGCAGAAAGCAATTGCAGAGATTTCGCGCACACGGAGGAGCTGTCGAGAGACGGAAGAGCCAGTGAACAACTGACTTTAGCCGAAATTCGGGAACTTACATAGTCTACAACTCTCACGTGACCTGCAGCAATTCCTCTTTTTCGTTAACCATGGTTATGCCCATATCTCACTTCTTTGCTTTCCATTGGTTATGTTGTCTGCTTCCCATTGGCTACTTGCCCAAGCCCGGTTCTGTGGGCGTACGCATCTGCCACGATCACCGAATTCAACCACGCCCACCGTTCAGGTGATATTCCGATATCTTCGACCGGATGCACCTGTTTTCAACATAACAACTTTGGGTATGGTGACATTTCGGCAATCACCTTGTTGATATTATCCTTGAGCGGATGTAGTCCTGTCAACATCCTCTGATACACAGCACCTGTGGACATGATGACATGTCGGTGATCACACCGGTCTTATCAAGTTATCTGTCAACAACATCTGCCGTATTCACACCTGCAGGTCACGTTAATATATTACACAGAGAAAACTCGAAATAACGCGTCTGTAGAAAAAGGCGACGACTAGATTCGATTCTTGGCCTTTTACTAGACTACCATTGGTATAGAAAGAGAAGAAAGCCTGTCATATTACAATAGTAGATGTAATCTGTGCCTAGAAGAAAAGATACAAATAATGATATACTCATACCCTGAAAAATTATTAAATCAGTGATGTGAATTAATAGCTAGATGTAGACATAGGAATAAATTTAAACGATAGGCAAATATCATAGATAATGTTTAATTTACCAAAACATAAGTTTAATTTGAGATTTGAGGTGAAATGAATAAAATAAAATAAAATAAAAAGATGAGAAGATACCATGTGATGTGTGCGTACTTTTCAATGGAAGGGTAACTGAATTAATAGGCACGAATATAAATTTTGAATTTTAAATTTAAATTTTAAATTTTTATTTTAATTTAAGATAAGTATTACTGAATCCTTACGTAAGGTTATTAAGAAATGTTGTACTTCCCTAAATTATTATTAAATCTGGAGTTTTTCGTTGAAATGTATTTAGAATTTAAACAACTTAAAAGAATTAATTTACTGTGATTCCAACCGGTAATAAAAAAGAAAAAAAAACCGGAAGTGGGTAAATGGGGAGGAAACTCTCCACACCTCTTCTACAGCCTCCCACCCTTCCCTCCTGTGTCTATTCTGTCTGTAATTATTTTATCCATTAGATCTGAAGAAGTCCTGTTATTTTTGGTGTTATTGATTTATATCAATACCCATAACAGGATGGAAATAAATTTATAATCCTAATGTGAGCGGTTTTTGTTTTCTCAAAGAAATTATTGCTCTGTGATGTCAGTTACATTGAGCTCTTTACCAGGAAAATTTAAATGTTCATAGGTCAATGATTTTTTTGTCCGGAGGGAATTATTCCCAACTCCGGTTTAACTGGACTGAATAATACATATATATATAGAGAGAGAGAGATGCACACACACATATTGGATTTACACAAGGATGCTATATACTGTTTTGAACAAATCCTGGAAGTAGGATCCTGCAAAATAGCAATGCCCGGAGTATAACACTAAACTATCTATGTTAAGGCTCCTGCCCGGTAACTTTGAGGAATGTAAAAAACTTCTTTCTTGCCATTACTCTCTGGTCCACTCTGACTCGGAGTGGTTGTACATGTGAGGGTTCCGTCTATGAGTCAAATTGTTGTTGTAAAGTTGGTGACCGTAGTCTAGGGTGACCCGAAGGCTCCCCTTTCAATAGATACTATACCGAAGTGTCGGGGAGGGCGCTACTCCTTTCTCTGGATTGCTCCAATTTTCCCTTGATCCGTACCTTATAGTGCTGAGTGTTAAGCAAGGCAGCTTCAAGTATCATTTTTTGAGTCTTTGGTATGACTCGACCAGGGATTGAACTCTGGTCTCCCGGGCCATTGGCGAATACTCTAACCATTATGCCAATAGCCCGGTTGAGTCAAATAGAACTGTTGAATTATTTACTATTCTTGAAACCATTTAACTGTGGGCAAACAAACGGAAATGCTTCAAACCATTTAATTGTGTTCAAATAATAATTAGCCAAACTTTAAACCAATATAACTGTGGGCATACAAACAAATGTTGCATATAATGCTAGATAGGAATACTTGAAACCCTTTGAGTGCAAATTAAAACTATTTTAGATAGCAATACTGGAAAACATTTAACTGTGTGTAAACAAATGATTATTATTAAATAGAATTATTAGTTTTAGATAGCAATATTTGAAATCATTTGACTGTGTAGGAATAAAACTATTACTGTTAGATAGAAATACTTTAAACCATTTAAATGCGTGCAAAAAAAAAAACTATTTGTGTTAATGGGAATATTTCAAAACATTTAACCGTGTGTAGACAAATGAGCTCTGACTCCTTTAAAGATTTTACGAACGAACTATTCGTTTACAAATCATATATATATATATATATATATATAAGTGCGTGTGTGTGTGTGTGTGAACAGGATTTGGTATTAAACCACCTACAAGAGTTGATAGGGCACCTCGGGTGGTGTCATGGTTAGCAAGGTAGACTAGCAAACCAGCACGAGTGAGTTCGATTCTCATTGGGTGCCCCATTCATACGGCCTTGTGGTATATCTAAGCAAAAAGCTTAGTAAATTACCACCTACAAGAGTTGATATGCCGTAAAAACCAACGAACCGATCATAATCTGTTCCGCTCTGTATCTCTCATTGATAGTTATTTTCCGCCAGGAAATGATATAAGGGACAAATTTTCCTGGTGTTCGTGTGGGAATTATATTTATCTCTAGGAAGGTGCCACGTCCTACAAGGTTTCGTATATTATGGTCAATATCATCGGTGGCGTACTGCCCAAATTCACCTTCTGAAACAATAACAACACTTTTTTCGAACATATGGAATTTTTCATATGAGCCACAAAAGCCATGTTGATGGATTGAGTCTCTAAGAAACCTGGGGGCGAAAATGTGATGTATTCGTAAAGAAGTCATCATTACATTCGGTCTGACTGTTTGAGCCACAGCATGTCCCAGATTTGCCTGCTTCCTCCCAGAATCTATACCAGACACTATAATGGCCATGAAATATGTAAATCTATCAAGGAAAAATTCCTAGGCTTTTTCAGGAGTAATTTGGTTTTTGCCATTGGTTCCTTTGTTTTTAATGGTATACCAACCTTTACGTTTTATTCAATGCCAAGTAGTGGTACTGTTTAGCCATCAGCCAAGCCAGCTGGGGTCAAAGAATACGCCAACTGTATCTTTGCAGGGGTGTAAAACACCCCCTTAATGAGTGTCCAAAAATTTCACAGTCCAGCATGTTAGTCACAAAGTCACGGCGTTTCCCCCTCAACTGTAATTTCTTGAATATTTGGATTGTTATTTTTCGTAAAAATTTCTTTCCATAATTTGTGATAATTTTAGTTTCAGTTTTCACTATGCGTTAAATTTTCAAATAGATTCCGGCCAGTTTCAATCTTTTCAACAAGTTACCATAACTATTTTAAAAGTCTACAGTTTATTATGTGAAATGGACAAACTTTTTTTTTAGAAATGTAAAGTTGCTGTTTTTAAAAAGTAACTGAAATGGACTGTAGACCTTGACAACATGGGAAATATTCAGCAGACAATATAATATATACGAGGATCATTAAATAAGTTTCCAGACTTTTTTCCTATGGGAACTTTTATTGATAGTATACACATTAAACTCTAGTCCCCTTCCAAGTAATCTCTTCCGGCTGTAATGAATTGTTGTACCGTTCCAACAACTTCTGGAGGGCCCCGTGGAAGTCCTCTTGTGTCAGCGTGTCAATGACCTTCGTCACAGCCTCTTTCATCTCCTCAATTGTCTTAGAACGACAGCCTCTGAGCTTAGGGAATAAGCAAAAGTCACAGGAAGAAAATTCTGGACTATAGGGAGGGTGAGGAACTGTCTTGATGCTCATTTTGGTCAAATAGTCTGTGACAATGATGGAGTTGTAGACTGGTGCATTGTCCTGGTGGAAATGCCACTGACCCGATTTGAAGAGTGCTGGCCTCTTCCGACGGAATCTCTTCCTGAACTCCCTTAAAGCCTCAACATAGTAACCCTAACCCTAACGCTTTGGCCAATCAACTCTGGTGCATTGGCTTTCCTTACTCTTCCCTCACCTCTAATCATCCCTCACAGACTCTCTGCCTTCCTTGAATCTCTTATGCCACTCAAAAACTGATGCTCGATTCATTCAAGATGCTCTAAAAGCAGTCTGAAGCATTCCATAGGTTTCTGTGGCTTTTTTCCAAGTTTAAAACAGAATTTTATTGCATATCGTTCTTCTAAAGTGTCCTCACGTCCAGATTGCATTTTTAAAATTCACCAGCTGTGACAATCAGGCTTTAGTAGGGTGTATTCCAATTGCTCCTGTAGCTGTTCATTTGAATTGGTTAGTCATCTCATAAGATGTATAGCAAAAACATAGTGAATTTTCAAGAGGCTACGACAATTTTCAATGCCAGGACAAAAAAAAATCTGGAAACTAATTGAAGGCACCACGTGACAGGAAAAAACTGTTAACAATAAATTTTCTCAAAACTTCAAGTGTTATCTGTTAAATTATTACTACACGGAATATAAAGGTACTATTAGGTATAATCAATAATCATATTTGTTTTCAGCAACTAATTTGACGATTTTGACGACTTAATGTAAATGAGTAAACGGTTAACAACTGTTCTCTGGGCAAAAATGTTTACCAAGATGTGAGATATGTTATAAAATGGTGAATAGGTTTCTTAAAATACAAAGTTTTTCCCTTGAAAGGTTTTATTTCGATGGTTCCACTATTTACAGCGTGTCTAGAGGTAAGAAACGACAGCGAGGATTTACACGTAACCGATTTTCACTCATTGCATATGCAAAATTGTAAAATCTTCCTACGGAATGATTTATATAGACTTTTGATCTTCTGAAATAGAGACGTTATGGATATGAAGGATGAAAAAAAAAGTCTGTTGCCATTTTTTAAAAACCTTTTTCACTGATTCTACTAGCCTGCATCACTCTCTCTCTCTCTCTCTCTCTCTCTCTCACACACACACACACACACATGTATACAGAGAGAGAGAGAGAGAGAGAGAGAGAGAGAGAGAGAGAGAGAGAGAAAGGAATATGCTTCCTGCCAAAAAAATAAATTGCGAAAAAGAATTCAATAGCAATACTATGAATACGATAAAACTATATAAAGCCTAAGATAATACAAAATCACTACCAGAAAATGAGAAAAAAACATGGTTCCCATCGCTGTAATAATGGAATATATGATCATCCACTAAAGAACAAATTCCTAACTAAAAATGTAGTCTTCCAAGCAAAAGCACGATGAGATTATATATATATATATATATATAGTCATCTACAGACAGACTAATTCGTTGTATCACAACTCTTCAATGTGGCTAAATACGTAGGACGATTGAAGCTGGGATCGAAACCCACCCAACTTTACGTTAGACCTAATATCAGACGGCACAGCCAACAAGCGTACCACGTCAGCTAGGGAATTATAAGGTATTAAGTAGTAGCGTTCGTTTGTTTACATTTTATACCTTACCGGATACCAGAGTACCCAATTCGTTCAAAGAGCTTTGCATTATGCGAGCGGCAGCCGTAAGTTCCTTCACCAGAGTGCTCAACCCCCATAGGGAAGCAGATAGATAGATAGATAGATAGATAGATAGATCCTTACTGTGTTTAAAGGTGATAATATCTATTGTGAGATAGCATCTGAGATATATACCGGGACGACATGCATAAAATTATAAGACAATCAAACCAACAAAATAAAGACTTGAAACACCTGAGTAAGTAATTATAAAATTAGTGAGTGTCCATTCGAGTACAAATGACTAACTAAAAATATAGTCTACCAAGCAAAAGTATGTTGGGATAAAGGAAATAAGATGATCTATATTGGATCGACAGAATGATATATAGCAATAACATAGTGAATTTTCAAGAGTCTACGACAATTTTAAATATCTGTACAAAAAGTCTGGAAACTTACTGAAGGCACCACGTTTATATATATATATATATATATATATATATATATATATATATATTGCATGAAAAACAATTTAAATTTCTCCCCTCAATAAATACTGTGGGCTGCTGCTACTGCTGTTACAACTGTTGCTGCTATCATTGTCGTTAATAATAATAATAATAATAGTAAAAAAAAAAGAACCTGCCATATAGTGGACTTTACCATTTCAGCTGACCACAGAGTAAAACTGAAAGAAAATGCAAAGAGAGATAAATACTTAGACCTTACTAGAGAATGGAAAAAAACTACGGAACATAAACATGACGGTGATACCAATAGTAATTGGCTCGCTCGGTACACTCACCAAATGATTGGTACAGAGACTGGGGGAATTGGAAATAAGAGGACGAGGAGATACCACCCAAACTACAGTATTGCTGAGATCGGCCAGAATACTAAGAAGAGTCCTGGAAACTTGAAGAGACTTGCTGTCACTCAGACTCCTCTGAGGAACCCTCAAACGAGTAAAATAATAATTCTAATAAATCTTAGATTCTTTTTTTTTTTCTTCGTTTTTTTTTCTGACTTCGAAACATTTTATTAAATCCAGAAAGAGAATAAAAAAGATCACGTTTCATGAACACATTTCTTTGGCCGACAGAAAAAAAAACTATTCAGATTTCAATTCCTAAATCCGAACAAAAAAAGACGATTGATATCCATATCGGAACTTAGAGATAAAGAAAGATCAATCCCATAATTCATTTGTGTTCATTGATATTGTCCAATGAAATACGAAAAGGATAGGTTTACACACTGGGAGTAAGAGGGGTGTCCTCGTGGTGTAATGGTTAAAGCGATGGACTGCGGAATCGTAGTAATCGAGTTCGTACTCCAGTCGCGCTACAACATTCCCTTTCGGGCAAATACCCTTGGGAACCTCCTTATCCTCCCAGCTATGGGTTAAATAGCACCACTACTGTTCTTCTACGAGAATAGCTTTGGCATTAAATAACCATTAAACGAGAATAGCTTTGGCATTAAATAACCATTAAACGAGAATAGCTTTGGCATTAAATAACCATTAAACAAAGAAACCGAAACCTGGGAGTAAGAGTGTGCGTTCTCTTAACACTAGTTCTTGGCGGGGGTGTTGGATACTGAAAAGTAAACCAGTGATGCAAAGAAATGGAATTACTCAGTGATGCTAGGAAGAGGGATTTACTCGCTAAGGAACCCCGACAATCTAATAGTTTAGAAAGGTGAAAGAAGTCTGGTGAGTATAGAGGACAGGGTAGTAATTAAAAGCCACAGTTGACTGCTATTGCAAACTACACAGTGTGAACGGGTGCGTTATCCTGGAGCATAAGCACACCTTCCCTTAGTTCCCTCTGACTTGATTCCTTCCTTCAATTGTTTTACTTGTGACTTATAGTACTTTTCATTCATAGTTTTTTCACCTTTTCCAGAGAGTCAATCATGATTTCGCCTACAGAATAAAAAAAAGAAGCTATCACCTTGCCAACCGACGCTGTTTGCTTGAACCTCTTAGGGAGTGGAGAAGCAAAATATTTCCACTACTTGCTTTAAATCTTTGATTCAAGTTCGAAGTAGTGAACTAAGGTTTTATCTTGACTTACTAATCTATGGTAGAAATTCTTAGAGTGAGCCTGGAAGCGATTCAGAAGTGGAAATATTAACCCTTTTCAGCTTGTGTTTTGATATCAAGACTCTTGGAACCTACCTTGCGAACACCTTGCTTACCAAAATTTCTGAGACAAAGCTTGATGATTTTTATCATTAAGGGTTTTTGGACTATTGTTTTCATCTTTATTGGTATTTCCACAACGTTTCGGCCGATATGTCCTCCGGCCTTCTTCAGGTGTTTGTCGAACTCGGGAACCTTCACGGAACTTCAAACAACGTCCTTTATTAAACCCACGGGGGTCGCCTGTTTTGATTCCGTTAGCCATAACCGGGTACAAGTGTTAAGTATTCCTGTATTGTTACTCGCCCGCAGTCAGGATTGAACCTGCAATCTCCAGGTGATTGTCTCCTTAGAATCAGGACACAGCGCAACGGTTATAGGCGTTGGTTCCCTAAGCTTCTAAGAATACTCGAGCTTCTGTTTTGCCTATCTACATTAGTCACTCGCATCTCACCTTTAAACGGGCCTCACCGGCACGAAAATAAAGACGGAAATCTTAATTAGTTCTCCTAGTTTTATACAAAGTCGTAGTATGTTGTCACAACAAAAATATTCAGTCGTACTCTGGGTGAGGCTTAGAACTTTTTAAGCGGCTCTCGTATATATATATATATATATATATCATCATCAAGTCACGCTGCTAGCACGGATTTCTCTGACTCTCTCTCGCCATTCGTCCCTATTATCCATCGCTCTTAACAGGTCTTTTAAACTACATCCTGTGTACGTACAGAGGTGTTGTAGGTAAGTTATTCTCGGTCGGCCATAGGAAAACGTCACTTATGGGTTCGTCCTTGCTTATCCAGCGGTGTTCTGCGTGTCTTGTTCGTCTTATTTGGATGGTTTTAGAGATAGGAGGTAAGCGACCGTACAGTTACTGTTTCGTTGGATTATATATATACATATATAATGAGGAATAAATATATATTAGTTTTTTTTATATCTATTCAATAGCATGGGTGCTATTCTGCGACCACTGGTTTCATGCCGTAAAAACTAATATATATTTATTATTATATTATATAATAGCTCTATCACAGATATTGAGCACTCACCAAATTATACCGCATTTGGTCTGCCACAAACCCACCAAGTGAGGTAGTGACAATCATATACTGTTGTGATTATATATATATATATATATTACCTCAGAGCTCTACGCATTTGTTCCTCGAAATATTTAAACGATGAATTCATCCACATAGAAAACTCCTTCCTCAACCTACAGTACCCCAAATCCTTTATACATTATGCTAAATCTAAAGCCTTCAAAATCCACAACAAGAATCAATCTCAAACTAATATCTACTCAATATCTGATAAAACTAGTTCCCCCCATAGATACATAACTTTGCCAAACAATTCTTCTTCTCACAGCATAACAAACAACTTAAATAAACTCAATATCAAAACTACTTCTCTACCTTCTAAAACAATCCGCGAATTAGTACACTCCAGCCCTCAACGTAACATATTTTCTGACGCCGGTGTTTATTGCATCCCTTGTAAGGATTGTAAACTAAAATACATCGGTGAAACATCCCGAAACCTTCATATCCGTTTGAAAGAGCACAAAAGAGACATAAGAATTGGCAACTCAAACAACGCATTACTCGTACATACTTCTCAACATAATCATAACATTGACTTCAACTCTGCTAAGATGCTTACTTACATCCATAATAAAAATCTTAGACGAATTTTCGAAGCCGCAGCTATCTCATTCCTCAGTTTCCTAAATACTCGTCCTGGCTTTTATAATATTTCTCCTTAAGCAAACACATTTTAAACAGCTACAATATATTCCATCCTTAGTTAATATTTTCCGTATATCTCATAATTTCCATGCTTTTTATTCTTCTTTTGTTCTTTCTTTCTTTCTTTTCTTCCTTCTGTCTCGTAATCTTTCTCGTTAAACAACATACATAAATTCTATACAATATTCCTAATAAGTCAAATGACGTAATTTAAACATCAAACGCTGATTTGCCAGTTAAACGGCTAACTTTTTCTTACTATACATATTTTCCCGTAGGTTTTTGTATTTCACATTTCTAATCATCCATCGTTAACTTAAAATTATTAATATCCCCCCTCATGGTCCTGATGATGGTTCAGTAGAACCGAAACGCTATAGTGTTGACCCGTTAATAAATCATTCCTTCCACTTGGATCGTTGTTATCAGTTTTTCTACATATTGTCGGATTACAATCCTTTATTTACACTTCATATATATATATATATATATATACTAAATGGAGGAATTGATGTTATCTTAGAATTACCATGACAAGAAAATCCGGCAAACACCTACATGGGACATACGGAGCACTGAACAGCTGTTTTGACCTTATTAGGTCTCATCAGCAGTGCACACCGTGATCGGACCAACAACCACTGTATGCAGAAGCCGAAACTCTACCACTGGGCCACCGGTTCATGCCACATATAAGCGATGCCGTATTAACAAGTCATGGTAAATTGCGCGACCACTTTGACCTAATGTGACTTTTTTTTATTCGTACGTATTCCCTACAGCGGACACGGCCACCTCCAGGGCTACGTCTTCCCAAATCGGAGTTACGAGTCCTCATAACTTAAGCCTCAGTGGTAGAGTTTCGGCTTCTGCATACTGTGGTTGTTGGTTCGATCTCCAGTGGAGGAGTTCACGGCGTGCACTGCTGATGAGACCTAATAAGGTCGAAACAACTGTTCAGTGCTCGTATTTTCTTGTCATGGTAATTCTAAGATATATATATATATATATATATATATATATATATATATATAAGTTAGAATTGTTTAGTCAGAGTCTCAAAGATAATAAGTTTATAAGAATAAAAAAACAAGCAAAAAAATGAACAAAAAATATAATGGAATATAACATTGAAAATTGCGTAGATTTTGCTACAATTCAGAGTCACAAAAGTGTACGAATGGGGGAGTGATTGCCCTAGAGTCGTAATGGTTTACGTGCTGAACTGCAAGGTCGTAGTATTTGAGTTCGAACTCAAGTCGTGCTATTACATTTACTTTTGGATGAATACCCTTGGGAAAGGCATGAACTTTCTTATCCAATTAAATATCAGTTAAATAGTGCCACTACTGTTCTTCTACAACGAGGACTTTGGCATTAAATAACCAATGAACCTTGATATGCCATAAAAACAAAGAAATCTACAAAAAAGATTTCCAATAAAAAGACTGATTACAGCAACTAATAACAGCAATCTCAGCAGAAATAACTTAACGACAAGCAGAAAAACACCCAAATCTAGAAAACTAAAATGGTAAGAGGAACAACTGTATGGATACTTCAAGCAACAAGCGAAGAAAATTGAAAGAGAATCTACTTTCATAGCAGAATAAAATAATGTCTTTAGAACCAATTACATCAAAGTAAAAATTATTCACATAAACAAACGAAGAAAACTGGCACAAAAGGAATACAAGAGTTCACATGACTGGTCAGGAAAGGTGATCATCTAGGAATTGTGCAAAAAATTAGAATTTAACATTTCTGACCAATAGTATAATCACCATCAGGAATCTGTCATAAAGGATGAGAATCATAAAATTCTCAAAGAAATCTGAATACAATTCCTCATTATAGATCAAAAGAACATACTTGATTTAAAGAAAGAAGCATTTGTCAGCTGGTAGATTTTGTCATTCCAACGGACCATACAGTAAAAATGAAAGCGAAAAGTGAGATAAATACTTGGATTTTGCCCGAGAGACAGATTACTTCGAAAAGTCCTAGAAACTTTGATGTATTCTGATTGTATGTTCTATGCATTCGCTCTGCAATTAACAACTGATGTTGGATAAGCGTCAAAAGCTTCCAGCTTCTTTCGGAACTTCCACAACGAAGGATCGGACAATATTCAGGAAGTGAGTTTCCTGTCAATCACAATGCAGCGCTTTTAAGGCAATGATTACAACGCAACTGTTCATTTGTTGAGCCAACCTTATGTTTGATATTATCTTCCTGATAAGTAAAATTTAAAAACAATGAAAAGAAAGTCAGTCCTTTAAAAGAGATGTTCAAAAATAACAAAACAAGTCACTAACGAACAATCTACCTCTGTTGATTAAATAAAGGGTTCGGTTTGAAGTTCCTTGTTGGTTTCTGAGTTCTACATGAAATACCTAAAGAAGGCGGAAAGACGCATCAGCCGAAACTTTGTGAATATATCAGAGAATGATAAAAATTATCAAACTTCATGCCAGAAATTTGGACAAATAAACACTATTACTAATACAACAATATACATTCCCACATATACACAGAAAAGGGTGCACATATTTTGTTCAGATATATATATATATATATATATATATATATATATATATATATGTGTGTGTGTGTGTGTGTGTGTTTAGTTTTTAGATATATCATGGATGCTTATCTGCGACTAATTTTTTCACCGTCTTATTAAGACACTCATCTTGGCTTAATGATTTTCGTAATAAGACGGAATGAAACCTGTCGTCGCAGATAGGCATTCAAACTATTAAATATATAAACTAATATATATTTATTTATTTATTATTATTTACTCATTAGGATTTTTCCCATCAGTTTTAGCTGATGATTTTTCACAGGAGTTTGAGTGACAGCAAGTCTCTTCAAGTCTCCGTTCTCAATAATATTATAGTTTGGCTGGTCCCTACTCGACCTCCTATCTCTAAGTCCTCCAGTCCCTTTAATAATCCTTTGGTGACTTTACCAAAAGCACCAATCACGATTGGTATAATTTTTATATTCTATAATTTTTTCAATTCCCTAGCGAGGTCAGGGTACTTATTCTTCTTTTCACTTTCTTTCAGTTTTATTCTGTGGTCAGCCAGGACAGCAAAATCCACAATTTTTCAAGTTCGTCTGGTCGAGAATAAGTGATCCGTTTGTATGTCAAAGTCCCAGAGGAGTTTATGTGTATCATTCTCTAGAACAGATCCTGGGTTGTGCATTACCATTTGTTTGTATGGTCAAATTTAATTTTTTTGCACATCTCCCAGTGGATCACCTTACCCACCCAGTCGAGCCTAGCCTTATACTCCTTCTGTGCAAATTTGTTGCCTTTGCTTATTATGTGATTGATGGTTTCGTCTCTATCACCACATAACCTACATTTTCTATTTTGTTGCGTCTTATCTATTCTCGCTTTGATATGATTGGTTCCTTATGGTGTTGTTTTGTGCTGTATTATATCATAGCTCTATCACGGATATTGAGCACACTCCAAATTATACTGCATTTGGTCTGCCACAAACCCACTAAGTGAAATAGTGACAGCCATAAATTGTAATATATATATATATATATATATATATATACAAATTTCGTTGAACATAATAGACACTTTTGTCTACATATTTTCTTGTTGATCCTTTCATATTGCCGTGTTGATTTTATAATATTCGGCGGGAATTGATTGTAATATATATATATATATATATATATATATATATATATATATATATATATACAAATTTCGTTGACCATAATAGACATTTTTGTCTACATATTTTCTTGTTGATCCTTTCATATTGCCGTGTTGATTTTATAATATTCGGCGGGAATTGATTGTAATATATATATATATATATATACAAATTTCGTTGACCATAATAGACATTTTTGTCTACATATTTTCTTGTTGATCCTTTCATATTGCCGTGTTGATTTTATAATATTCGGCGGGAATTGATTGTAATATATATATATATATATATATATATATATATACAAATTTCGTTGAACATAATAGACATTTTTGTCTACATATTTTCTTGTTGATCCTTTCATATTGCCGTGTTGATTTTATAATATTCGGCGGGAATTGATTGATGTTTATATTACATAATTGTTTATATCCCAAGTACTTTCTGCCCGACTTTGGGCCATCATCAGGGGATGATCTATTACAAAAGTGATGTAACTTTTGTATGTACATTACTACTTTGTAAGAAGAGCGTCAAGATTGAGTGTATTGATGTTATTCTTACAGAAAGTACTTGGGATATAAACAATTATGGAAAATGCATCAATCAATTCCCGCCGAATATTATAAAATCAATACGGCAATATGAAAGGATCAACAAGATGTTGATAGAAAATGTCTCTTATGTTCAATGAAATTTTTTCAATGAAGAAATACTGACACACACACACACACACACACACATATATATATATATATATACGCACACATACGCACAATATAGACCAAAAGTTTTGGACCATCTTGAATTGTTTCTCTAAGTTCACAATAAAAGCTAATTTTGCAATTGATCATTAAGTTTGAAGTGAACTGCAAAAGAATCAGCAACATATTTTCTCCCATTTACACACAACTTGGGAATCACTTCCACCGTCATATTTTTACAAATTACTAGAAAAGATGGTAATAATTTTTTCTGCAGTGATAAATGCCTATGGTAGAGTCATTGATGAAAAGAAAACATAAATTTGCCTTAAGATTATAATTATTTTATATTCATTCTAATTTAAATTATTGCATAATTGCATGCAAACATAATAAAAAATAAACATATTTTTTTAAAGGCATGAAACATTAAAAATCATCATATATCTTAAAAAGTGTGACCGTTTTTTTTTAAAATTTAGTGAAAAAGTCAATGTGATCCAAAGACTTTAGTCGTTATGCGTGCGTGAGTGCGTGCGTTAATTAAAGTTTTTGATAGAATTATAAATTGCGATCATTCTATAGATTTTCTGGTAATAATTTTTCTGGAATTCCATGGCTGTAAACTGAGTTCTTCAGAGATGGGTTTTTCGGTAGATAACCGTTTTCCTTACAATTCTTGTATCTCCTTTATCTCCAACCTTCCTGCATATAAATCCGAAGAATTATTGATCTCAAAACAGTTACATGTTAACGACAGATATTAAGAATACGGTCAGATTGACATAAGCGCTTCCTTTGCAAAGAAAAAAAACATTTTTGAAGCATTTCCGGCAGCCGATTCAAATTTTTAGAAGTTCTCTTCCTGATAAGATTATCATCATATATTTGCAAGTGACATCTTTATTTTAAATAGCAAAAATACTTGATTATACATATTTACCCAGCCCCTCCGCTCGGGCAGGATATGACACAAGGTCAATTTTTAAGCAGAGATTAACAGATTTGAATTCAGATTTTTCCTTCTCCTAGACTAGTTGCCTCACCAAGGCTGAATAACACAGTCTGCCCTACTATTGACCCATAGCTAGAGGGAGAATAACTGGATTCATACCTTTCCCAAGTGTATTAGTACTATGCGAAATGCAATTAGTCTCGTCCAGGATTTGAACTCGTGTCGCCGTGTCCATTTCATACGACGATAACCATTACACCACGGGCACCTCCAAAGATATTTGATTATATGTTCTTAGAATACCTTGAGTATATCCACTGTAGAAAGCAAAGACCCCCACAAAAATAGGGGGCTAAGACCCCCCAAAAAAAGAGGTGCCCTGGGTATTACATTTAGTTGGATCTGATGATGAGACTCCAGTTCTAAACAAGATAATTTATGCTGGAATGAAATTAGTCTTTGATAAAAATCGGTGTTCTCCCAGAGAACTCGAAGAAAAAATAGAAAACCTGGATAAGAAATTAGATTAGGACAGATAAAAAAAATCTTCGACACGGAATAGAACTGCCAAATCCAAAAAAGTCTGAATGCTCAGAGAAAAGGAAACTTACAAGAGCTTTGGAATATTGGAAGCAGACAATATCAAATAAGCGGAGATGAAAGAAAAATTACCTCACTCGAACGAGAAAGCTTCTACAGCAGAAATCTTATTAAAGAGATAAACACCTGGACTGTCCTCCTTGTAAAATACTCGGGACCATTCTTAAAATGAACAAAGGAAGAACGAAGACAAATGAACCAGAGGAAAGAAAGATAATGATGATGTACGAGACTTTACATTCGAGAGATGACATCATCATCATCATCATCTCACGCTGCCAGCAAAGATTTCCCTGACCCTCTCCCACTACCCTTCTCTATCGTCCATCGCTCCCAGGATGTCTTCCAGGCAATATTCTGTATCGGCAAAGAGCTGATGTATATAGTTTTTTGCTGGTCGTCCAACCTTTGCTCGTCCTTGTGAAGGGGTCCACAGGAGTATGTCGCTTATGAGTTCTTACTTCTCCAACAGTGTCCCGCATGTATGGTTTATCTAACTTGGATAGTTTTCGTGATGGATGGGAGGTATCCGTACACCTGCTGTATTGTAGGGTGTTACCACCAGGACTTGTTCAATATAGTTCGCAGGATTCTTGTGTAATTGCCGTAAAGCTTTTTCTCCATACGTTTAGTTAGAGTCTATGTGGTGCATCCATACTGCAGTATCGACACGACCGCTGCTTGGAAAAAACTGCTTTTTTATTTTATTGGTCAGATCTGACTTCTATATGACCGGTAGACTATGGTAGGCTGTCCATGCTTTTGCTAGTCGCGTGTTGATGTCATTTTCGGTTGATGAGACGCTGCTTCTGAAGTTAGTGAGTTTTAGATGAATAAAAAAATTGTTGTATATTGACCTTCGACCCGGCCAGACATGCCATTCGAAAGACGCGGAAGTTGCATATTCCTTTGGCGTGGGCGGGCTTGGCTGACAATATGGGACAAGGTAAAATCCCGGAAGAGAGTGACCTGTGAAATGCATGGCAGTTATTTCCGCATGATGACAATCAAACATGGCATTCCAAGGACAGCGGAAGTGACACATCCCGATGGCCAGTTATGGGGAGATATTGAGTGGGCGATTGAACTAATATATAACTCGGTGAAGACAGGAAGTCAGTTAGTTTGGAGACCCGTTGGTGACAAGATGCGGTAGAGAAAGTCCGCACCCAGCAGAGTGGGCTCCCGGGCCTCCGGTTGAGCAGCATCAGGAGAACGGGAAAGAAAAACTGATGGCCATAAGAGTGGGGGTCAATATATTGCAGTTCTGTTCGGTCTCCAACTCCCTCTCACACACAAACCTTTCAAATAAAGTGAGAGGTATATTTTTCTAAAAAACTGTCGCTCGTCTTCATTGCGTCAATATGTATTCTGCATGTATATGTGTATATATGAATATTTATTATGAAATTATACAACAAAATGAAGGAGGAAAAAGACCCGCTAGCATTGAAGATAGCATCAGAGCATCAGTACGAGGGCTCGATGATTACATTAAAAACAGCAAAGAGAGACTAATTACAGTGGCAAGTAACAACACTTGTTGTATAGTCACAATACACCTATACAAATATACAGATGCAGGGAAATACGAAACACTGACTTTAGTTTTTCGACACGAGTAGAGAGACACACAATTTTTACTATGCTGACTGTACTATCTGACCCAACAAACGCACAGCGCTTCCCGTAGCCCCCAAGATCTCTGTCGGTAGAGATTCTCAGAACTCCATGGTCAGACTTCGACTTCAACTGTCTGCCTTAATGGAAGACAAACCAACTGTCTCCTACATCGTCCACAGTCAACCCCCAGCTGGACTGGCCCGGCCCAGAGTTGGATCTCAACTCACGTCTTTTTCAAAGTCACCAAATTCTCAGCCCATCGCTTCCGGGCATGACGTCATTCACACCCCAGTCCCATTTACTACCTGGGTTTTTTATTATGACATTTGTGATTGTCATATCCTCTGCGCGCGAGAGTGAACTGTACTCAATGTGTATACACCTGCACTAAGAGCCGAATAGTTCAAAGCCCAACCAAACCGAATGATAAAATATAATTAACGAAAAATGATCAATATAAAAAAACCATTCCGTAATTATATAAGACACTGACAACAGAACCACAATAACTAGGAATGGGAAGAAAAACAACTGGACGGATATTTCAAGCGACAAAATGGCGAAATCTCACACGATAACAAGGACAAAGCTACGATAGGGAAAATTAAGAGAGAAACTGAATTTCTTCTAGTTGCAGCACAAAAAAAAAACGCTATAAGGACCAATCATTAACGCGAAAATCGATAATAAGCCACAAAATAGCAAGTGTAAGTTGTGTGATAATAGAGACGAAACGATTAGTCACAAAAACGAATGTAGCAAACTAGTTCAAAGGGAGTTTACGACTAGACAACACTAGGTGAGAAAGCGGATCCATTGGGAACTGTGCAAAAAATTTGATCATACGAACAAGTGGCATATGCACAACTCGGAATCCGTCCAAGAAAATAAGATGCATGAAATTCTGTGGAATTTTGAGATACAAATAGATCACTTAAAATCCCGGACAGAAAATCAAGCCTAGTGACTCTAAAAAAAAAAGAGAACCTGCCGACCAGTGGAATTTACCGTCCCGTTGGACAACTGAGTGAAAATCAAAGAAAACGAAAAAGAAGACAAGTACTTAGACCTTGCCAGAAAACTAAGAAAGGTGTGGAACAAGATGGTGACTGTGATACCTGTTGTAATTGGCGCACTTGGAACGGTCTCTAAAGGCTTGGAAGGGGATGGAAGATTTGGAAGTCAGAGATCGAATTGATTGGTTGGTTGGTTGGTTGGTTGATTTTATGGCATATCAACCTTTGTAAGTTATATAATGCCAAATACATTTTTATGCAAATAGTTCTATTTCAAACAAGTTAGTTTAGCATAAGTAGGCAGTTTAAATGTAAGTACAGTTTGTGAAAAATATTTCTATTTCAAGCAATTCAATTTAGTCAAACCGTTTTAATTCACATGATTCAGTTTAGTATAAGTACAGGTTTTGTTTGCACACAGTTAAATGTCAAAACAGTTTTATTTTAAACAATTCAGTTTAGACAGTTTCAATTTCAAAAACAGTTCTATTTCAAATAATTCTGTTTAGCATAAGCACGCAGTTTTAATGTAAGTACGGTTATTTGTCTAAAACATTTCTATTTCAAGCTATTCATCTTAGTCAAACAATTCAGTTTAGCATAAGTATGCAGTTAGTTCTATTTAACCCATAGATACGGCCCTATAAGGTGCTATCACGCCGGGTCAGAGTGAACCTGGGAGTAATGGCAATGAAGGGGTACTCCGCATTCTCCAAAGCTCCAGCATAACTGGAACCTCCCCATCAGATTGTTTAGTGTCATATCAAGGACACTCATTGGGGGGGGATCTAACTCCTCTGCAGAGGTGCAGTTGGTGTATAGTACAGCCCCAGCCGACAGGGCAAAAAACGAATTGAACCCATCCAGACCACAATATGGTTTAGATCAACTAGAATACTTAGAAGAGTCCTGGAAACCATTGCAAAGTAACAGTAAGTCAGACTCCAGTGAAAGACCATCCGGTAACTATGCTGAGAAAAATTTGCAAAGATCAAAATGATAATAAAATATGGGAACGAAAAAACCATAACAAAAACGCCGAATTGATAAACAACGAGGAAACAGAAGTGCGAATGCTCTAAGGTCCTCGGATGAATATACACCCCGACGGTCTCAAGGCAACACTTCATCATCATCATCATGTCGCGCCGCCAGTACGGATATCCCTGACCCTCTCTCGCCACTTCTCCCCATCATTCATCGCCTCCGGCAGGTCTTCAGGGTTACATCCTGTGTCCTCACATAGTTGCTGTATGTAGGTTCGTGCTGGTCGTCCTGCTTTTGCACATCCATATGTGGGGGTCCACAGGAGTACATCGCTTATGAGCTCGTCCTTGCTTCTCCAGCAGTGTCCCGCGTGTCTGGTTCGTCTAACTTGTATAGTTTTCGTGATGGGGAGCAAGTGTCCGTATAGCTGGTGTCTCGTGGGGTGTTGTCGCCAGGACTTGTTCAATACTGCTCTCAACATTCTTGTGTAATTTCCGTCTAGTTTCCTCTCCAGCCACTGAGTTAGCGTCCATGTGGTGCATCCATATAGCAGTATCGACACAACCGCTGCCTGGAAGAAACTGCGTTTCATTTTATCAGTTAGGTCCGACTTCCATATGATCGAGAGCTTATCGATAGCTGTCCATGCCTTCGTCAGTCGTGTGTCGATGTCTTTTTCGGTTGATGAGACGCTGGTCTTGATGGCATACTCGGATTTTGGTCTTAAAATTAACCTCCATACACGACAGACTAGCTACGGAGATGAATAAATGTATACAGAAAGCTGAGATACCCGAATGGATGACCAAAGAGAAGACAATTCTAATCTAAAAAGACCCCATCAAAGGAACTGCCTCCAACAACTATAGACCCATAACGTGCTTACTGATGTTGTGGAAAATACTAACGGTACAAATTAGGGAGAATCTCTGCTACTCGTTGATAAACCACGGAATCAGAAAGGATGCCGCAAGAGAAGCAGAGGTAGAGAGGAACTACTATACATAAATCAACACACCCTCAACGAAAATAAAACGAAACGGAAAAATCTAGCAATGGCCTGGATTGACTACAAAAAGGTTAACGATATGGTCCTCCAAAACTGGATACCCCACTATCTCAAAATTTATAAAATACCCGCCCAAGTCGTATAGTTTATCGAGAAGACCATGCAAACCTGGACAGTGGATTTGACAACAGGAGGAAAAAGCTTAGCAGTGGTTAAGATCTAAAGAGGCATATTCCAGGGAGATGCACAATCACCATTACTATCTTTAATAGCCATAATGCCTCTCAACCACATCCTTAGGAAATGCACAGCCGGATACAAACTCAGTAAATCGCAGGAAATGATCAACCACTTCATATATATGGACTATATCAAACTTTTTGCCAAAAACGGAAAAGAATCCGAAACCATAATACAAACTATATGAATATACAGTCTAGGAATGGAATTTGGCATAGAAAAATGCCCCATGCTAGAAATAAAAAATGGCAAACGACACGGCGGAAGGAGTCGAACTACCAAATCAAGTGGAAATCAGAACGCTTGGAGAAAAGGAAATCTACAAATACATGTGTATATTGAAAGCTGACATCATCAAACAAGTGGAAATGAAAGAAAAATTTAAAAAGAGTATCTCAGACGAACCAGAAAATTATTCGAGACAAAACTCTATAGCAGGAACCTTGTCAAAGGGATAAATACCTCGGCTGTCCCCATTGTAAGATACACGGGACCATTCTTGAAGCGGACCAGAGAAGAACTTAAACAAATGGACCAGAGAACAAGAAAACTAATGTTCATGCTTAAGGCATTGCATCCCAGGGATGACGTTGAAAGACAGTATGTGCCAAGAAGAGGAGGAAGAGGACTTGCCAGTATTGAAGACAGCGTTGACGCATCAATACAATGACTCGAAGACTACACAGAAACACGCGGAAGAAGACTGATTACGGCCACAAAAAAACTATACCAACAACACGAGAACCAGCAGAACAGAAATAACCAAAAAACAAAAATGGGAAGAAAAACAACTCTATGGGCGTATTGAGCGACATATCACGCGAGAAAACGTTGAAGTTAGAAAAAAAAGGAAACATTAAGAGAAAAACTGAATCTCTTCAAATAGCACAAAAAAACGCCATAAGGACTAACCATATCAAAGCAAGAATAGATAAGACGCAACAAAACAGCATATGTAGGTTATGTGGTGATAGAGACGAAACCATCAATCACATAATAAGCGAATGCAGCAAATTGGCACAGAAAGAGTATAAGACAAGGCACGACTGGATCGGCAAGGCGACCCACTGTGAAAAGTGCAAGAAGTTGAAGTTTGACCATATTAACAAATGGTATATTTACAGCCCAGAATCTGTCCAAGAGAATGAGGCGTACAAACTCCTCTGGGATTTTGTAAAACAAATGGATCACCTAATCTCGGCCAGACGACCAGACGTTATCATAATCAACAACAAAAAAAAGAGAATCTGTGAACTTTGCTGCTCCGACGGAACACAGAGTAAAATTGAACGAATGCGAAAAGAAGGATAAGTTCTACAACCTTTCAAGGTCATTGAAAAAAATTATGAAACATGAAAGTGACAGTTATGCTAATTGTAATTGTTGCTCTTGGTACAGTCACCAATGGATTAATAAAGGGACTGGAGGACTTGGAAATAAAAGGACGGGTGGAAACCACAGCATTTTTTAGATTGGTCAGAATACTGAGAAAAGTCCTGGAGACTCGAGGAGACTTGCTGTCACTCAAACTCCAGTGAAAGGCCGTCAGCTAACGCTGATGTGAAAAACTCTCAAGTAGTAACAATGATAATACATAAAATTGCTACATTTTATATACGTTGAGTGTACAGCAGTGGGCCTATTAATTATGAAAGGTGCCCCTGGTGTAATGGTTATCGTCGTATGAAATGGACACGGTGACACAAGTTCAAATCCTGGACGAGACTGATTGCATTTCAAATAGCACTAACACCCTTGGGAAATAGTTGAATCTAATTATTCTCCCTCCAGCTATGGGTAAATAGTAGGACAGACTAGGTTCTTCAGCCTTGGTGAGGCAACTAGTCTAGGAGAAGACAAACTCTGAATTCAAACCTGTTAAACTCCGCTTAAAAATCGACCTTGTGTCATATCCTGCCCGAGCGGAGGGGTTGGTAAATATGATTAATTATGAAAGTAAAGGATGTGATTTGAAAGTGTCATTCGATTTCAAAAGAAAATAAAACTGAAGTTATATATATATATATATATATATATAACTTCAGTTTTATTTTCTTATATATATATATATATATATATATATATATGTGTGTGTGTGTGTGTGTGTGTGTATGTGTGTGTTCGTGTGTTTGTGTGTGACTCTCTCTCTCTTCCCCTCCCTGTGTGTGTTTCTCTCTTTCTCTCTCTCTCTCTCTCTCTGTCTCATTTTTGATTTTCAAATGAATCAACCGATGAGACTCAGAAGTGGTATTAGGTTTCAAAAAAAAAAGACAAAAGTTTTATTCAATATCTTCTCTTTTTTTTTTACCTAAAATCTTAGTTATTTAGAACGAGCTGCCGAAAGCCGACCTGATCTGTATCTTACCCCCCCCACTTCTCTCTCTTTCCTCCTCCTCCTCTGTCTCCTCCTCCTCCTCCTCCTCTCTCTCTCTCTCTCTCTCTCTCTCTCTCTCTCTCTCTCTCTTTAAAACCGTCAGTGAACACAAAGAGAAAAACGTGACTCGGACGCCACGCAGCCTCTAATCGCTTTTAATACGAAAATTCACCTCCAACCAATATGGAAGACCAATCAAAGAATTTAGATCTGCTTATTTCGGTTTATTCCCAGCCTTAATTCGTGTCTCCCATCTTCTTTCATAAAACAAGATTCCACTTTCTTTGCTGCAGAATTACTGTAGACCAACGTCGTGTCATGACTGACAAATGTCTTAGAAGCCCAATCATTTTCACAAAGACAAATACTTTTAGCAACATTCACTATGCTCAAAGAAATGTTGGCTGGGTTTAGAATACTTCAATTGTAGTCCCTACAAAGGAGTAATGCATCCCCATAAAGGAGGTATTCAAAATATGAAACTAAATCATATCTGGTGGTGAGGCTTCAGTCCTAATGTTATATAGCACAAACAACAACACTGATGTATAAAAATATAACCAGTTTCTTTTCTTTTCCTTTTATTACATAAAATATCCGGATGGGTAGAGTAAGAAAGGGACGATGACGGCTGAGATGTACGCACAGGGGCCAAGATACAAATATTCAGTGACCACTTTGTTTCCTCTGCAAATTCTCGTGGTCAAACCTCTTCCAGTTTTCTACTTTCATGTTGGGCATGGACAGGCTGCCTTCTTGCTTGCCACCCACGTAAATTCTGGTTGTCATACCTCCATCCTGCTGCCAACAGAAGATACGTGATCATGCTTTTTTCTAGCATGCAACATATGCAATTTATGCGGCATTTCCACCGATAACACATGCCTCCGGTTTACTTTTGGTACCAGGTGCATTTCCTGTTATTTTCGTTCAACCAACCTCTGCAGCGGCATCGACCGATGTCAAAGGAGTTTTCAAGTCAATATCCAACTTTAGAACTCTGAGGAGTTTGGGGTACCCTTTTGTGACAATTACTCCCAGTTCCACTAAAACTCGAAATGATACTATCTGTTTGGGTCCCAATATTTGCGTCAAATAAATCTGCTTTGAAAATTGTTTAAAAGAAAAGAATACTTGAAACCAAATTACTCTATACAAACAAATGATTATACATATACACGAATAAAAAGATGCAATTGTAAAAGATGCAATCAAACATTTAAAAAAGAATCAAATTTTAGCATTAAATATCTCATAAGGAGTTGATATGCCGTTAAATGCTGGTTGTTTGTTTTGTTTTACTATGTATTAGCACTTTTCGGATTATTTAATGCCGAATTATATAATTTGAGAAAACTTTCAAACAATTCAGTTTGGTATAAGTATATTTTTTATGCTAACACACGGTTAAATGTCAAAACAGTTCTATTTCAAACAATTCAGTTTAGCATAAGAACACGCTTTAAATGTCAAAAACAGTTACATTTAAAACAATTCCGTTTAGCATCAGAACGCTGTTTAAGCACACAGTGAAATGTAAGAACAGTTCTATTTCAATTAATTCGGTGAAGCGTAATTACACAGTTTAGTTCTATTTCACCCATTTATAGGGCCTTATTAGGTGTTACCACTCCGGTCAGAGTGGACCTGGGAACGAAGACAATAAAAGGGTACTTCGGATTCCCCAAAGCTCCACAATTACCAGAACCTCACCATCAGATTGTTTAGTGTCATATCTAGGACACACGTTTGGGGGTCTCTGTATTCTATGGCCCCACTCAGCAGGGCCACAGGACACTCGTTAGGGGTGTTCTACCCTCTGCAGAGATACACTCGGTGTATTTTACGGCCATAAGACATTTGGGGGGGTTACCTCTCTGCAGAGATGCTGTCAGTGTGTTCTTCAGTTCCAGCCGACTAGACAAACAGGACACACATTGGGGGAGTCTTATTCCTCTGCAGAGATACAGTCTGTGTATTCTACGGCCCCAGCCGACTGGGCCACAGGACACTCTTTAGGGGAGTCTTACTCCTTTGCAGAGATTCATTCGGTGTATTTTACGGCCCGAGCCGACTGGACCAGTGGACACTTGTTGGGGGAGTCTTACCCCTCTGCAGAGATGCAGTCGGTGTATTCTACAATCCCAACTGACTTGACCAGATATGCCGTTACACCAATATGTAATATACTGGCCGAGGGATTTCGTTTTATATATCTTGCCTTTGGGTTTAGTTAGGCTGAGAACCTTTCGGCTCAGCATATGGGTTAGTTAGGTGCAAACTTGAGTACAGGTGTTGACGCGCACGCGGGGAGGATGTTCACAGATGTCAAAATAAAAATCCCAGAGAAGGGTTGACCAGTGGATGGGAATGACGTCATGCACCGGTAGCGCGCGCAGAGGATTTGGGGGATTTTGAAAAAAGTCAGTTGAGTTGAGAACTAGATACCGAACGAGAAGGGTCGACTTTCGGGGCTCGCAGAGGCCAGACGAATTTGCGCGCTAGGGGCGCCGCACGAGATGGGGAGGGGCAGATGGAAAAGCCAGAATGTGTATCTCTCTCCTTATGTCAAAGAACCTTGAAACTGAAAGGTAATAAAAAGTTTCGTATCTGAACTGAGAAGTCGTAAGTGTTTTTCGTGTTTCGGGATTCCTATGTTCTATGTATATATGTTATGAACATTCTATGTACGTTTGCCATATTCATGTATGGGTATGTTACAAATAAACTAAACCAAATCACATATCTTAACTGATTTCAGCTATTTTTGTTTCTGGATTTAAAGTATGAAAATGAAAGATAGCAAAAAATGTCGGCAGATAGCTTAAAAAACTGAGTTACGTGAAGGCAACGGTAATTTCAGTCATATCTGTCGCCCTTGCAATGTTTTCCAAAGACTACGAAAAGAGACTTGGACTATTAGAAAAAAGGAAGAATCGGGAATATATTGACCTCAGCATTATTAAGATTGGTGAAAATACTGAGAAGAGTCCTGGAGACCAGAGGAGATTTGCTATCACTCAAACTTACTGTTAGAGTTGGTAGGAAAAATTAATGAGGACTAAACTAGTAGAGTAGTGAAATAGCAGAACTCGAGTTTTTAAAAGTTTACATAAATAAACTTTGGCAAATGTTTGACTCTGCTGTCTTCCAGACAGGGATTGGTACAAGGTCTTTTTTTATAGAGGAGGTTTTAGAGAAGAGGGAGGTCTGTCACGAGCTAGACTATTCTATTCATAGCCTCACTCAGTTCAGTGTAAACCAGATGACCCCGCTGGACTTGGACGCACTGGATGTTACGTGAGTCTGGCATGTATGCCTGTTCATAGCTTAAATTCGATAAGCCGGTCTAGTGCGATCAAACGTGGCCCAGTCAACGCTAAGGGCTATTGGGCCTCGAATCTGACATTGATCTTGGTCTTCAGCTTGTAAAGTTCCACATACTAACAAAAATACCTCTGAGAGACGTTATATAGATCATCATCATCATGTCGTGCTGGTACCACGGATATCCCTGACCCTCTCTCGCCACTCCTCCCTATCGTTCATCGCTTCTTGCAGGTCTTCAGGACAACATCCCGTATACTCACATAGCTGCTGAATGTATGTTCGTCCTGGTCGTCCTGCTTTTACACGGCCATGTGTGGGGATCCATAAGAGTACATCTCTTATGAGTTCGTCCCTGCTTCTCCAGCAGTGTCCTGCATGTCTGGTTCGTCTAACTTTAATAGTTTTCGTGATAGGAGGCAGGTGGCCGTACAGTTGGTGACTTGTGAGGTGTTGCCGCCAGGACTTGTTCAAGATTGCACGCAGCATTCTTGTGTAATTGCCGTCTAGCTTCTTCTCCAGCCGTTTTGTTAGAGTCCATGTAGTGCATCCATATAGCAGTATCGATGTGACCGCTGCCTGGAAGAAATAGCGTTTCATTTTATCGGTTAGGTCTGATTTCCATATAATCGATAGCCTATTGATAGCTGTCCATGCTTTCGTTAACCTCGTGTCGATGTCCTTTTCGGTTGATTCGACGCTGCTTCCTAGGTAAGTGAATTTGTCGACTAGTTTAAGAGGGGTTCCGTCTAGAGTGGAGATGTCCCCCGTTTGATTATAGCACATATATTCCGTTAGATACTATAACTATACCTCACTTACAACGAGTCTAAGTCATCAGTAGACAACAGAATAAAAATTAAAAAAAACGAAAAGATAAAAAAGTACTTGGATCTTGCCAGAGAGCAGACAAAAAAGCCGAAGAAGGTGATGGTGATACCGATAGTAGCTTGGAACGATCGCCAAGGGGCAAGGAAAGAAGACTGTTGGACTTAGAAATCAGAGGATGACTCGAAGCCACCCAAACGACAGGATCGTTAAGATCGATTAATATACATAGAAGAGTCGTGTAAACCTAAAGAGACTTACTGTCGCTCAGTCTCCAATTATGACACTTTCATTTAAGTGTCAAGGAGTTGGCTGGCGAAATTAATTAAAGGAAATTAATCAATTTTATTAAATCATGATAATAAGTATTTTATTAAAAATAAATTCATTTTTGGGTGTCCAAGTATTTTCTGAGAACCGTGTATAAAATAAATATCAAGTGATTAAGTACGAAAAAGTTTGAGATCCGATCAGGGCTTGTTGACCTATAAATCTGTCACCAAAAAATAAACATCCGCACAACTGCAAAAAGCTGTCAAGAGAGCCATCGGATTTCAAACTTTAAACAAAAAGATGTATTTTTAAAATAGCGGACAATTTGGGTTGGTGTCACCAAGTTTGGCACAAGGCCTTGAATCACTAAATCATTGGTCAGCTAACCACGGGACTGCTCCTTGTGGCCCCTCCCAATGACTGTGGCTGATTGGCCGATTGTCTAAACCAATCAGGGGCAAACCGGGGGGATTGTTACGATGATAGCCATTGGTCGGCAGTCCCCATTGGCTGACCAATCAGAAACTGATTATTCAGGATTCGGGCCCATAAATGGAGGACACCCAAAGCGAAAAATTGAGTTGGTTCAGGAATTCGCCGCTTAAAGAACCAAATCCGTTGCCATTGCATTCGCCATTGTGACACTGACTAGTTGCAGTTAAAACTCCGCCAGTCAACTACTTTCACTCCCAGTTTGTGGTGTTTGACTAAAAATTATCTAAACAACTGTGTAAATAAACGTTTGTTACTGTTTATAACAAACGCCTTATTTTCGTCATTTTTTAAATTTGCTTGGCAACTTTTTCACCTCTCCAACACGAATTCCAACCTTCATCGACTGGACCTCAACCATTTTCTCTTTCCTCGGATCTGAAAGCAACGTGGGCGTGGAAAGAAACAGAGAAAGACCAGTCGACACATGTGGTAATCACGAAACCAGCGGCCAACTAGGTGTTGTGAAGCTGTAGTACCACACAATAAAATAGCGTCAATTACAACTAGTACAAGAAAAACAAAAAGGGAAAATAATCAAAATACGTATTTACGAGGATCATTAGATAAGTTTCCAGACTTTTTTGTATGGGCACTTTTATTAATAGTACACACATGAAACTCTAGTCAACTTCGATGTAATCTCCCCCGGCTTCAATGCTCTTGTTCTACCGTTCCAAAAACTTCTGGAGGGCCCCATGGAAGACCTCTTGTGTGAGCGTGTCAATGACCTTCGTCACAGCCTCTTTCATCTCCTCAATTGTCTCATAACGGCAGCCTTTGAGCTTAGGGAATGACCAAAAGTCACAGAGAGCAAGGTCTCGACTATAGGGATGCTGAGGAAGTGTCTTGATGCCCATCTTTCTCAAATAGTCTGTGACAAAGATGGAGTTGTGGACTGGTGTATTGTCCTGGCGGAAATGCCACTGATCCGATTTGAAGAGTGCTGGCCTCTTCCCTAGGAATCTCTTCCTGAACTCCCTTAAAACCTCAACATAGTAACCCTAACCCTAACGCTTTGGCCAATCAACTCTTCTGTATTGCCTCCCTTACTCCTCCCACACCTCTCATCATCCCTCACAGACTCCCTGGCTTTCTTGAATCTCTTATGCCACTCAAAAACTGATGCTCAATTCATGCAAGATGCTCCAAAATCAGTCTGAAGCATTCCATACGTTGTTTCTCTGGCATTTTAAAGTTTAAAACAGAATTTCATTGCATATCGTTCTTCTAAAGTGTCCTCACGTCAAGATTGCATTTTTGAAATTCACCAGCTGTGACAATCAGACTTTAGTAGGGTGTATTCCAATTGCTGCTGTAGCTTTCATTTGAACCTGAAATCCTAAAAATTTGTCAGTCCTCTTATAAGATGTATAGCAATAACATAGTGAATTTTTAAGAGTCTACGACAATTTTAAATGTCTGTACAAAAAAGTCTGGAAACTAATTGAATGCACTACGTACCAACCCCTTGACCAGCAGGATGTGACACAAGATCCGTTTTTCGAGCAGAGGTTCGAATTCTGTGTTTTCTTTCTTTCATGCCGGTTACCTAACCAAAGTTAAAGAGCTCAGTCTATCCTACTATTTTATCCATAACTGAAAAGAGAATAGTTGGATTTACATCTTTCCTAAGGGTATTAGATCTACGAAGAATGTAAACAGACTCGTCCAGAATTCGAACTCTGTTCTCTGTATCTGTTTTCTGTCACAACAAATGACTCAATGAAATTGTAAATAAGAGAATTCAACTTGATTCGATTCTTATATGAAATAAGCTTAAGTGTAAACGATTAGACAGGACGGATATCTAATAATAATACAAAAAAATAATCAGAGAGTTGTCCAGTCGGTCGGGGCTGTAGAATACACCGACTGCCCCTCTGCAGAGGGGTGAGATCACCCTAATTAGTGTCCTTGATATGACACTAAACAATCTGATGGTAAGGTTCCAGTGATGCAGGAGCTTTGGGGAATGCAGAGCAGCCCTTCGTTGCCATTGCTCTCAGGTCCACACTGGCCCGGAATGGTAGCACCTGATAGGGCCCTATCTATAGGTTTAATAGAACTAACTGCATACTTATGCTAAACAGAAGTGTTTGAATTAGAATTGTTTTGACCAAAATGAATAGCTTGAAATAGAAATGTTTTTCACCATTAAACTGTACTTACATTTAAACTGTGCGCTTATGCTAAACGGAATTGTTTGAAATGGAACTGTTTTTGACACTGAAATTGTACCTACACTAAACTGAATTATTATATACAGAACTGTTTTGACATTTTACTGTGTAAACAAAATCTGTACTTACGCTAAACTGAATTAGCTGAATTAGAACTGTTTGACTAAACTGAATAGCTTGAAATAGAAATGTTTTTGACAATTAAACTGTGTACTCATGCTAAACTGAATTGTTTGCAATAGAACTGATTATTTACATAAAAATGGATTTGGCGTTAAATAACCAACCAAGGTTGATATGCCATAAAGCCCAACCAATCAACCTAAAACATTTTTACATACTAGCTGGGGGGGGGGCAGTTTGACGCTTCTAGGTTTAAGGAAATAGTTATACAAAAAAAAAAAAATGAAAAATATATATGGTGAGCTTTTCAAGCGAATTGAGCTCTTTGTAGCCGTTAAACGCATATGCAAACAAAAGAAAAATGATACATATGCGTTAAAATCCATTCGCTTACGCTAAGATTGCTGATGGCTATGAGGTAAGATATCCAAATGGTGTGTAATGGTTAGCAAGCTCGACTAGCAAACCTACACGAATGAGTTCGAGTCTCATTGGGTGCCCCTTTCATATGGCCTTGTGCCACATCTAAGCAAAAGGCTTAGAAAATTTCCAAATGGTGTAAAATCAGCCGGGTTTCGATCCCAGCTTATAGCGTCTCGCGTATCTAAACAAACCGATGAGTTGCTATACAACAAAATCGTCTATCTGTGGCTGACAATATCTATATAGGATTTTTTTTTTTACTTTTCTTCGTTATCCGTGCCTATCTGCTATTGCTGTCGATAGGTCTTCTCGACTGCATCCGATATCCGATCAGAACTCATGAATTTCTGTAGGAATGCATTGGAAAACGTCGCTTATGACTTTGTATTTACTCAGCCGGCAACGCCCAGGGTATTTTTTCGTCTATCTGGGATGGTTTGTGTGAGGGGAAGTAAGTGGCCGTATAGCTGATGTTTTCTTATGAGCTACCTATATTTGTTCATAAAAGGGGTAACATTTTTGTTTAGTTCCCATCTAGTTTTTTCTCTTAGAGGTGCCGCCATTGAGTAATACTGACACGACTACAGCTTAGAAGAATTCCACTTTTCTTTTATCAGAGATCAGATTTCCACGATAACCTATCAATGACTGTCCAAGCTTTACGTACGCTTATGTTGATATTACTTTCTGTAGATTAGTTATTGCTACCAAGATATATGAACTGCTCTACAAATTTAAGAGTTTGGCCCTTTAATGAAGAGATGGCACTATCTTCATTAAAAGACATGAACTCTGTTTAATCTGAATTCCCATAAAGACTAATACCTCTTGCTGCATGCTCCAGACTATAAAGCTGAGATTCGGCTTAAGCTGGTGAATTTGCGAGTAATGCTATATCATCAACATCATTTGTATCCATAATAGTTTCTGCTTCTTGTCTTCTGAATCTATATGTATATATACATATGTGTGTGTGTGTGTGTGAGTGTGTGTGTGTGTGTGTGTGTGTGTGTGTGTGTGTGTGTTTGTGTAAACATGGTCCACTTATAAATATGGCCCCACATGTCACATTTACGAGCTGATTTCTAACAGGCTGATTTCTTTTATTATCAATTTATGTATATCTTATCTGAAAAATATTAAAATTGTGCAAAAATACACAAATATTTTTTCCAGAAAATTAATAATAAATAAAATATTTTAGGCAAACAAACAAATATTGATAAAAAAAATATGCAGTAATACAAAAACTTAAGTAAAAGGAACTTAACATTTTCTCTTTAAAATGGATTTTCTTTGGACCTTTGCCTTTTTTTAAACATTCCACAGTATTCTTTCGAACTTCATCTGATGAAAATCTTTTGTTTATTGTTGAAAAATATATTTTTATTGCAAACATAAATCCTTTTTCAATGTGTTTTTCACATGTAAAACTATATTTTGGAGAATATATTCCCCAAATCTTGTTCTGTAGACTCTCTTATTGTGGATTCATGATTTTTTACTATAAATTGATCTGCATATTCAAGTATAACAAAACAAGCACAAACTCCGCCATTTGTCTAGATGGAACAGTAATACTTCCTCGAGAAAGTAAGTCAAAGTATTCCTTATCTGTAGCCTTATCACTATCATTGCCTACCATGATCAGAGAACATATTTCACATTGAAAATGTTTAATTAATTTATTTGTGATATATCCAGAAATTGTATATGCTACTTCTTTGCTGTCTGGTGACAAGAAGAGCTTATTTATTTCTGATTCATTCTTGGCCAAAATGTTAAGTATTTTGTCATTCTTTTCAACTGGCTTGAGGTTTTCCTCCCGAAAGTTGATGTTTTATTTTAAAAGAGACCAACAGGTCAATATTCTCTCAGTACTCAATACTTCTTAAAGACTCACCAAAAATCTACCACCACTCATCTGTCGATATTGGGAAAATCTATTTTCAAGAAGGTCACTTTGAAACCTACAGGTGAAAATAAACTCATACCCTTCATCTAAAAGTTCTTGCATAATCATAGCCTATTCTCTCAAAGTTATAACAAAAGCCTTGGAAGTTTGCTTTGTCAGATAGAAATCTGAAATTTGTGCCCAAGACTCAATCCAATCAGATAATCTTTTGTAGAAATCAATTTTTCCATTTAAAATGACTGCATTGTTCAAAAAATTAGGTGTGAGCTTTTTTTCTTTAATTTGCTATTGTCCACCAGCATATCAATCTAAGGAAGTTTGATATGTCAGCTCGATCAGGAAAATAGCTCTCACAAGCTGCAATAGTTGTCTCATGAAAAATGGCAACAGCTAAATTAACATTTTGTTTATTGTCACTAGGATGCAATGCTTTGAATGTTAGCTTTGGAGCCTTGCGTAATTTAGTATTTAGAGCATTATCTTCGTTATATACTTTGTGTAAGTCAGACCAAGCTATATATCCCTCCTTCGAGGAAACAGAAATATTTGAGATCTTAAATGTAAAAGCAGGAAATACAAATTTCTTTTTGTTCAATAAACTATTACGAATATTTTTTAATAAATGAACAGAATCAAAAGACAGAAATATTTTTTTGGGAGGATTAGGAAGAGTTATATAATGCGTTTTGTCCCCCCTCAAATTTATCAAGTAAAATGTTAAAGGCATTCACGTTGGCTGAACGATTGTCTGCAACAACAGCCCTAATAAAAAATCCAGAATTTATCAGTTGAAAAATACATTTTAGGATTTCCTGAGAAAGCCACTCACCATTTACTGTTACTTCAGGACAGGCTTGAACAACTGACGGTACAGGGTTTTTTTTTAGACCAATAATCATAAATACCATTATTCCTTTATAAAGCTCATCATTTTCATTTGCACCAATATACTCCCCACCAGGAAATTGTGTTCCTTTTTGAAGGTACATTTCATCAACTAATAAAACACAGTCCTGAAAAAGATGACCTTTTTCCAAGAGTGATTTTATTGCTGTAATTGATCCAACACCACCACTTTGGATTTTTTCTAATAAAGAAAAAGATGGTAATGGAAATTTCTCCAGAAGGAATTTATAAACTTGCCTTGATGTATAGTGCAGTAGTAAGGCATAACGTATTAGGTCTTCAGAAAATGGAGGACGGCCTTTTGGTTTATAATGTTGTCTTTTTTGTAACTCATTTAAAATCGAGTATGGGTCTTCTTCCACTAGGTTTTTGATGTAAATTGGAAAATTTTCTAACATGATAAATTTTGTAAGTTTAGCATTATTTCCATGGATAAACCTTTGTGGTAATGGTATAGGGTTTCCATTACATTGGAGCTGGACATGAAGGTTTTGGTCAATACGAATACATTCTTTTATAGATGGAAAATGTGTTTCAATGTCAAAGCCTATTCTATAAATTAGAATATAATCTTCATGTTTTTTAAATTCAAAACCAGAGGGACAAGATTTCGCAGTCAATTGGGTAAAATTCGTTATAGTGTCAGTTGAAAGAAAACCTTGTAATTCATCTTTTTCAATCCGTCGTTGCTTTGGGGGTTTTCTAAAATCTGTTTGAGTCGGCAAAATGGATGGTTTTATCATTTTTTCTGAATGTATTGTTGGTATTGGTTGTAAATTCCAATTCAATTTGTTTCTCTTACCTTTCAGAATATATTTGTCCTCTAAATGTTTGAGGCAAAGAACTGAATTTTTAGTAGGAAACCAATTATTTCGATTAACAAATTTTATCCATTTTTCAATAAGATCGGATTTTCTACGAGGAAAAGAAAATGTGGGGACTTTTTCCCTGTTAGAATCATATCCACAAGAACATCCAAATACCACACATTTGTTAACCATTTTTGTTAAACGAAAATAGCACAAAATTACTTTAAAATTCAATATCTAAATGCAATTAATGTGTTAGCAAAAATATTTAATATGGAGTTTCTAAAACAAAACATCACTTACGCAATTGAAAACAACTCAAGGGAGATCACTCTTGATTGATAATTATGTATTGTTTTAATTTTTCAAAGAAAAGTGTAAACATGCATTTTTTAGTGTTGAAAACATGTTTAGAAATTAAAATATGTTCTAATAAATTCTCTTGAAATTTACAAATTATTTATTTACGTTCAAGAAAGGTAATTCTTAAAGTTACGCCCCCTTTTAAATTTTCAATTACCTAAGCGATCAATCTGTTGATTGCTTTTAGTTTCAATTTCAATCGGCCTGTTACAAATCGGCCTTTAATGTGACATACAGGGCCATATGTATCAGTGGGCCATACTGTGAATTAAAGTTTTAATCATATATATGTATGAATTAAAGTTTTAATTATATATATATATATGTATATATACGACAATCATTAAATAAGTTTCCACCCGTTTTTCGCCCCTTCGAAGTAATCTTCTCCGGCTGCAATGCACTTATTGCACCGTTCCAACAACTTATGGAAGGCTCCATGGAAGTCCTCTTGTGCGAGCGTGTCAATGACCTTCGTCACAGCCTCTTTCATCTTCTCAATTGTCTCATAACGACAGCCTCTGAGCTTAGGGAATAAGCAAAAGTCACAGGGAGCAAGTCTGTTCTATAGGGAGGCTGAGGAGCTGTCTTGATGCCCATCTTGGTCAAATAGTCTGTGAGAAGGATGGAGTGGTTGAAATTCACCAGCTGTGACAATCAGGCTTTAGTAGGGTGTATTCCAATTGCTGCTGTAGCTGTTCATTTGAACCTGAAATCATAAAATTTGGTCAGTCATCTCATAAGATGTATAGCAATAACATAGTGAATTTTCAAGATTTAACGACAATTCTAAATGCCAGTACAAAAAAAGTCTAGAACCTTATTGAATGCACTACGTATATATATATATATATATATATATATATATATATATATATATATATATATATATATATAACAGGTAAACAGGTCGCTAGATAAAATCTAAAACAGTCACAAACCCAATAAAATTTTCATGCTCAACAATTCGAAGCAAATATCACAAAAAAATTTAATATATACATATATATATATATATACCAGTGGCGACTCTAGCCTATTTTTGCTACTCGTGCCCCCCACCCCGCCCTCTGTCAACTTCAGTTCCCAACCCGTGGTCCGTGGACCCAAAGTAAATCATCATAGTTGCTAATGCGTGATTCCCCATTGTATAGCACAGATTGACAAACGTACCTTGCATGGTGTTTTTTTGGGTAAACAATCAAGATACTATATAATTTGTAGTCTTGTTAATACAGTAGGTAAGATAATTTTTTTCCTTTCAAAAGTATAGAAGAAAAGAGAAGATATTCATTACTATGGCGAGAAAAATATGACACAACTAGTAGTTTCAATTTCGCTTAAAATAAAGATTATTTGTTGAAAATGTATTCAAATAAACAAATTTTAGTTACAGAATGTAATATATGCAACATTCATTAAAGAAATAGAGATCTGTTAGTGAAAAAACGAATTAAAACACGCCGTTAAACCAACATTTACCATAGCGATGATGATGACGTCGTCGACGGCTCTAATCTGCTATCCCTCCCCTCTCTCTCTCTCTCTCTCTCTCTCTCTCTCTCTTTCTCTCTCTCTCTCTCGGTCCCTCTCCCTCTTCCCAAGACATCTATCAGTAGTCTGTGCTAAGATTTTTGAGCACTGTGTTAGGGTTGCTCTTCCTATTGGCTACAGCCAAAAGCGTATTTCTCTAACACTACTGTTATTATAAGGGTCTAGTGCCTGGCACGGATTGCACGTTCAACATTAGCCGATTTTATGGGATGTTCAATGAATCTGACGGTGGCCGGACAAAGACCATCCGTTCAAAACAGCATCGTTGTATTATTCCCAGATATATTTATGAACTTTTGGCTACTTAGTTATCGAAACTTGAATAGATACGTAATTTAATTGAGATCAGACTAAGTATGTTTGCTTGAAATTAATGGATGATCTTTAATCCATTTTGAATAACATTGACCGAGTAATTGGTCGTGCCGGGCACGAGTAGCACTAGTCCCGTCTCCGCCCCTGATATATACTATGTATATTTAATATATACATATATACATATATACTATAGATATATACTTCCCTACCCTCGTAGGGTCGAGTTCTTTAGCAAAGAAGTAATCGTGTTGCCATTAGCGCCTTTGCAAGTCTCTTCGTATTTGAATTGAGATCTCGGCGGCCGTTTGAACGGATGTATGTAAACAATAGTAATTGTGATTCATAACCGTTTAAAAATGTACTTCGTAGCTAATATCTCCTCGTGGCTAAATGGTTAGAAACTTTGGCTTGGCGTTTGGGTCAACCGGGTTTCGATCCCAGCTACGGAGAGATACTGTCTAGCCACACTGATGAGTTCTGATAGAACGAAACAGATCTGTCTGTGGATGACTATATATATATATATATAGAGAGAGAGAGAGAGAGAGAGAGAAAGTGAGGGAGTGGAATAGAGAGAGAGAAAATGGCTATCGTAGAAAAAAGTGTACACGGTGACCCGAGTTCAAAACCTGGACAAAGCTGTTTGCATTTCATATGATATTGATACCCTTAGGAAAGGTAAGCATCGACCTTTGAGTAAATAGTAGGGTAGGCTGACTTTTCAACTTTGGTGTGGCAACCGGTGAAGGAAAGCTCCAAATTCAAAACTGAAAAACTCTACTTAAAAATTGACCTTGTGTCAAAACCTGCTTGTGTAGCGGGGTTTGGTAAATACATATATTGAACAAAACCATTTACCCTCATTCAAAAAAGGGAGTGTCCTGATATGAGTCTAAGCTTCATAAGATGACGAGGCACGAGTTCTAGAGGTCTGGGGGCCCAGTCTTTTGAGGCTAGAGAATACACAGACTCCATCTATGCAACGAGTGTCCTGGATATGACACTAAACAATCAGATGGTAATGCCGGAACTTTAGAGAATGCGGAGTACCCATTTATTGCCATCGCTCTCAGGTCCACTCAGACCTGGAGTGGTAGCACCTGACAGGGTCCTATATCCAGGTCAAATAGAAGTAAACTGTATACTCATGCCAAACTGAATTTTTTGAAATAGAACTGTTTTGACATTTAAACTATGTACTTAGGTTAAACGGAATTGGTTGAAATATAAATGTTTATATGTAGAAAAAATGGATTTGGCATTAAATAACCTACAATGGTTGATATGCTATAAAACCAAACCAAGTCAAAACTAAAGATCTTGGGAGTATGGAGTACCCATTCATTGCCATTACTCCCAGATCTACTCTGACCCGGAATGGTAGTACCTGTTAGGGTTTAATCTATTGTTTAAATAAATCTGTTTGAAAATTATTAGATTAAAATACTTGATATCTGTAAATTATTTGAATAAGGGATAGTTACTTGAAGATATAATTGTTTGCGAAGGATTATCATCAGTTACTTGAAATCATATAACTGTGCGCAAACAAATAATTCGAAATTATTTGAAACTAGATAATTTTTAGTATTAGATGGGAATACTTGAAACTATATAATTATTAGTATTAGATAGGAATACTTGAAATTATATAATCATTTATATTAGATAGGAATACTTGAAACTATATAATTATTAGTATTAGATAGGAATACTTGAAACTATACAATTATTAGTATTAGATAGGAATACTTGGAACTATATAATTATTTGTATTACATAGGAATACCTGAAACAATATAATCATTTGTATTAGATAGGAATACTTGAAACTATATAATTATTAGTATTAGATAGGAATACTTGAAACTATATAATTATTAGTATTAGATAGGAATACTTGAAATTATATAATTATTTGTATTAGATAGGAATACTTGAAACTATATAACTGTGGTTTGGTTTCTTTGTGTGTAGGCATATCAACTTCCGTCGATTAATCAATGCCAAAGCTGGCTGAGTGATACAATTTAACCAATAACTGGGGGGGGGTAAAAGGTTCAATAACTTTGCGTAGGGCATTAGTCTCAAAGTCAACCTAATCGCGTGAGTGGAGTTCGAAATTGCTTTCTTCGAACCCAACACTTTAGCCATAGCATTATGGAGATTCTCCATCTACCTGTGTCCAAATCATTTGTCTATATAATGCATTCTTATATACATGTTCATGCTGAAATATACATATATATATATATATATATATATATACTGGATACATACCGACGCAATGAACAACAGACACAATGATAAAGACACAATGATAATGGCAGACGCAGTAACAAAGACGCACGCTGTATTAAACGACGCAGGAAGACTTCTTTATAAAAATATTTACCTCTCACTTTATTACAAGGGTTCGAAAAGGTTGTGTGGGGTTTTACAGCGAGAGAGAGCTGGAGGCCGAACATAACTGAAATATTTTGACCCCAAAACTTATGGCCGTCAAAGTTGTGTCTTTCTCGTTCTTCTGATGCTCAACCGGAGCCCTGGGGTCGACTGTGCTGGGTGCTGGCTTTCTTTACTGCATCTTATCAGCATCTTCTCTGGACCCCAATTCATCAGGGCTTCCTGAGGTCCCCTTCGGCCGGGTGTGGCTTTCCTTACCACATCTCCTCTCCAACTCCGTCCGATCTTCAACTCCTTGCAACTCAACTGGCTCGTCGAACTCAACTGAGTTATATAATCGTTCGACGCCCACTCGAACTTGAAATCGAATGTTTAATTGTCATCAAGCGGAAATAACTATCATGCAGTTCAGAGGTCACTCTCTTCCGGTGCATCAGTCTATGAGTGTACCATGGGAATTTTTTAGCACGTCCCATTTCATCAGCCAATTTCCGCCCACGCGATTTCCTCTCATAACTGCCATTAGAATGTGTCACCTCCTTCCAGTGCATCACCTTCGAATGGCATTTTTGGCCGGGTCAAAAGGTCAAAATATAACATAAGGTAGGAATACTATATATATATATATATATAAATTAATTTTTTTTTTTTTATTGCGGCCTTTTGTCCTCATCTTGGTAGTTTTTGGGTTGTTGTTTTTTCTCTCTACGTTTCGGCCTTCTTCAGGTGATTAACTGCGACCTCGGATAGGAATACTAAGTCTTGTAACCGTATCCCCAGTAATTACCGCCTTCCATAGTTTTTGTCTACTGCACCACGTTTTTGACCAAGTAACCCTCTGGCTGGCTTGGGTAGGAATTGAAACCGCTATCTTCTGACAATGCTCACCTGGAACCGTAGAGACTCAACGCCTCTATCCGCTGCGCCAAGGTTGGATTTTTTGGTCTTATAAATCCATTTATTTGTTCTCCTTATTTGGTCTTCCATAGTCGGGTCCGTACCGAATTTGTAATTGTCTTTATTGGGAATCCTTTTGAGATGAGGCTTCTTAATCTGAGAATTAATTTTTTATTGCGGACTTTTGTCCTTATCTTGAAATTTGGCCGAAACGTAGTGAGACAAAAAAACAAAAAAAAAACTACCAAGATGAGGACAAAAGTCCGCAATAAAAAATTAATTCTCAGATTAAGAAGCCTCATCTCAAAAAGGATTCCCAATAAAGACAATTGTAAATTGTTTGTTTGCATGTTTGTTTGGGTTTTATGGCATATCAACCATTGTCGGTTATTTAATGCAAAATCCATTTTTATACAAATAAACAGTTCTATTTCAAACAATTCAGTTTAGCATAAGTACTAGGTTTAATTGTCAAAAACATTTCTTTTTCAAGCTATTCAGTTTAGTCAAACAGTTCTATTTCAAACAATTCAGTCTAGTATTAGTATAGTTTTTGTCTACACAAATGTCAAAACAGTTCTATTTTAAATAATTCAGTTTAGATAAGTACAGTTTCAATGTCAAAAACAGTTCCATTTCAAAGAATTCAGTTTAGCATAAGTATGCAGTTTACATGTCAAAACACTTCTATTTCAAACAGTTCAGTTTAGCATAAGTATGCAGTTTACATGTCAAAACACTTCTATTTCAAACAGTTCAGTTTAGCATAAGTATGCAGTTTACATGTCAAAACACTTCTATTTCAAACAGTTCAGTTTAGCATAAGTATGCAGTTTACATGTCAAAACACTTCTATTTCAAACAGTTCAGTTTAGCATAAGTATGCAGTTTACATGTTAAAACTGTCTTATCTCAAGCAAGTCAGTTTAGCATAAGTACGCAATTTAGTTCTATTTGACTTATAGATATAATCCTATTAGGTGTTACCACTCTGGGTCAGAGCGCACTTGGGAGTGATGGAAATGAAGGGTTGCTCTGCATTCCCCAAAGCTCCAGCATTACTGAAACCTCAATATCAGATTGTTTAGTCCCATATCTAGGACACTTGTTGGTGGGAGGCTGTCTTATCCGTCTGCAGAGATGCAGTCGGTGTATTCTGCATCCCCAGCCATCAAGGCAAGTAAATTCTTAGTGCTAGGATTTGTTGCTTGGAGTTATAATGGTTTAGAAAGGATTATTATTAGTTACTTGAAACCATAAAACCATGCATAGATTATTAGTATTAGATAGGAATACTTGAAACGATAAAACTGTGTTATATAATTAAGGAATGTTTTTCTTTTATTAATCATTTTTCGTTAATTATATTTTATCATTCAGTTTGGTAAGGCTTTGAACTTTTCGAGTCTCATTGTTCAAAGTATAGTCATTGGGTACAGTTTTACGCTCGCGCACAAAGGATGACAATCACCATTGTCAAAATAAACCCCAGACAAGAAATGGTGGCTTGAGTGTGGATGACGTCATGACCGGAAGAGATGGTCCTGAGAATGTGAGGATTTTGAAAGAGTCGTTTGAGATTTCTGATTGGACGATGGAGTCGAGTAGTTGGGGATTCGTCCATTGAGTCGAAGATTTGAGTTTTTTCGGATCTCTACGGGCAGAGATGAATTGAGGTCTAAAACACCACGAGATGTGCCGAACGTTGGGGGTAGGATTAGCATAGTATGATTAGGAAAGACTTTTAAGAATTGTGTCTCTCTGCTCGTGTCGAAGAACCGAAGTGAAGTAATTAATAAACCGTTCTTACTTGAACAACAGAGTCCGCCTGTTTCCGCCTGTATTTTGCATTTGCATTTGTAAATGTGTTTGTATATGTACTATTGTGATTGATTATGATTATGGCTACTGGTAGTCTGCAACAATAGCCCGAGATGGGGAACGGGGCTAGCAAGTGCGAATGACGTCACGCACCGGAAGCGCGCGGAGGATTTTGGGAATTTGAAGAAAGTTAGTAGAGTTGAGACTAGACACCGGACGAGAAGGGTTGACTTTTGCTTGCTCGCGGAGGCCTTGGGCAGGTGTCGCACGAGATGGGGGGGGCAGAATAGAATCCAGAATAGAAAGATTGTGCCTCTCTATCCTTCTGTCGAAAAACCTTTAAACTCAAAGGTAATAAAAAGTTTCGTACCTTAACTGAGAAGTCGTAAGTGTTTTTCGTGTTTCGAGATTCCTATGTTCTATGTTTTATATATATGAACATTATATGTCCATTTCGCATATCTGTATCAAGGGTATGGTATACTTATCGAATATTAAATAGTTACTTACAACCATATAATTGTAGATAGATTGTTAGTATTAGATAGGAATACTTGAAACCATATGACTGTATGCAAATTATAAGTATTAAGCAAGAATACTTGATATCTGTGTGCAAAAACTGCAACAAAATGAAAGTACAAATGTACAAGGAATGCAATTCCCTCAAAGCATAAAATAACCCCAGATGATGGACTCATTGGCCTAGTGGGTAGAGTGTTCGCCAAATGTCCGGGATACCTGGATTCAGTCCCAGGTCGCGTCATACGAAAGACTTTAAAAATTGTACTTGATACCTCCTTGCTTAACAATCAGCAATATAAGCTACGTATCAAGGGTAAAGTGGAGCAATCCAGGGAAAGGAGTAACGCCCCCAACGCCTTGGTGTAGTAGCTATTGAAAAGGGAACCCTCGAATGTGGTTGCCAACTTATGAATAAACTGTTTTCTAAATGAATAATTTATGGGTTGAATGGATCGTGAGGAAGTCACCGTGGCACAGTGGCTAACTTGCAGGACCACGATATCAAGTTCAGACTTTAATCCCACTATTACGTTCACTTAAAGACAAATATCCTTAGGAAAGACATGAACCCCCATATCCCTCAAGCTAAGGGTAAAATAGTATCACTACTGTACTTCTCCAAGAATGGCTTTGGCATTAAATGACCCATGAAGGTTGAAATGTCATTAAACAAAGAAAGTAAACAAAACCAAATTCATCAGTTAACAGGATTGTGTGCAAAAAAAAAACACAAAAAATGTAAATATAAACGTGATTCACTAATCTCTAGGCATAAAATAATCCGAGACAGGTTGGCATACCGTTAAAATTAATCAATCAATTTATCAATCAGATTGGACTGCTTGCAGAAAATTAAAAAGTTCAAGTGATGAAAAAAAAAAAAAATTAAACCCTTAAAAAAAGAAAGTTGTGTACTCTCTAAAATTCCTCCTTACTGTTAAGCCTATAAGTAATAAAAGTGGTTGGAGGAGGAAAGGATTGAAAGAGAAAGAGGGTGGGAGAAAGTGAGAGAAGGAAATAGAGTAAGTGTATCTGGATATATATATATATATATGCAAGTATGTATGTATGTGTATACACACACACACACACACACACACACACACATATATATATATATATGATGCATGTGTATATATATACATATGTGTGTGTGTGTGAGTGTGTGTGTGTGTGTGTACGCGCGTTGGGGGTAGATGTGTGGCTTAGTTGATATTATCATTGTCTTAATTGACTTTGTTGGAACTGGAAAACAATCTAAAAGAAAAATCCATTCGTGTTGACTTGGAGGTAGTTAAGCCATCTTAGTGTCCGTGTGGATTCCATCTTGAATCGAAGGATTTAATTGCGACGCCTTATAAAAAAAAAATATCTGTTTGTCGACAATAAGACGTGATGTTTTTCACGTTTAGCCGGGCTTTTGTGATTTGTGTACATAGAGGGGGGTGCACCGTACAAGAAAAATACTCACGTCTGTAGCACTGATAGCAAGGGGTTTTTTTTTGTTTTTTGTTTTTTGGGTTTGTTTTTTGGTTATTTTTTTTTTTTTTGTTTTTTGTTTTGGTTTTTTCAATTAGACAACGTCTTGGTCTAGGGCGGGCGAAATATTCGACAAAGTGTGGAGAAGAAGAAGAAGAAGAAGAAGAAGAAGAAGAAGAAGAAGAAGAAGAAGAAGAAGAAGAAGAAGAACCATCATCATCATCATCATCATCATCATCATCATCAAATTAAAATATCTGTTTATGCCTCGTGGGTATTCTAGAGTTACTAAGTAATCGCTTCTCGATTTCGAGGTTAGATTCTTTGTTCCCGTCACAACATAGAAAGATTATTAAACGTTGTAATAATTGCTTTTTCTTTGAGAGTACCAAGGGGAGGGGGTTCCCAATATTTACAAATAAAATTCAATGTTTTGAAAATACCTTTACGCACACATGCACACACGCACAACTAATTTCCAACGCCTTTTATACAAAGTTTGAAAAGAAAAAACGAATTTAACAAAGGTCGAAAAAGTAAAGACGAATCAGTAGAGACGTAGAGACTAAAAAATGTCTCAGAGCATAATTGCCCAGTCAGCTGAGGCTGTAGAATACACTGATTGCACCGCTGCAGAGGGGTAAGACACCCCCCCCCCATAACGAGTGTCCTGGATATGACACTAAATAATCTGATGGTGAGGTTCCAGCAGTGCTGGAGCTTTGGGGAATGCGGAGTACCCCTTCATTGCCATTACTCCCAGGTCCACTCTGGCCCGGAGTGGTAGCACCTGATAGGGCCCTATCTATGGGTTAAATAGAACTAACAGCATACTTATGCTAAAATGAATTATTTGAGTAAACTGAATAGCTTGAAATAGAAATGTTTTTGACAATTAAACCCGACTTACATTTAAACTGTGTGCTAATGCTTAACTGAATTATTTGAAATAGAACTGCTTTTCGACATTAAAACTGTATTTACACTTAACTGAATTGCTACATATAACTGCTTGAATAGTTTGAAATGGAAATGTTTTTGACATTTAAACTGTGTACTTATGCTAAACTGAACTGTTTTCAATAGAACAGATTATTTATATAAAAATGGATTTGGCGTTAAATAACCTACAAAGGTTGATATGCCATAAAACAAACCAAACCAAACCAAACCAGAGCACAAATGCACACACGCACGCACACACACACACACACACACACACACACACAAACATATATATATATATATATATATATATATATATATATATATATATATATATATGAGCTCTCTGGCGAAGGAATTGACGGCCACCGTTAGCATAATGCAAGGCTCTTCGAAAAAAATTGAGCTCTCTGGTAGCCGATAGGGTATGAAAAAAATGTAAACAAAGGCTGCTGCTGCTGCTGCTGCTGCTGCTGCTGCTGCTGCTGCTGCTGCTGCTGCTGCTGCTGCTGCTGCTGCTGCTGCTGTTTGCTAAAGATAAAAAATACCTAAAAATTCCATTAGCCTACGTTGTCCGCTTGTGGTCGTGTGGTTTGAAGCTTTAGTTTATCGTAAAGTTGGATGGGTTTCGATTCCGGCTTCGAGCGTCCTACGTGTCTAGCCACACTGAAGAGTTCTGATAGAACGAAACAGTCTGTCTGTGGATGACAATATATATATAAGCTATTATTTTGAAAATCTAATTCTAAGAAAATAATAGGTAATGTCTTATACGCAAGTAATAATTTTGAAAGATTTAAACACAAACATATTGGGAAGGACTAGAATGAAACCCTTGGCTTAAAAAATGAATTTCATTCAATTAATGATTTTTGGGGGCAGAAATCAAGGGTCGACTTATACACGAGTAATAATTTTTTTGATCGATAGATCCTAACAGAACCTATTATTTCGGGTAACAGTGGCCCAGAATTGGTGCCTCATCTCCGAATGCGGTTTAGTATCATGCCTCAGACACATTTGTAGGGTGGGTCATACCCCAGTAGGTAGAGAATCTTATCCCCCCAGTAACCAACAGTAGATAGATATACGCACACTGCACCAGTTTGTTCAAATATTTTCTCTATTTTTATCTCCCTGAAAGAAAAAGTCTAAACGAAAGATGGTGAAATTTTGGAAAAGAATGACGCAAGATGACCCATCAGGTCAGTGACCCGAATCTGATGATATTAAAAAACAGCAGATCAACTCAATTACGTACAGACTTTAACTTTGTCTGACACAAGGCTTTGAGGGCGCTCAATGAATACTGCTCAAATTATGGACTCTGCTAATTTATTATTTTCGATCCAATTCAGAAATGTTAAACTGACAATTTTTCCTTGCATAACATTTTTTACATGTCTCCTTCAAGCCATGTCATATTTGATAAAGATATCACTTTCGAGCTTAAACAAATGGTAGAATTTTTAATGTATTTTCGTGTGAGGCGAAATGAAGATAATCACTTATGACATTTAAACAGGTAATTTAAAAAAAAAGATTTTGGTTTGTCTTCAACTGGATATTTAGATGGACTCTCTCTCTCTCTCTCTCTCTCTCTCTCTCTCTCTCTCTCTCTCTCTCTCTTATATATATATATATATATATAACAATAATAATGATAATAAATAAATATATATTATATAAATATTTAATCCATGGAAAATATTGTTCTGCAACCAACAGTTTCTTGAAGTTTTTAACAACATTCATCAGGCAGAATTCATCAAAACAATATTTTTCATGGATTAAATATATATATAACATATATTTATTTATTATCATTATTATTAGTAGTAGTATTGCTCTATCATAGATATTGAGCACTCTGCGTATTATATTGCACTTGGTTCGACACATAACGACATAGTGATTTACTGACGACTAACACTCTCATTATATATATATATATATATATATATATATATATATATAAGAATAATATGAGATACATTGATGTCTCCCATCTGGTTTAAGAACGCGCTGTGCATGTACCTTCACACACACGCACGCACACAATAATACGCAACTATAACCCACACACACACACACACACACACGCATGCATGCACACACACATAGACACACACAAGCACATGTAAAGATTTCTACACAATTGCAACGGTTTTTTTACTGTAATTTTTTATTTATTCGTTCCATTTCGTTATCTGCCTGAAGATTGTTGTTTGTAAAAACTTCATGAAACCAAAAGTCGCAGATAAACTTCTATGGCATTAAATATATAAATCTAATATATAGTAATTTATTCTTATAATATCATAGGTCTATCTCAGATATTGGGCATGTTATATATTGACCCTCGACCAATCCGTCAATCAAGAGATGTACCCGTGTAAATAAGCGAAAGAACAGCGGAAGCAGGTGGACGATAGACAATAATATAACCAGGTGCCCAGACGGTTCGAGAGAGTTGGAGACAGGATGCCGAAGTGAGAACCAGCTCCAGACACAGGGCTCTGGGCCCTTAGTGACAAACAAAGGCATGGACAGCTATCGATAGTCTATCGGTCATACGGAAGTCAGACCTTACCGAAAAAATGAAACGCAGTTTCTTCCAAGCAGTGGTCGTGTCGATACTGCTATATGGATGCACTACATGGAAGATAGATAGATAAGTAAGTCAATATTTATATATCGATCTATTTCAGTATGCTCATATCTATCTAGATATGTACTCAGTTTCTTAGAATGTTTCTATGTCATTATGCGCATATCTATCTATCTATCTATCTATCTGTCTTTACAATGGAGTAATATTTAACAAACTAGCCTCACAGTCCATTACGGCTGAGTTGTCAGTTCGATCTTTGGTCGGTGCAATCCATTCGCTATGTAGAACATTTTTTAATATTTAAAAGGTCACCGAGATAAAAACTAAATTTTACGCCATTACCAGTTATTGATTACGGTACAAAAATCCACCTTCACAATCATTTTAAACAGCTAAACACTTCATACTTAGTTGCAATATCAATGTTTTAAGAACCAATGTATTAATAAAGTTCTCAATCATCTTAAACGACTAAAAATGTTATACTAAATTGCAATATCAATGTTTAAAGAGCCAATATATTGATAAAGTTCACAATTGTTTTACATATCATTCTCAACAGATTCATTTATCCCATTGGTGTACCCAACCAGATGTTTCCGCTTCGGGTTAAATTGAATATTGGAGTAATATGATCGGGTAATTTTATACTCTCAAGTGCTCCAGAACCGGAGCCTCACCACTTGATTCTGTTTAGTGTCATACCCAGGACACAACATTCTTTGATGGCTAAGTCATAATCAATGAGTATTTATATATAAAAGATATGTAAAAATTAGTCGAGTACTGCATCTGATGGTGAGGCTCCAGTTTTGGTGCTCCAGAAAGTATTGGGTATCTCTTCATTGCTATTATTCCCAGGTCCTCTCTGATAGAAATTGTAGAACCTATTTGGGTCACATCTTAGAAATTAGTTTGATTCATGCCCCCACAAAAGCTCTTAAGAAACAAATACACGAAAAATTATGGGGTATAAGAAGGGTTTATCATGAGTGTGGTGAATTGTTGGAACTGTTAGGATTTTCTGAGATTTGTGTCGGACTCCTTTTTCTTCTTGTCCTATTCACTTGCCATCTTATTGTTGGTTGAAGCTGTAAATGAATCAAGGACGAAAATCCCAAAGACAGGGATATTTTAAAACTCAATTTTCATCCCACCGGTCTACAACTCGTATTTCATGGTGAAGAACGTTCTTCTTGAGCCTGTCTACTCCATAGAACGGTCAAGAGAGATCTTATCAAGAGTTAGTTTTTGGTGCTAGAAAGCCCACCATTTTTAGGCATGTACGGATTATTCTTCCAGTCTGAGGCCTCCAGGGAAATTGTTATTTTTGTTCTTGTTTATTTCATTTCGTGGTTATTTTCTTTTTAATTTTTTATGTTATTGCTTTTTTATTTTCTTATTCAATCCTCACAAAATGTAAATAGGGACTTACTATGAACACATGTGTTCCTAAATTTGTATGTCGCCTCTAGGGAACGATTTTGTTGTGGGCATGGTAAGAGCACCTACTATATGAAGTCTAGTTATTTTGACAGAAACCGTGACCTAAGAACCGCAGAGGGGAAATCAAGAGGAAACACTTATGACGGATCTCGCTCTCATCATTCCCAAATGTCATACTGGGAGGGCGGAAAAAAAAGGTCATTTGAAAAAAAACATTCCCGATAGAGAAAAATGGCCTAATAGAGGACAGGGGGAGGGTGATCGTATATTGGAAGGTGCCGTAAGACCAAGGATTCGACCCTGAGAGACCCCCCATGGCGCCTCCACATTTTCAGCACACAAGAAGCAAGTGGAAATTTTCAGCACCCACGAAGCCCATAATCTATATACAAACGTAGACATTAATAATGGTAGACACTAGTTCAATTCATAGAGTAGTAACGAATAGTTCAAAGATCCCCATGTTCACTGGGAAACCAGCAGAATTAAATCCTTGGATGACAGCCATACTAAAAAAAGAGAGGATCCATAAACTAACTGATCCAGAGCTTGCCGCCCAGGCAAATGATTTTACTGAGGGGATTGCATCAGAGTGGATTGAGGAATACTTAGCGACCACCAGGACATCTCTTGTGCTGAGCTATTTCAATAGCTGAACGTGCAATTTGGTAAAATAGCTAATTCAACAGATGCTGCCCGGGCTTTGATTAGGATGAAGCAAAAGCAAGGGGAGACACTCGCAGAACTGGCAAACAGAATGATGAAATTAGCCAGAATAGCATATAGGATGCAGAACATAGAGAGGGTCATGCTGTGCAGGTACAACTAGCCGAGTTTTTTTTAGAAATTCTTTTATTAAAGAAGATGTAGTGAGTGCAAACCCTGAATCGTTATCTGAGCCATTAACGGTGGCAAGGGACAGTGAAAGATTATTCTAGAGGTTGAACAAACCTCAAAGGTTTAATTGGGGAAATGCTTGAAGATCCAAGGAAGAATGGAGTTCAGGCAAAACTCATAACGAGCAGGGTTACCCGGGTCCCCGTTCCACGTTAATAGAGCCCCAAATCGAGGGACGGCCTACTGAGTGGTCAAGGGGGGAAATACACCGTAGGGAACGATTTTGTTGTGGGCATGGTAAGAGCATCCACTATATGAAGTCTAGTTATTTTGACAGAAACCGTGACCTAAGAACCGCAGAGGGGAAAACAAGGGGAAACACTTATGACGGATCTCGCTCTCATCATTCCCAAATGTCATACTGGGAGGACGAAAAAAAAGGACATTTGAAAAAAAAAAATTCCTGATAGAGAAAAATGGCCAAATAGAGGACAGTGGGGGTAATCGTAGATCGGAAGGTAAGAAAGGGTAAACTGCAACATGCACTTATAGGATCACACGTTTCCCTAACCTGTAGGCATAAAATAACCCTAGCTAGTTTGATGTTCCGATAAACTCAACCATTAAGATAAGCTGCTTTGTCTTTAATTAAGAGATCTTGTTTAAATTTTTCGAATTTTTTGTTCCTTTCTCGCGGATACTTTAAAGGGAGTTAACTTGTCTTTATTTCATATGAGGTTTAATCACGCTTTCTTTAATTTGAAGGGCCTGCACGCATGAATGTCAATCGTTTGTGACTTCCTATGTAAACGTTTCCCTGGACAAGATATATCGATGGTAACACTGTAGAACTTAAAAGCTAATCACCGTCAGAAATCGCAAAGCAAATCAGCTATTTACGAGGAAGGGACTGAATAACTCGCCAATGTAACCACTGGCTGTAATATTAATAGATCTATTTATCTTTGTCTAAATGGATGCATGAAAATTATTTGATTTCGCAATGGGAATTCATGAACGCAATTACTGAATAAAGAGTATATTTAACGGAATGATAGTAATTCGGCTTTCCGTAGACGACAATTAGGTTTATTTGTAAGGAAATGGAACGCGGGTATATACTTCCGACCCATACAAAACCTCAGTCTCTTCTCTCAAATTCTCTCTCTCTCTCTCTCTCTCTCTCTCTCTCTCTCTCTCGGTCTATCTCTCTCGGTCTGCTTCTCTTTCTCTCTCTCTCTCTCTCTCTGTATCTGTCTGTCTTTCTGTCTGTCTCTCTCTCTCTCTCTTTTTCTGTGTCTCTCTCTTTCAGTCTCTCTGTCTCTATGTCTCTCTCTGTACCCGTCTCTCTCTGTCTCTCTGTACCTATATTTCTCTCTCTGCCTCCCTCGTTCTCTCTCTCTTTCTCTCTCTCTCTCTCTCTCTTTCTCTCTCTCCCTCTATCCATCTATCTATCTATCTATCTATCTATCTATCTCTTGTTTATTTGCCTGCTCTCTTTCTCCTTCTCGTCTTTTTTTCTATAATCTCTATCTTTTTTCTTTCTTTGTCGCTCTCTTTCTCTCTTTTTGTCGTTCTCTTTCTCTTTCTTGTCTTTTTCTATCACATCTCCCTGACACCTCGCCCACAGTGACCCGAGTTCAAATCCAGGACGAAGTTGTTTGCATTTCATATTACGCTAATGTCCTTGGGAAAGGGATGAATCAAACTCCCCCTCAGACATGAATAAATAGTAGGGCCGACTGTGCTCGTTAACTTTGGTATGACAACCGATTTAGGAAAAGGAAAACTCTGGATTCAAACCTGTTAAACTCCGCTTAAAAATAGGTCTTGTATTGCACCCTGCTTGTGCCAAGAGGTTGGGTACATCCTTTTTTCTCTGTCCCTCTTTATCTTAGTACTTCCCTCCCAATATATATATATATATATTCAATAGGCTTCCAGACTTTTTTGTACAGGTATTTAAAATTGTCGTAGACTCTTGAACATTCATTATCTTATTGCAATACATCTTATGAGATGACTGGCCAATGTTTATGATTTCAGGTTCAAATGAACAGCTACAGCAGCAATTGGAATACACCCTACTAAAGCCTGATTGTCAAAGCTGGTGAATTTCAAAAATCCAATCTGGACGTCAGGAGACTTTAGAAGAACGATATGCAATAAAATTCTGTTTTAAACTTGGAAAAAATGATGCCACAGAAACGTATGGAATGCTTCAGACTGATTTTGACCATCTTGCATGAATCAAACATCAGTTTTTGAGTGGCATAAGAGATTCAAGGACGGCAGGGAGTATGTGAAGGATGATGAGAGATGTGGGAGGAGTAAGGAAGTCAATAAACCAGAGTTCATTGGCCAAAGGGTTGGGGTTAGGGTTACTATGTTGAGGTTTTAAGGGAGTTCAGGAAGAGATTCCGTCGGAAGAGGCCAGCACTCTTCAAATCGGATCTGTGGCATTTCCACCAGGACAATACACCAGTCCACAACTCCATCCTTGTCACAGACTATTTGACCAAGATGGGCATCAAGACAGTTCTTCACCCTCCCAATAGTCGAGACCTTGCTCTTTGTGACTTTTGCTTATTCTCTGAGCTCACAGGCTGTCGTTATGAGATAATTGAGGAGATGAAAGAGGCTGTGAAGAAGGTCATTGACACGCCCACACAAGAGGACTTCCATGTGGCTTTCCAGAAGTGCATTGAACCCGGAAGATATTACTTCGAAGGGGACTAGAGTTTCATGGGTGTACCATCAATGAAAGTGCCCATAGGAAAAAAGTCTGGAAACTTATTTAATGATCCTCGAATATAAATTGTTCTCTTTCTCTCAACCCTTTTTCCATCTTTCTTTTTCTCTAAGTCTTTCCTTCTTTCTTTCTTTTTTCTCTACGTCTTTTTCTTCCTTCTTTTTGCTGTTTTTCTCTGTCTCGTTTTTCTCTCTGCCACTTTATGTCTACCTCTCTTTTCCTTTCTTTCCTTCTTTCTTTTTCTCTAAGTCTTTCCTTCTTTCTTTCTTTTTTCTCTACGTCTTTTTCTTCCTTCTTTTTGCTGTTTTTCTCTGCCTCGTTCTTCTCTCTGCCACTTTATGTCTACCTCTCTTTTCCTTTCTTTCCTTCTTTCTTTTTCTCCATTACCTTCCGTTATTTTTCTTTCTCAGCACCTTTCTCTTTCCCAACCTCATTTCAATTTTCTGGTAACTTCCTGTTCATTATTTTCTGTAAAAGAAAAAAGAAGAAAGAAATGGAAAATAAAAAATATAGTCGAATTTGGTGTAAAATAAAACTCGAATATGCTTCGCCAAATTATCTTGCAGATGGGGAAATACCGACCGGCAAAACGGACAATCTATGAAATTCGACTTAAGTTTCATACGGTACAGCAATTATAGTTGCCCAGTGCACAGCTCCGTACTCCGTAGTTCAACTATAGTCAAATATAAAGAAAGGGTTGAATGATATTGTAGACGTCTCTCATCATCAGCAACCCAGGTATACGGCAATGTAACCGTCAGAAAAGGTTAATCACGAAATTTGGGGATTTTTTAAGAGTCAATGAGTTACCGGAAAAATGACAAATACAACCTAAATTTCGGGGCAAAGCAAAACTGCACCTACCCCATTCATAGAGGGCGATGATTAATGAAAGGTTGGTTGGTTGGTTGGTTAGAATTTTATTGCATATCAACCGTTGTACATTGTTTAATGCCAAATTCATTTTCATGCAAATAATCAGTTCTGTTTCAAACAATTCAGTTTAGCATAAGTACGCCTTTTACATATCAAAACAGTTCTATTTCAAGTAATTCAGTTTAGCATAAGTACGAATTTTAGGACTATTTGACCCATAGATAGGACCCTATCCGGGCTGAGTGGACCTGGGAGCGATGGCAATGAAGGGGTACTCCACATTCCCCAAAGCTCCAGCATTACTGGAACCTTACTATCAGATTCTTTAGTGTCATATCAGGACACTCGTCAGTGGGGGGTCTTACACCTCTGCAGTGAAACAGTCGGTGTATTCTACAGCCCCTTTCCAGCTGACGGTGCAAATTAACGAAACAATGAATCTTTCCTTGATCGACTGAATAAGATCGACTTCTATTTACGAGACTGGCCGAGAAAGAAGTTGTAACATCAGATAGGTATTTGGGGTTATTTAACCACTTGTCTAACCATTCCTTTTATATATATATATATATATATATATATATATATATATAATATCTAATAAAATATATATATATATATATATATATATATATATATATATATATATATATAAACAACTTCATCATATCGCCATCTCTTCTGCCTTGTATTTGTCTCTTCGTACTACAAATTTTCTCCGAGATGCCAAGTATACAAAGAAGTTTAAATCTGTTTTTGGTTGACTTTTGGTAAATTTTTGAAAAACAGACTCAGGGTATCGGAAGACAAAGTTTTAGTTGTCTAAATTTCTGAGACGAAGCTTGGTGATTTCTGTCATCTTTATTGTTATTTCCAAAACGTTTCGGCCGATATGTCCTTTGGCCTTCTTCAGGTGTTTGTCGAACTCGGGAACCTTCTCGGCACTTCGAACTATGTCCTTTATTGAATCCACGGAGGTCGCCTGTTCTGATTCCGTTAGCCATAACCGGGTACAAGTGTTAAGTATTCCAGTATTGTTACTCGCCTGCAGTCAGGATTGAACCTGCGACCTCCAAATGATTGTCTCCATAGAAGCTATATAACCGTTACGCTATGTGTCCTGCTGGACAGTTCAGAGGGAATTTTGGGGACTTATAAACTTAATATTCTTACTTGACGAGGATTACTACTATTATATATGATTTTTTTTACCTGTGCTTATATTCAGACTTTTCTTTTTCGTCTAACCTTTTTAATTATCGGTTCCCATATTGTATTTATCTCTATACTTGGTCTACTCAGCAGGTCATTGTAGCTCAACATATGTGGAGAATCCTTAAGGCATCTAATCCTCCAATGTTCAGCCCAAATTATTTCAACTTCCCGAGTTCGACAAACAGCTGAAGAAGGCCGGAGGACATATCGACCAAAACGTTGTGGAAATAGCAATAAAGATGAACCACAATAGTCCGAAAACCCTTGATAATAAAAATCATCAAGCTTCGTCCCAGAAATTTGACAACAAATAGCTGAAGAAGGCCGGAGGACATATCGGCCG